>OY757905.1:6737395-7157395 GCA_963585895.1 Sepioteuthis lessoniana
CTCCAGAAAACATTTCATTATTTATTGTATTTTCAGAAATCCATATCAGATTTTTCAGGGTTTTTTTTTTTCTTCCAGAATTTATTTTATAAGAGCTTTTTTTGAATTAGCATCATAAGTTTCTTTCTCTTCTACAGAATAGTGACAGTGATGAAGAAAGTAGTGGAGAAAAAAAACGAAAAAAGCGCACTCGAAGGAAAGAGTAAGTATTTCCCCCCCCCCGCTAAAATGTACATAAAACTTTGACAGGAGGAGTTACTGATAACAACTTTTAACTTACATGATAAACATATATGAGGATATGCCTGACAAAGTAGGTAATGACCTACACTTATAAAATGAACATTTTATTAAACATAGTAATCCTGCTGTTCAATACATTTGGGTGCATCATTTCTCATGTTTATTTTAACCTTTCCAAAAAGAATTCAATAAAAATTCTAAAAAAACCAAAGAAGTACAATTCTTGGTTGGGTTGAGAACTTTTCAGCCTCCCTATACTAAAATATTAGAGAAACTGACATCAGATTTTAACTATTAGGATACTTTTAAATATTGTATAAAATGAAATATTATTTAAAAAAACAAAAAAACATCTGCACAACTTGACAAATTATACTTAGTGTATAGGAATGGAATTATTATCTATGTTTCAGTCTCATTGCAACATTTTTTGTACTTCTTCATTAATAGGTCAAAAGAATGGCGTGCAAGTGATGATGATGATGATGATGATAATAAAGATGATGATGATGATGATGATGGTGATAGCAGCTATAGTGATGACTTTAAACCTCCATCACGGCGGCCTCAAGCTTCGTAAGTTTTCTGTGAAGGTTTTCTTTTTTTTTTTCTTTTTCTTCTTAAATTTGTTCTGTAATCTTTTTACCCTAAATTAAGATTTGCTTAGTGACAATATATATATCATTTTGAGAAAATGTGCCGTTAATGATTTTGTCAATAATGCATACTATTTCTTATCTATATATTTGAAATTTGCTTTTCTGTATTAATAATTAGGAATAATTTGTTTATTATCTCTAGATGACCAAACAGTTTGATTTAGGCTATCAGATTTAGTATGCATACTTATTGCAGCCAGAGGAAGATTTTAACATACATTTCTTTTATTCTTCATGGTTGAAAGGAATGAGTTCATATTGATGGTTTTTCTAACAAACAATAATCAGCAGAAAGACATATTGCTACAATACATAAATAATTGTAATGAATTTAAACTTTGGGAGGAGTCTCTATAGTGTAATGGTTAAAGTGCTGGATTGCAGCCTTGCAGTTAACAAGTTCAAACTTCAGTTGTGCTATTATGTTCACTTTTGAACTAATATTCTTGAAAACGGCATGAACCCGCCTTATCTCCCCAGCTATGGGTTAATAGTATCACAGCTGTTCTGCCAGAATGGTTTTGGCGTTAGATAACCCCCAAAGGTTGATAAGCCATTAAACGAAGAAACTGAAACAAAATTTAAATTCCCAAATTTCAAAAGAAAAAATTGACAATTATTTATATTACTAAAATACATTAATTCAGTTTATAGGTTGTTCTTCAAGTAGATGTAAAATACACTGCGTTATTGCTTAACAATCTGTACAAAAAAAACGTTGATAAATCTCTCAAGTGTCACTCAAATTAAAAAAATATTTCTTTGCAAAACTTTGAAATTTTTCAGTGAATAGTAGCTTCATAAGATAACGTGAAAAATTAGAATTGATAAATCTCTTTTCTGTTTTGTGGATTTCTCTCTTATAGTAACAATTGCCATTTGTAACTATTCAGGATTAAGGAATTGTTTTTATGCAGTGATCCAAGTCTTGACTTACAATACTTGGCAGGTACTCCAACTTGTTTAACATATTCTAAAAGTGGATAGAAATATTTTTTTGAAGCTGTTATTTGTTATACTCAAGGTGGGCAGCTTTACACAGCAGCATCATACTTTGGAAATGTTTTTATACTTAATTATTGCTTATTTTTTAAAATCTAGGTGATCACTGCAATTAAATGACTCACTTTCAATGGGTATTAGATATAAAGATTTCCTGAAACAAAAAGTAAATTTTATTCTAACTTCTTAATTGTGATTATAGAAAAACAAGTCGAAGCAGTCGAGCAGCAGGGTCTCGTAGAGTAGCAGCTAAAAGATCTCGAAAAAAGAAAAGTTATTCTTCTGAGTCTGAGAGTGATGATGAGGCTGAACAGAGACATTTGAGAAGAAATACAAGGAAGAAAGTGAGGTGAGTTTAAAAATATTTTTCTTTTTATAAGAAATATGGTACTTATTTCTTAACTTTTTTTTTTTTTCTTTCTTTCTTTCTTTCTTTTTATCTTCATATTATTTAATTACAAAATTTATCCATTGTCTGGCACTTTTACTTATAAAAATCAGGCTCATGGTACTTTTATTAAATATCTACATTCATTTATTTCAGCTATAAAGAAGAAGATTCTGAAAATCAAACTGACTCTGATGATTTATTGGAAATAACAGCTCCTGCCAATGCTGCTGATGAGGAAGATGAGAACCGTGAAACGATAGAGAAGGTGATTATGCATCGACAAGGGAGGAAAGGAGGTAAATCACTCATTCTCTTTTAACAACAGTGAACAAAATTGCTGCTCTTGCTTCTGTTGTAGATTTACACTAGTAGTTGCTATATTTCTTGTTAGTGTAGCCATTTGTATCACCTGAAATTTCAGTCATGTGATGAATATGTAATCCTACTATCAATATAGTAAATAAAATATGAAATTTATATTGTGCATTTGTAAAAAATAGAAATAAAAAAAAAATTAAATTAGTCATGTCTGGTTGTGAAAATTTTAAAATATTTATAACCAAAATATCTATATTAACTGTATAAGGGATGACTTAAAGGTTTTCAGCCAGACCAAGAAGAGCCACATGACATACATGCTATTCAACATATTCATCTGTTCAAAACTCTTGGCACATCATTTTTCAAGTTTCATTATTCCCTCAAAAAAGGGGGGGAAAAAAGGGAAAGAAAAGAAATTCAATTAAAATTTTTAAAATAGGATAATTTTTTTTTCTTGGTTGGACCAAGAACTTACCTTGTATAAGGACATCGTAAATCATTTTATATAATTTATTTATTTATCTTTCCTTTTCTTTGCTAACTCTTACTATAGTTTCATTTATCACTGAAAAGTTGGCATTTAAAAAGTATATTTATCTAATCATGGGTTGTAAAAATATTTATATCTTTTAATCAAGGAAACAATGGTAAGATAAAAATATCATCCTATTTAGTGTAGTGTTTAGGTGTTATTTAATGCTGTTTAGTCATTATGACAATTTTAAATAATGTGTTAGAAAATCTAGTGTTTAAATAGATCATGAATTTGCATTGAATGAAAGAGATAATTTTATATAGTTACAAATCAACTGTTGCTCTATAAATTTTATTAGTCTGTATGCCATTAATTAAAATGTTCAATTTCAGTTTTTGGAAAATGATAAACAATTTACTATTAATTTTGTTTTTGTGCAATAAATATTGACTAGTTTTTATTATGTGAACATTTGTAAAATATTCCATTATTTTCTCTAAAATATATAAATCATGTACCCAGCAACATTTTAGCTATGGAAAGAATTCTTTTGCCATGACCTAAATGGGTTGGTTCTTATTTTGTTTGATAAAACTCATTTTAAATCACAGTTAAGTATTCCATATATTTTTTAAAAGTTCTCTATTCATCATCTTTGGTGGCTATAGTCCTCAATCATTTAATTTAAATTTCAGTTCTATTATAGTTTTTGTTTTTTCAGACTTGCTTTCATATCATTTATTCTGTTATATATACGATTGATTTCATTTGTCATCCTTTTTCTTTACATCTTTGATGTTATATTTACATTGTTTTCTTAGTTGGCTCATACTCTATATAATCCTTTTGCCAGTGTTAGCTCATTAACTTTAATTATCTAGTGGTAATCTGTTTTTCTATAAACTACTCTTTTCTGGCTTGTGGTTTTTCAGTTTTATCTCTTAGCAGTATTTTGTGCTAAAAAAACTTAAGACTTAAATTTAGAAAAAATAACTACTGTAATATTTCTAAAGTATCATTCTTGAGAAATCAATTGCTGTCATGAAAATTTCCTATTAGAATTCATTTTTTTTTTGTTTTTTTTTTTTTGGTATGAAGATGCACACACAAACACCACATACATATACATAGTGTTCCAAAAGTCTGGAGCCATAAAAGTATTTAAGTTTTATTTCAATAAATATTCAAATTGACAGGCTTAGACTTGGCAACCTTTGTGTATACACAGAATACAAGAATATTGAATCAGCAGAACTGATAATGTTATATGCAGAGATGATTTCCTCCTTTAATACAACAATTGTTCTGGGCTGAATCTGATAGATGAACTTCTGCTGTTAATTTTGAAGAAAAAGTGTTTTTTCATTTAAGGAAAAATGTCAGTTGATCCAAACCTTTTGGATACTATATATATATATATATATATATATATATATATATATATATATATATATATATATATATATACACACACACGTTTTGTAGATAACTATTATTTTGCTGTTTGGATGACTTTTTCTCAATACTCGGTTATAAAGGATTTGTAGATTTAGATAATTTTTACTTGATATTTGTTAACTTTTTGTATTAGAGAAGCACTTCTAAATTAAAACATTAATGTATGTTAAAAAAATGATTCATTAACTTTTAGAACAATAATTACAATAGATGAAATTTACATATCAAATGGACTCTAAGTGATGTTTTTAAGTATTTCCTAATTTATCTAAGCATTATTTTAAAAGTTTTAGACTATTTTTACCATAATACTGAACTTGAAAATTAAATTAATTTTGCTTTAAATCATTATTTTATTATCCTTAGCTCTAGATTGTTATTTGTTATGCTACATGTATATGTTTATATCCTATTTACTAATATTGTTACTTTATATAGCACTTAAAATGGGTTAAAAAGAATTATTGTATGTGCTTAGTATAATTCTAATTTTGTTTGTAAATTACTATAATAAGCAATAATAAATTGCATGTTTTTAGATTTATTGAAATACTTGTTTATGATGATAAAATAGTTTATATACTAATAAGTCATTGTATTAATATTGCATCATGAAGATTACTTTTGCATAATATTGTTCTTAGTACTGTAATAATATGGTGCTAAACTTTCCTTATTTGAATAGAATTGGATATACTTAAAATGTTGTATCTACTAGTTACTAATATCTCAGTATCTATTATATAAATTTCATTGTTTGTACACTAGTATTAATACTGCATAATTTTAATGTAGTTTTTTTTATCAACTGATTTAAGTTTAGTAAATGCTTGAGTAAATGAATACTTTTTTGGAAGAGAGAATAATTGTTCTTTGATGTTTTATTTAATATATTTGGCTTAAGTATAATAATAGATTTGACCATTTAAACAAAAGATAAATTTTAATACTTTCACTTTTATTATCTAAAATAGTCTACCACTGCATATTGTTGCTTTGATATGATCAGTATTCAATATCTATAAGCCTTTACTTGGCACATTAAAACAGAAATAAAATCTATTTAGATTTTATTATACATTATATGATTATGTTGATTTCATTATGCATAATAAAAATTGTCAGGATTACAAAATTAAGGTTTTATATGTAATATATATAATCTTTTTTAAAAGATAAGTTTGAATATACTTCATTTCCTAACAATAGTTTAAATAACTTTATTACATTTGTAATAAATGATAGTTTTCTATTACTAATTTTTAAAAATTATTAAAGATCAAGATAAGAGGTTTTTGGTTAAGTTTATATATAAACTATACTTTTATTGTACAATATTTTTTTTTGTAAAATAATCATAACCGCTATATTGTTTTTATTTAGTAAACTGAAAATGATAAAAGTATGAGTTTCTGCAATAATATTAGACTGTGTTGGCATACTGGTTTATATTGAAGAATAATTCTACCTAAAACATTACATCAGTAATATTGAATGAAACTGATTTATCAGAGATTATATATTTGGCTGTAATGGAGTTCATTTTTGCAGTAAATGATTGTTAGTGTTGTTTTTTTTTTTAATATTAGAAAACATTTCTTTATGAAATTTTATATATTAAATAAAAGTTTAGTTATAGTTTTTCAGTGGATGAGTGTCAACTTTGTTTTCAACATTCTCTTCAATTTTTTTTCTTGATACTTATGTATCATTATACTCATTAGAATAATAATCTTTTCCATGAAGCAACTCTCCAGCTTATTGTCTCAGCTCCTGATTGATTCAATAATCCAAGCAATGTTGTGCCTTTCTTAATTACTCTTTCTTTCTTTCTCTTTATAAGCCTTTACATTGCTATTTTTTATTAAAGGTATTAAAAAAGATCTTTTAAGAAATTATGAATTTGAATTATTTTGTAATTTCTGACATGAAAGAACTTGCAACAGTGTCTGATTTATCTATGTTAGATCACAATGTTCTTGATTATAAGAAAAATCCTTAAAATAATGTTTTAAAAATTTGTTTCTTCACTAATTTTTGAGTGAATAAGAAGTTTTAAAACTTTAACTTTACTATAGTAAAAGTTAATAACTTAGATTATTTTAAGAATTGTCAATAGATAGTAATTTGATTTGAGATGCTGAATTTAGCTAAAAAAATTCATCAAAGTTAGATGATAGATTGAACTTTGTGCTTTTTGTTTTATTAGATAAATGATCTGAAATTATTTTTGTGAGAATTCACTTTCATTGAAGATTTTTGTGATTACAAGCTGTTAATTGATGTGATTATCATTACATTTATTTCAATGTATATTATAGTACAATAATTCAAGTAGTAACTTGAAAAATAGCTGAGTTTTGCTTAGAATTTCATTAATTCTCTCCTCTTTTCTTTTCTTTTATTTTTTCCTCTTTGTTTTTTTTTTTAAGCTAAAATGTGTATCTTGTTATATTTCATTTAGTGAATATGGGTTGGGTTGAATGAAGTAGAGGTTGGAAATTTGATTTGATTGCACATTTCATTAAAAAATTTGCTAATAGCAAATCTCTTGTTGCAATTCATCTTCAGTCATGTATATAGGATTTATTTTTCATTTTTCTCTCAGGATATAAGTTGCCTTCATGTTTTTATCTTGTTTATACATTCATATATTTAAATAATTAATTGAAAAAAATTGTTGTGATTGATATGGACTTAAAAAAAGGACTTTATTTTTCTGGCTATGTATATAATCATGTTAACTAAGAAAGGTGTGCATGATGATAATGTTTCCTTGATATTTCAAGTTGGAGATTTTAAAAAAAAAAAAATAAATAAATAAAAAGGGTAACTAATGAATGTTGACAACGTTAAAGCTATATGTATACGTATGGCACCTCTTTATCTACATTCTTTCTATCTGGCTGTCAACAAATCTCTGCAGTATTGCTGCATCTTCCTTCATTCTCTTGGCAGTTGGTTGTGGTGTACCGCTGATTGAGCTGCAGTCTACGACCAATGTTGAGACCAACCCAGGTAACTCAGTCCTGAAAACCCAGTGGAATAATCAGAGTTTCCGTTAACTTTCCCTTTGCTACCACCCCTATCCAGGGTAGAGTAGATTTTGGATACATAAACATGTGTGTGCGCACACACACACACACATCTATTATTCATGCTTTATTATTTATAGTTAAAGCCACACCTGCTTTTGTTAGTTTAAGAAATGACTTGAAATAAGCAAAAAGCATCTTATTAAGAAGGCAAGATTATAAATTTCTGTCAAATTTGCATATCATATATTTTCTTGATTTGGGAATATTCTTTTTTTTTTAATTTTTTGTTTCAAATTTTGTAATTGGAAATTCTTGTATAAAGATTAGAGTAAATCAAACTATTTCATGTAATTGCATTTTGATGACCTGGTCCCAATCCTTGAATTCTTTGCTAAAGGAAGCTCTGTGATTCTTTATGACTGGGAAAACAAAAAAACATTTGCTGTTTTGTGATCCTTTTTATTATCATTTTTTTTATATATATAATCTTCCAGCCCATTTCTAAAACTGCTACTGCTTTATGGTTTTGTGTACATAAAAAAAAGTGGAATGTAAGGCTGTTATATTATTTTTAAATAAGCAACCTTGTACTGAAATTTATTGCATTGGCAGTTCCTTCTTCACTTCCTAATCAGATTCACAGTTCTCTGCATTCAAGTGTTGATTGCTTGTATGATCTAATAATGCCTATTTTCTTGGGTTGCTCTACTTTTTACCACCCTTACTTCCCATTGTTCCTTTTTTACAGCATTTTATTTGGCTCCATTGCTTGGCTTGCTGGTAATTTGCACTTATCTCTCTTTCTCTCTCTTTCACCCTTTCCAAATCCAGTGGCTTTTAAATTTATTTTTTTCAATTTTAATTTATTTTACATATGCCTACTTAATAGCTTTTTTGTCTCTTTGTATGTCAATATGTATTTGTGCGCGTATATATTTATATAGATATTTACCAAAAAAAGAAAAAAAACAAAGCATGCATTCTGAAAAACAAGTGAATTAGTAAATATCCCAAATCAGATGTCTTTTTGCTATTTTGATTTTTACAAAAAAGTTGTTCAATGATGGAGTTATCTGATTTATCACTGTATATATATATATATATATATATATATATATATATTGTAAAATTGTTTGTTATTCATATGAATTTTGCGTGTGTGTGTTCTTTTTTTCCTTTTTTCTTTTTTTTTTTTTTTTTTTTTTTTTTTTTAAAGATATACGGAAAGATTTATATAAGATAAACACAAATGATACATTTTGCATTTTTTAATTGTTAGATATATTGGTCTGTATGACTTAGAGGTAGCTAAAGAAGCAAGTGAGAAATCAGAATGATTTAGAATATATTTTTTATTTGTGTGAAAATAGCTCTAATTTCTTATTTCCTTCAACCAAATTTGCATATTCTATTGACTTAATTTTGTTTCTTTTCCTTAACCGTTTATTTTAAGAGAAAAATTATTTTGTATATTTACACTATATTGATTATTCAACTCATTCTGTACTGTTCACTCGGTCCAAATAATAGAATTTTGATATAAAATCTTTGGCATGATATACTAAAATGCTCAAAATAAATTTTAGAATCTGTATAGCATTGTATTTTTAGTATAGTTAAGATTTTTTAAACAAAAATTTTTCTTTTTCTTGGAGTTAATCTTGTAAACTCTACTTTATATTAAAGGCTTTGTAAATGGATGCATTTTCAGACAAGTTCAATGTACTGATTCTCAAAAGTTATAATATCAAACTCAATGATTCCATTAATAACTCACTATCTCATTTGTTTGTCACTTTTTAGAATTCTTTTTGATTTTTGTATTTGAAAATCTCTAAAAATATACCTTTTTACTCTCAAGGAATTTAACAAATGGATATGGTTCTCTATTTATTTACTTTGGGTTTACTAACTGGTGGGTTTGAGTTTAAATCACTAATTTATTCTACCCTATATACTTGAGTATTATCCGATACCATTTGGGACTCTATGCTGACTTTTGCAACTGGAAATTGTTGGCATACCATTTGGCCTAGGCCTAGCCTTGGCCAACTATTTACACACAATTGCATGTGGTGCAACCTCCTAATATTAAGCTAAAATTTAGGTCTCAGGGAGTTGTATGATTCATGAGTATATATGGTATCTCTGTCCTATTGTTACATTTAGTGTATGAACTGTATGTTAAAATGTAACAACTAAGAATGGATAGAGGTATTATTATTATAGTGTATTGCTTAATTTTTTAAAGTTTGAACATATTTTTCATAGAATATATAACTGACTATTGTGTTTTTTCTAACTCCTTTACCTCATATTTTATATAATTTTTCAATTTCTTTTGAATCTGTATGATCAAACATACTTTATATATGTTAAAAAAATCTTGTTTTAAAGATAGTTTTGATTCATCAGTTTTCAATTATCCCTTTATTTATTGTTTATTTTAGTTTTTGAGTTATTTTAGAGCTAAGTGAAAATTTTATTATCAGTTGTTATTTTTTTATTTTTTCTATTATTAATCTAGCATTGCACTGAGATATTTTGTGAGTAAACAATTTAAGTGAACTGATTTCAGCATGTGTTAAAAAATATATTGTTCTAAAATAAACCAAAGGTATTGTCAAAATCCATTAACATTTAAAAGAATTTTCATTTTGGTAAATTCTTTTGTGAAATGTAACTATTAGGTTGTTTGGAAAATAATGGCCTGTTTTATTACACATTTAAAAGTAAAATCTGTCATTATTTTCCTGGCAACCTAATGAAACATTTATCTTGGGATACTCTGAATTAAAGAATTCTAACTGAAAACCTACCCTATAATAGAATTTTATAAAGTTTTCATTTTCTATTGTCCAGAAAAATGTCATGGGGAAAAGGCTGTAACTTTGATTTCTGGCATGGAAATCTTCAGTTAGATATCTACTTATTATAGTTAAGCAAAAAGAGAAAAATTTGGTTTGATGGACACAAAGTAAAGGTCTAGTTTAGCATTATACTTACATTGTGTAAATATACCGCTTCAGAATTTTCAAAAATTAATCTTAAAATATATTCTGTGCTTTCATTAGTAATTCCAGAACATCTAGTAGTTATAACTCTAGCTGTCTTTGAGTTATGAAATGCCAAGATATTTAGAGATTTTTATAGTTTTCTAAAAGGATTTATTTGTAATGACAGGTTTTGTACAATTGTATTTTTCTCTCTGCATTAAAGAAATAGCCAATTACTTGTTCACTTTCTCTTTCTCCTCTCCCCCACCAATTTTTAATATTTACATATATTAAAATATCTTCAACAAATATTTCAGAAATTCAAATTTAACTTCAATTTATTCCAAGCTTTTCTACTTGTCAAAGAGCTTGAGAAAACTTTTTGTTGTTTCTCTTAAAAGACTTTAGTTCTTTTAGGAGTTAGGAAGTTGAGACAGTTGCAAAAATTGATTCAGCTATTTCACTGGGGAAACAAAATTAGTAACATGAAATTGTAAAAAATTTTAGGAGTTAAAAATAAATTCTCTTCTGTTGAGTTAAATCAAATATTGTATAATTCTATAACTTTTGGTTTTGAGGATTTCATTTATTAATAATAAAATCTTGCTGATTTTTATTTTTGGTATTTGAAATTTCTTGGGTTGATGTGCAGTGTTAAAACTTACTTGGTCCTTAATTTTATTGTTTAATAGATATTTTATTTTAAACATTGATTTTTTAAAATTACTTTTATTCTCATTGCTTTCAATTGCTATTTTATATTGCTTTGATATACTACTTAAGAGTAACACTTTTGCATGGTATCAAACCCTTTTGTTTTGTCAAGCTGCTGTGTGCATGTTAAATGTTTCTCTGCTTGGCTAATTTTGTAATAGTACCTTCACTTTGTGTGTCTATTTCAAATTAAGGCAAAACTCAAATAGAGGGGAAAATATATTTTTAATGAAGACTGATTATAACATGCCAGGCAAGAAAATGTTATTTACTTTTGTTTTGTTTTTTTGTTTTTAACAAGTTCGCTTTGAAATAAGAATCTATTTATTTTACAAATCATTTTATATGTGATAAATCTTGAATACTGACTAATATATAAGCCAAATCTGACACAGAGTTATATTCTGGAATATTTCATGAAAATTGACTCTTTATAAAAAGCTCATGCCTTCCACTATACTTATGGTTTTGCTTTAGAATTACTATGTAATCTTAAAATGCTGGCTGCTATCAAAAGATAATTTCTTAATTTTATTACTTTGTATATTATTCTTTTTATTCAGTTTATTTCATATTTTAAGTTGTATATGTTTAGCACATCATTTTGCTATTATTTTTAAAGCAAAATCTGTTATTTTATATATCTAACCTGGATAGATTTTTCTATTTCAAAATTGAACTATAGAACTTGAAATTTAATTCAGTTTAGTTCTTTGTACTTTGAAGTATATAGTTTGAGAATATTTTTGTTTAAACAAGTACAGATAATCATGTTACTAATATCTAAAGAAAGTACCAAAATGTTTGAAATGTTTCTGTTGTTGTAAATTTAATAGCAAATATTCTCACATTCTATTGTGAATTAAAAACTGAAGAAAGGGAAAACATTAATTCTTTGCTGATGGTATATATTCTAAATCTAATTTTTTTTGTGTCTTTATATTTAAAAGTGGTTATTGCTTTTCATCATTGTTATTTAAAAAAACAAAAAAAAATCTGTTGTCTTAATTCCAGGTTGCTTATAGCTAAATCTAATATATTGATTTTATGTTTATTTTGATGTAGTTTTAGTTGAATTATAGCTTATGGAAGTCATGGTCTTGGCATTTTTATAAAAACATCATTTAAATTCTAAAATATTAAAAAATAACACTTAATTTCTGCTACAGAATTGGTTTAATTTTTAGCCTCTTAAATTTGCTTGGGTCATGTAATTATTTTTGTCTTCTATTAAAATTCTTTTTATTTTAATTAAAAGAAGATATTTTGTGTATTATGTGATAAAATTGCTTTAACTTGTGATATCTTAGTGATTTTGAAAGTAAAAAGTTTATGTAAAAGCCTAAAAACAACTTAATGCTATTTTCATTTCCCATCATGTACAGCTACCGGTGGTAAAACAACTGTATACAATGTAGAACAGGATGGGGATCCAAATGCTGATCTTAATACTGAAACAGAAGAGACAGAGCTCCAGTATTTGATTAAATGGAAAGGCTGGGCTCATATCCACAATACTTGGGAAGTGGAAGAGTCACTTAAAGAACAAAAAGTTAATGGCTTGAAGAAATTAGAGAATTATAAGAAGAAAGAAGAGGAAATCTTTGAATGGTGAGTATTTTCTTGCATTTGAGAAAATAACTAGCTACTTAAAATATTTTTTAAAAATCAATTAAACTGGAAATATATCAATATCTCTGATTTTAAGAAATTTGGTGCCAATTACAAAACATCACCTGCAGTTGACATCTGATTAATAATCAATCCTTTAAAAACATAATTTGTTAATCTTAGGAAAGCTGCAGGGCTTGACGAGATCTCCCCCAGAAGTATGGAAGACCAGACAATTCGACAACATACTGCTCCGACAATGCAATGCAGTCTGTAATCAAATTATGATAGATAGATGAAGGGATGCATCCTTCCTTTCCCTAAAAAGGTTAACCCATAGAAACACTATTTTTGAATATAAATCATCTTTAGTATAAAGCTTTTGAAAGGGTCTAAAAATGGTCCTCAGCAGTTAAGAGATACTAAATCTTCAAATATCATTTTGATGAATATATTGATTACTTCATGGTTGAACTATTTTATAGAAGTATTTGATTGTGATATTTTTCATAACACACTTTTTAATTATTAAAACTTTGTAAATTCAGGAAAGAGGGTGCTAGCCCAGAAGACATTGAATATTTTGACTGCCAACAGGAAATGGTCATGGAACTTTATCAACAGTATTCAAAAATAGAGAGGATTATTGGTAAGAATCTTACTGTATTCTGATATGATTTTTTTCCCTCAATGTATGTACTGTATATACTTGTGTATTTGAGGTGGGTAGATGGCACTTCAGTCTAATGATAAAGCTATAGTGAAGGCAAATCTTCCAGAAGTTGACTCCAAAATCAAAACTAAAGGAAGCACCAGCATCAAACTTCTGCTGACTTTGTAAGCATCTTTTGACAGGAAAAGAAGGTACTCTGAAATAAAAACCTGCTGTTTACATATCTTGCTATGCGTGTCACTGAGTTATAGCTATTTAGGCCCAGAGAGTGGCATAAGTGTCGTTCAATCATGTCACTATAATTGGATGATGTACATGTTTTTCAACCTTATCTTATGTAGCTTGTATGTTTAATCAAATGAATTACAAGTTTATAAGTTCTGTTTTGATTTACTGTTTTTGTTATCACTTTGCTTAGATCTGTCTTTATTAGATGATTTTTAGTTTTCTTTAATTGCAGTTATAATTGGTTGTTATTATGCAAATATATGATTAACTGAGATTTCTAATGTTTTCTTTTCTTTTACTTTCAGCTCATACAACTCAAAAAACAAACAATGTTGACAATGGCTTTCCAGATTATCTGTGTAAATGGCAGGGACTTTCACATGCTGATTGTACTTGGGAGGATGGGGAGCTTATATCTGATAAGTTCAAGAAATATGTTGATGAATATCACATAAGAAATAAGTCTCAAAAGATCCCTTCAAAACAATCCAAGGTAAATTAGCATTATAATCTTATTGGATTTCATATGGTGCTTGCCACCTTGATGTCATTAACCGAAATGACTTAAGAAATTAAATTGTCTTTATTCTTTTTAAAATTCTCTTTTAAAAAGGTTTTCAGATATTTAACATTTAACACTTCTTGTGTATCATAAGCATTTTTATAGCAAACCTATTGGAGGCTACCTTCAACTGCCATTAGGCTCAGTGTTGGGTCAGATCCTACTTAAAGAATTTATAATTGCAGAAGGAAATTACTTAATAAGTAATAGATACTCATCAAAAAGTAAGTGGACAAACAGATGCTACTCTTGCCATTATTATTCGACAGAGTAATTCTACATAATGGGATTTTCTTCATTGAATGAAAGTTTTAGCCTTACTCCTTTTCTTTTCTGAAAAATCGTATTAGGGTCATCAGGAGAGAATGTGCACTGTTTTAAGGCCTTCTTCTCAACAGTTTTATTTGCATGCTGACCCCCTTCACTGAATATAAATATATATATCACTGAGGCCCTATTAGTTATTTATTAAGCTTAGCTTAGATGGTGACTCAGAAGTGTAATGGCGAAATGTGATTTCAAAAATATCTACGTGCATTATGAGAATATTGTGTGAATCTTGTTACTCATTCACGATTGAATGGCGGTTTAACAAACTTCATTTTGAATTGTTCCATGGGATATTTCTTTTGTTCCATATCCACATGGAACTATTTTTTGTTATTTCTATGAGGCGTTTTATACATTTGGCTCTATTATGCAGAAAATGGTACAGGGTGCCTGCTACAAAGCCCCTTGCTCCTATTTTCACAGCTTTCATAATCATGCTATACTCTTCCTTTTCCAGCTCTTTTTTAAGATCTTTGTATTTGCTGGTTTTATACTCATGGCTTTGATCCATCTGGCTTTAATATGGTATTGATAATTATACTGTGATGATTTTAAGGTTTTCTAGCAAAAGAAATCATGCATGCAGCAGCTCAAAGCATGCACGAATATGTCTGGTGTGTAAAATGAAATCAGGGAGAGAGAAACGGGCGATTGGTGAGATCAAACTCACATCCTCCTGATTGTGAATCATGTTTGACATCAGGACTACCTACACACTGGCGCTCATGTAAATTACCACATTGTGCAACTGACCCGGATGTGGCATTTTGATACGATTATTTAAGTCCTGCCTGAATGCACTGGAGGGTGAAGAGGCGTTTTGAGTTTTGGTCACGCATGACAAGAGACAAGCTTGAGTATAGGACTGCTAAAGAAGATTGTTGCTGGCAAAAAGGAATTCATAGGAAGAAGCTATGAGAACTGTCATTTTCAGTGTAGAAATTCGGCTGTCCACCTTCTATTAAGATGACGCAGCAACAACACTTGAAATTGATTCCACGTGTTCATTTACGAGAGACTCTTTTCTTTCTGTTACTGACGAAGCATACTATCCACTCCCCACTTCTTTCGGGTTTGCTCTTGATAGAAGAACAATATCTGGTTGCAGACCTTTGCTAGATATTATTTTTGGGTAATCATTAATGCCATCCTGGTAGGTTGGCAGATACTTCCCAATCTCCACTTGATCCAAGAAGGTTTTGACTGGGTATAGCTCTATACTTCATTGTTTGCTTAGAGCCAGCGTATATTCTGCTCTTCTTTGAAACAAATTTCTGGGTTGAAATAGTTGGTTCAGATTTCATATAATTCTTTATAAATCTGTAGTGAACCACATGAGGAAACCATCAAAGTATGTTCCTAGCATTTTGGATATTTCTTCTGTCGAGATAATAGTATTATCTGATGGGGCACCAATCCGTAGGCAAGTCTAACCAAATGACATCCAAATCTTTTTTGTTGGTCTTAGCTTTTTGAATGGCTTCCCAGATGATATTTCCATGCTCCAAACAAAAAAAAAAAAAGAAAAGTAAAAAAGAATTGCCTTCACTATATTGTCATACTTTCAACAGTGATATTTTTAGAAATTTGCCGAATTACTATAACCATTAAACAGGATAACATACACATTTTTAACACTGTTCTTTCATACAGAATGAAAATAAATTTTTGGTTTAACCATATAATCTGTATTTGCATTTTACCAGAACAGAGCAAAAATGGTACACAGTAGAAAGATTTTCATTAACACAATAGCATTAAAATACTTTAAGAAAATAAAGCAATTCCCAAACCAATTTGCAACTTCATAATAAGGGTGGGGTGTCAGTGTTCATACTCCAATAATTATAATATCTCAAGTAATATAACTATTGAATTCTTTCCCCTTGTTTATTTGCAACAGCTGGTTGTTTGGAGCATGGAAATATCATCTGGGTATTTTTCTTAAATAAGGAAACGAGTATCAGAGGTATAAGGATAAATAGAGGAAATTAAAGTGATTTAAGAACAAATATCTATCTTTTAGGTACAATTTCACTCTTGAGAGATCTCTTCAAAATGAAAATCATATTTTTCCATATGATGATTTCTCTATTGAAAATAAAAATAAGTGTTATTGATTTTATTGGGGTTATCAAGTAAAATTTTTTTAAAATTTGGTTTTGAGCTACCTCTAACTCATATCAAGAATAAGATGTCTTGACAATGAGTTTGCTGCTTTTATAATTGAGCTTTAGCTGAGTTTTATTATTTAAAAAATAGTTATATAAAATGTAATTGTGATTTATTTATGTATTTACTTTTTTGGTTTTATGATCTATGTTAATCAATTTTTTTTTCTTTAAGGTTCTGAAATGCCGTCCAAAATTTCAGCAAGCTAAAAATCAATCAAAATATATGGGAGGTGTTGGAGGTTTGGTCTTACGAGATTACCAGATGGATGGCATCAATTGGTTGGTACATGCCTGGTGCAAGTGAGTAATATTTTATATTAATTACTAGAATAAACAATGACCTATTGGATCACCTTTTATGTATTTGCAAATTAAAAAATGAATAGATAAAATAAAGATAGTCTACTAAAAAATTAGCATTTAATAGTTATTTTAGTCTTGTAGACTTGGGATAAATATAAAAATACATGCAGTGGCATTTTATGATAGTAGATAATAGTTAAAACTATGCTTGCCTTTAATCATTCTTTATTTCTGTTCATTGATCAGAAGTGAATATAGTATTTTTCTTTCCACTGTTCTACTGATATGAAGCAGTTGTATATTTTTTGTGAATTAAGATCTTGTGATTTTTTTTTACATAAGTTTCAACTTTCTTTTGTCTTTTTAGGGAAAATTCTTGCATCTTGGCTGATGAAATGGGTCTGGGTAAAACTATTCAGACTATTGGTTTCTTATCAACACTTTTTAATACCTACCAACTTTATGGACCTTTCTTGTTAGTTGTACCATTATCCACAATTGTTGCTTGGCAACGTGAATTTGTGAATTGGGCTCCAGAGATGAATGTGGTCATTTATCTTGGCGACATCAATAGCAGAAATAAGGTATTTCTTTTTGATAATGTTTTAGAATTTCAAATTTTTTAATGATTAGTATATTAATATCTTATAGATAATAATTTTTGTATTTGATAAAATTTGGATTTTTGATTGTAATGCATATAATCAAAGGTTTTACAGTTAAAGATTTGAATTAATGCAATACTCAGTCATAAAGAGATATACTTGGTATATCAATTAAAACAATTCGGCTTATTAGTTTTATGTAACTTCCTTTTAAGATCTATTTCTGTTAGGGTTTTATTTTGATGTGCTCTGATTATTTTTTTATATTTATACTAGTTCATATGTATAACCATCATGTATTTCTACTTTGGATCAGAGTGCAATTTCTGAGCTGGAATTAGTTACACCTAGTTGTTGAGCTAAAATAGTATCATTTGCCTTTGCATATTATTATTATTATTATAGTCAATATATAGATACATTCCATATATGCTAAATTACTCTAACAAAATTATGTATTTTAATAACAGAAATATTTACGTGAGAGTAATAATGATATAGCTATGAAAACTCATGGATTCAACTAGTAAATTATAATTTCAATAACTTTTTTAAATTCCTACAGATTCGTGAATATGAATGGTGCCATCCGGGAAACAAAAGGTTAAAATTCAATGTCATTATCACAACTTATGAAATTTTACTGAAAGATAAGGTGAGTTTTTTTTTTTTTTTTTCTTCAACATAATGGTGTAGAATAGTCTATTGATTTATATAATTTTGCTGTTTCATAAAATCTATTTGAATAAACAATTTTTAAAATATACATTATTTTATTTCAGTCATTCCTTGGTAATGTCAATTGGGCATTCCTTGGTGTTGATGAAGCTCATCGCTTGAAGAATGATGACTCCTTACTTTATAAATCGTTAAAGGAGTTTGACACTAATCATAGACTTTTGATCACTGGTACTCCTTTGCAAAACTCTTTGAAGGAGCTGTGGTCTCTATTACATTTCATTATGCCTGACAAGTAAGTAATAGTTTTTTTTATAAATTCTCTTTTCTCTCTCGAAGTTATTATAGGTCACTTATTATAGGCATTTTACTTAAATAAAATACAATAATTTACATTGAGTTTTTAGCTCTAATTCTTTAGCTCTAATTCTTTGAACTTGAACGTTTGATGTTTTGGCGTGAATGTTATACTATTTACTGTAAGCCTTATGTTTTGGGCTCAGAGATCACATTAGATACTATTAATAGAAAGCTTTATATAGTAACTATGCACAATCTTTCTTGTAATGGAATGATTGGATAGTTTTAAGTGAAGATGTCAGCATCCTGGATTGAAGTTTGAATATATTTTGTGTTCATTTTTTAATTTTAATTTTTTGTGAGTTCAGATACAGAATTTTTGAGGGCTAGGGCTCTAAGAGTTTCTAAGTAGAAATGCTAAATATTTGTTTTTTAGTTTTTTTTTATCATTGTTCTCATTATATTTAGTTGCAGTTTTATTAATCATGTACTTTATGAATTGCAATGTAAAAAGTAATATTGTAATACATGTCAAATTTATTATCTAGAAATTTTAATTTTCTCTGAATGTCATCAACAAAATTTATTAACTAGATTTGCCAAGTGGTCCGAATTTGAAGCAAAACATTCCACAGAAGATAAAACTGGTTTTTCATCACTCCACAAAGAATTAGAGCCATATTTGTTAAGAAGAGTGAAAAAAGATGTAGAAAAATCTCTTCCAGCTAAGGTAAGGCTAAATTAATAATTTTTTTTTGTTTTTTTTGTTTTAACTGTGTTTTTTTATATATGTTGCTTATATTTTTGATAAATGAAATTCTTCTTCATTGCTCTGATATGTATGTCAAATTATTATATTATGCAAATGATAAATATTTTAGGGAAAATAAATGAACATCATGATTACTTAAACTACTTTCTAAATTTTTGTCTGAATTTCTGAAATGGGGAATTATCATTATTATCTACTTGGACTAGTATCTTCATTTTGTTTGTTATAGCCACTCTGTTTGAACTGTTGCACCATTTTTCTAATATATGCTATTATGCTGAAGTTTGTGTAAATATCTGAAGATAGAAAAGCTTCAGAGACCTGAATTTATGCATGGATATTAGACTTAGTTTAGTATCTAATATAGACTATTTAAGGCTGACCTATGATATCATTTGAAGTCATGGTAAGTAATCGGGTGGCAACATTTGTTATTTTTGACCAAATGGAGTAAGATAGTGAATTTTTTTCCCCTCAAAAGTGATGATCAATATTTTATCACACGGCTATATTAGCTATATTAGACATTTATGGGTAATTAGTGAAATAGATAGAATAGAAAATACTATGTACAAAAAGACTCTCAGAAATTAATCAGAAGTTTTCTTTGTTTGACAGTCTTTTTTGTGTATATATGATATATTCATACTTCTAGATCTATAGAATCTTGTTTTTATATATATATATATATATATATATATATATAAACATCATACACACTGTATTAGGGCGTAATAGTCCAGTTAAAGATATGTGCTGCTTACACAGATGATTTGTATAGCAGAAAAGGCTTGTGCAGGACCAGCTACACTTTTTTGATGAACTGATTACTGAATAATGGTATGCATGTGTGCCACAGATTATCCAAATAAGGTTTTAAATTTAGAGGGTTTTTTTTGGTTTTTTTCTTTCTAGATAGGTTGCCTTATCCAAGCTAAAGGGCATAGTCTGTCCTACTACTTTACCCATAAACTGGAGGAAGAAAAAAGATTCATGCCTGTTCAAAGGGCATTAGCATTAAGTGAAATGCAATCAGCCTAGTCCAGAATTTGAACTTTTCTTGTTGTGTCCATTTCTTTAAGACAATAATTTTATTTATGCATGCTTACACACACACACATGCACACAAATTTCATATCAAAAATTTTGTTTCATCTTTTTTCCTAGACCAGGTATCTTTGTTAGTCATGTACTTGAAATTGGAAAAAAAAATATTTTAAAGATTTAATATATAATTTTTTTTCTTTTAGGTGGAACGAATCCTGAGAGTTGAGATGTCTTCAATACAGAAACAATATTACAAGTAATACAATTTTTACATTTTTTTGTATATTTATTTTAACTATCAATATTTTCTCACAATTTTCAAAATTTTGACCGCTTAAAATAATTTTGTACTTATATATGGCATTTCTTAATATTTTTTCTTTTTCATTTTTAGATGGATTTTGACGAAAAACTACAAAGCTTTAAGCAAAGGTGTAAAAGGTAGTGTGAGCAGCTTTGTAAACATTGTCATGGAGTTGAAGAAATGCTGTAATCATGCATTTCTCATTCGAACAGAAGAAAACCAAATTATGGATAAATTACAAACACTGGTTAAAGGCAGTGGCAAATTACTTCTGTTGGACAAATTATTAGTAAAACTGAAAGAGAATGGTCATCGAGTTCTGATATTTTCACAGATGGTTAGAATGTTAGATATTCTTGCAGATTATCTAATGCTCAGACATTTTCCATTCCAGGTAATTTATCATTAATTTTATTAACTTAAAAACAAACTTTTGACTTGTATTTTTCTATTTGGTAAGTATTATATAAAACATATCTATTTAAATTTTTATAAATCATATTTTGTACATTTTTTTCAATACTTGATAATGATTGTTTGTAGATTAAGAAGAAAAATAAAGTTAATGTAAAATACTCAGTTGAGTCAAAAGTTTTGCAATATATTGGTAATTTTTATCCCTGAAGTTGTGAAGGTGATGAACCACATTGGATTGTGAAATAGTGAGCTTGCCTGATTCCTCTCTGGATTGTAGCATGGTCTTGGAATTCATGGTTTTAGGCCTACCAGACTATTGTAATGTTACTAGGGTAGGTGTTGCAAAATTGAAAGGTAGAACAAGCAGTCAGCTACCTCTGGTGAAACAATCGGTCTCTGCTGTTCAAAGAGACAACAAGTAGCATGTTGTATATGCGGTTAGAACAGCGGACGTAAATTTGGGTTTATTTGATTAGAAAGGTTGAATAATGCTAGAGGACGCTTATGCAAATTTAGCAACCGTCTCTGGCTGCATAAAAACAGGTGGCAAGATGGTCAGGGACGAGCTGAAATGTGACAACAAAGCCGTGTGGAGGGAATTTTGTTTGTGGTAACACCGGAAGGAGTGAATTTGTGTCTGTTGTCCTATTTCACGGACGGTGCTGGATTTTATTTTTGACTCCCCGCCCCTCATTTTCAGTTAATTTTTATTTAGCAGTGGGTTATTGGAATAATAATTCAAATCAACTTACAATGAAAAATGTTTATTTTACAAGATATACAAGGAAGTGTTTATAGAGATGTTTTACTAGTTAGTCTTATTAAAAAAAGGTGGGCTCTGGCCAACACAGTTAATGCTCATATTCAAAATGAATAGTTCATTTTATCCAAAGCAGGTATCATCTCTTCTCTACAAAACTGACCTTGCCTGATTGTCTAGGTTCATGCAACCTGAGCAAAATTTCTTGAACCTTCTGTTTACTGTATTGTGATCAACTGTGCCTTTACCTTTTACAAAACAAATGTTTCTGGTTGTTTCCATGTTGCATTATGGCCCAGCTTGAACTCAAATCACACATGAAGTGACACAATGACAATGCACCAACTACTACTGCTTGAACTCCCTCTTTGGTCACATGATATACATACCACAAACAATTATGTGGCGAAATAGTTGAAAACTTTTGACTCACCATAGTATTAATAATATCTCTTAGAAATTGAATTTCACTCATTACTATTTAAACATTATATGAAGTAGATATGTATATATGTGGCAAAATTTGAAATTTAACATATAGAAAAAAGTAAAACTTTTTTTTTTTTTTTTCCAGAGGCTTGATGGCTCTATACGAGGTGATCTCAGAAAACAGGCTCTTGACCACTTCAACGCTGAAGGTTCGCAGGTATGTTATTAGCATTGATCATTTCAGAAAGAACAATTAAGTGATCCCTACAGCAACCACTAACCTGACATCAAGTCAGACTTTATTTATAGAATTTATTTTTGCCAATAAATAATGGGTATTATATAATTAACATTCAATAATTATCTCCTTTGGGAAATTATAATGATCAAGGTAAATAAATATAAATGCTGATTCCGTACTATTATCATTAAATTTAAAAATTGTGTTAGAAAATTTTTTTCTCTTCAAGTTTACAGTCCATTTTAAGATTATTCTAAGAAAAATCTTTCAATGAACCTATTTAGTTGCACTATGGTGACATACATAAAAAACTCAAATTGTTATGGCATGCATTTGAGTATATCCTTTTAAAATTGACTATATATAGAGCCATTCATACATGCTGTTGATAGATTTTGTTTAATACAAAAAAAAAAATTCTCTTTTTCAGGATTTCTGCTTCCTGTTGTCTACTCGAGCTGGTGGCTTAGGTGTGAATTTAGCTACAGCCGATACTGTTATCATTTTTGATAGTGACTGGAACCCTCAGAATGATTTACAGGCTCAAGCTCGAGCTCATAGAATTGGTCAGAAAAATCAGGTATGTATCGAAATAATTCTTTATTTCGAGTTTGGTAAATGCTGAATTTGTAATATATTTAATTATGTTAATATTTTTTGCTAATTCATGCAAACTAGATCTGCATAAGCAAAGTCCATTCTCTAAATGATTTCAAGTCAGAAAAACAAAAACTGTTCTTGAAATAAAGGTAATATTTTTCTTGGGTTGTATTTTCAAATCATTCAGTAATAATGTGTATTTATTTTTATCATTCAAAGTTCATGACTTACCTTTGAATCTGCATTTTTTTATAGGTCAGTGTTTATCGATTAGTAACAAAAGGTAGTGTTGAAGAAAATATTGTGGAAAGAGCCAAGAAAAAGATGGTGTTGGATCATTTAGTTATTCAAAGTATGGATACCACTGGTCGAACTGTACTGAACCGAGGAAATGTACCCTCAAGGTAAGGGAAATATCTTATGCTTCATTCTGAGAATTTAGAGTTTATTGGATTGTAATTACTGTAGTATTTAATAAAATACAGTGACTCTCCAATCTTAAATTTTTACCCTCAATTTATTTAAGTAGGTAATTTTCTTTCTGTTTTCTTGCTAACAGCTTTATTATCTCAAACATGTTGATTAAAATAACTTTTTCAGTAATAACACTCCATTCAACAAAGAGGAATTGGCTGCAATCCTCAAATTTGGTGCTGAAGAACTTTTTGGTGGTGAAGAGAATGATGATGATGATGAACCTCAGGTAGGCTTTTTGGTTTTTCATATAGATGTATATACATATATATATATATTGAATACATCTTAATTCTGCATTACCAAATTGGTACAGAAGTAGCATTAAAAATGACCCAATTATTCATCTACTTATTACAATATATTATGCAGATATTAACTCAGTTTAATGTTTTAATAGATTTGTAAATGTCCTACGAGAAAATGGTTTTGTTTTTAAGTTTAATCAATGCTATAGAAAATTTAAGATGCTTCTTGATTCATAAGTGTTAATGAATCTGAAAATTATTTTCCCATTAATCATATGATAGAAAATTTATTTTCTTATAATTATTCTAAATGAAACTAAAATATTTGTTACAGATAGTTATGGCTTCTTGCAAGAAAAGCAAACTATTTTAAAAGTATAAAAATAGTCCTCTCATTCTGAATTATGCTTTATATAGTATTGATGGTTCAAAAAGATTTATACATATTCTATAAAATGTTTGATTATAGTCCTTTTAACTAGCTGGGGAAAAAATTGATAATGTTTACTGTTTATTTTTGGAATTATTAAAACTGAATTTCATACACACATACACAAACACGCGCGCGCACTTTAGAGGATATATTTTTTATTAGATATTTTTCAAAAAGATATTTAGCAGATGGCTTTTTCTTTTTCAGGTGGATATTGATGATATCCTTCAAAGTGCTGAAACAAGAGAAACTGAGGCAAGCAGTGCTGGTGATGAGCTTTTATCACAGTTCAAAGTGAGTTTAAAAAAACAAGTTTATATTGGTTTCATCAATAATTCTTTTTGATTCAAAAAAACAAAAAAAGTATCAAATTTTTAGTTATAATTTTGTAAATTTTGTTTTATATTAAAATTCCTTTCAATTACATTTAAATGTAATTGAAAGGAATTTAAATAAGAGAGAAACTTGGAGGCTGCACTACTACAACGTTGGGAGAACAAATTACCTACTAATTTTTTTATTGATATTAATCTTTGGTCTGAACTTGGTTAATTTTGAAGCTGTAAGCTTATAACAAGACCTGTTTGCTTTGAGTGACATTTCATGTTGCCATAACAATGGAAGGTGCAGTCTCTATGGCATAATGGTTAACATAGTGGACTGCAGCCTCAAAGTAAGTGACTTTGAACTCCTGTTGTATTACTATGTTCACTTTCTGACCTTTGGGAAAGGTATAAACTCCCTTATTCCTCCAGGACTTTATCAAATAGTACCATTACTGTCCTTCTAGAAGGATGGATTTGGCATTAAATAACCCATAAAGGTTGATATGTTATTAAACAAAGAAATCAAACCAAAATGATGGAATTTCTTATTTCTCTATTGTGAGACCAGGTAGCATGACCAATATCTAGAAATTTACATTGTGTTTTGATGAATTCAACATTTCCGATTGTCTTAATAAACTAGAGTGTGTTTAAAATGATTGAAATATTCTTAATTTGTATGTAAGTTTTTATTATTATTATTATTATTTTCTATTCAGTATATTTTTAAACACTTTAAAATGGATTCTGATTGTCATGTTTCAGGTTGTCAGCTTTGATAATTTAGAAGAGGAGGATCCAATTAAAACAACTGCAGGTAAGCAAGATACTAACAATTCTGCTTGGAAAATTCTTTTATCATTTTTTATTGAGGCAGTGTTTGATTTAGTCATTATATAAGAAAATCTTTCTGAAGATTCATTGTTATTTTAAGCACGACCATAACAACCAATAAACCATTGATTTACAAGGGCCATTTAATAAATAAGGTGAATTTTGCTTAAGGAATTGGCAACAGGAAGCACTGGTTATAATTGCACTTTTTTCTTAGATGAATTAATGTTGTTATTAATTTTTGACTAGCCTTTATTTCATTATATTCTATTGATTTTTAATCTCCCTCCTCAATACATTTTTATTCATTTTATGACCATTAGGTTAGCAATATGGAATTAGAACTCTTATTCCTTATTTTTGGGAGCGTATCTTACCATGATAATATATCACCAGTTAGACCATGAAAAGTCAATCAGTAATGTTCATAAAGGTAAAAAATAACCTAGAAGTTCAAATAAAAAGCAACAGACTAAGATGAAAAAAAGTTAATACATAACTTGTTTTTACTTTTTATATAATTATCTAATACAATCAATTAAAAATTATCAAATCAGTTTAGAATATGAAATATACTTAATTTATGCATATTAATAAAGAAAACAAGTATTTGAAATTTAGATCTTTAAAAAAAAAACTCCCCCCCCTCTCGCTAACAAATCTCTTTATATATCAAAATAGAAAAATTTGTTGAATTTGTTGTAATTGATTTACTCAAAATTCATGTTGAAATAATGCAATTAACTATTAAACAATGGTACAACTTATTTAATTTGTGTATTCCATCATACAGGAAAAGAGTGGGATGCTATAATTCCTGAGGGAGATCGTCAGAGAGTTGAAGAAGAGGAAAACCAAAATCGGCTGTTAGAACTCAACTTGCCTCCTCGTATTCGAAAATCTATACAACAGGTAAGTCAAAATTTTACATTTTTTTAAGTGTATATCAAGAAAAAAAAATCATGAAATTTGTTTTGCTTAAGAAAAAAATGTTATACATAAGAATCTACTTATTTATTTTAAAACATTTTTTTTTTTAAAGATTCAAATGGATTCTGATGATGAAAAGAAAGGCAAGAAAAAGAGCAAAGATGGTGAGGATTCTGATAGTTCAGATGATGATGATGATGATAAACCTCGTAAGAGAGGCAGACCTCGAACGGTTAACAAAGATACCATCAAGGGCTTTACAGATGCAGAAGTGAGAAGATTTGTTAAAAGTTATAAGAAATTTCCTTCTGCTATTAATAGGTAAAGACAATTCTGTTTTCTTTTTCATTATTGTATATCATGTCAACATGCTACTATAGTTGTTTCTCTTTTATAAAGTGAGTGTTGAGTCTAAGAAAGCCAACTACATTATAACTCAAATGTGAAGACATGGATATGAGTGATATTCAAGAGTAGGTGATAATAGGTGAAAGATACCAAACGTTGCCTTTTGTATGAATGACTGTAAGATTTGAACAAATAAACAAAGGCATTCTTTGATAATTAATCTTTTCATTCCCACTGTGATTTTCATTTAACCCTTAATATATACTCAAAGTATAATTTTGCATAACCAAAATTTAAAAAAAAACTAAGTTGTGAAAAGTGTTAAGGATGGAGCTTATCTATTTGTAAATGGTTAGCAGCACAAAGATTTTTTTCTAATGAATTATTGTTAAACAATTTCAGTCTAATTTGGTAGTGAAAGGGTTAATGCAATAAAAAAAAAATTGGATTGATGTCTTTGTACTACCCAAGTTATTCTAAAGGATCAAGGGTTGTTAATATATTGCAAAATAATTTAAATCATTTATGAATGAATATAGAATTCAAAAGATTTTTACTTCTCAGGATTCTCTTGCAAACTTGATTTGTGAAAGAATTAATAGCACTATTAAGAGGTATTTGCAGATTAAACTGAGGTGAAAATTTAAAGAAAGTCTTGCAATTAATTTGCTTCTGGATTATATCATGAACTCCATTATATTGTGGAATTTTCACATAGCACTAATACCCTTGGGAAAGGTATGAATCCAATTATTCTCCCTCCAGCTATCAGTAAATAGTAGGGCAGACTAGGTTCTTCAGCCTTGGTGAAGAAACTAGTCTAGGAGAAGGAAAACTCTGAATTCAAACCTGTTAAACTCTGGTTAAAAAATTGACCTTGTGTCATATCCTGTTCGAACGGAGGGGTTGGTAAATATATATATTGTGGAATTGCTTTTGGCATGCACAAAATTATTAAATTTAGATGTAATATTAAATTGGCTAATTGTAAACTTTTGATAATTTTTCATTTTTCTCTCCTCTTTAGAAGATTATTGCATATCTCATTTATTTTATCAAATCCTTTTGTTTTCCTAGACTTGATGCTATCTCTCGTGATGCTGAACTTCAAGAAAAATCAGAAGCTGACTTGAAGAGAGTTGCTGAATTGTTAAAAGAGCGATGTGAACAGGCAATGACTGAATATAAAGAAAAACTTGATGAAGATCCAAATTTTGAAGGTAAATATCAATGAATATGTTTTCAGACAGTGATCATCATTTATCTGCTGGACAAACACTTTTTCTATTCACTTCTATGATAACCTTGATTAGATTCATTTTTGTCACATCTTTTCTTCTACATTTGTTAATTCTTTGACATCATTCTACTAATCTTTTGGACTTCTTTTCTTACTATGCACTTTGGTCACTTCCATTTTTGTTGTTTTAATAATTTCTATTATACCAGGATTTTATTATTTCTAGTGGAATATTATGCAATCAGAATGGATATTATTAGGTATTAATTATTACCAAACTCTACTGCATTGAAATTCTCACCAAAGATAAAGTTGCAACACCTTTGTAACCCAAAATGAAATTGCATAAATGTGTATGTGCATATATTTCATTTAGTAATGGATACATATATATTTGGTTAGTTTCAATGTTATAAAGTTTGTTGATAAATAATACCAATAATATCCATTTTTATTTTTGATTGTATAATGTTCCACTAGGAATAATAAAATGCTGGTATCTGTTGATTTATAAGAGAATTAACTTTTTCTAAAAAAAAATTAATGATGTAGATATTTTTTTATATAAAAAAAACAAACTTTAGTGATATACTTATTTATAGGCTTTGGCCTATTTACCAAAACTTATTCTCATTCACCAATGATACCTGCAATGGAAAAATAAGGTCTAAAATAAGTTTGGTTTTGGGTTACTCTTACCACACTTTTAACTTGGACTATCTCTTACCTCAGTTTCCTCTTTGATTCGTGTTGATGTCTTTTTATCTCATAATTATTCCTATCATTGTCCTATTTGTTAATCTCATACTTGATTATTATTTGGCCAGTTTGATCAATTCATTATTGTAAAGGAAAAGCTTTCTTAAAATTATTGTTATTTGTCATTTGCTAGAAAATTAAAAAAATTTTTGTATTGATAGCTGGTAAAAGAACACATCGAGGCCCATCCTTCAAACTTTCATCTGTAACAGTGAATGCTCAGGCTGTTCTTAAAATACAACAAGAATTGGAACCGTTATTTACTTGCCTCAAAGAAAAAGATGGTAGGAAAATGTAAGTGAATTTGTATGATTTTTAATTACTTTTTAATAAGAATCTGGAGGAATGTGTTTTATATTTATATATATATATTTCTATAATGTATGTCTTTATACATTTGTATGTTTGAGAACATTTACCATAACTATGATTAGCAAGCTTATCTTGCAGGCTGATATAGTTAGTTCAGTTCTCACTGTATACCAGCAATTTTAGCCATGTGCCATTGTAAGCTAAGCTTATACATATGTGTATGGATTGTATATGCTCCTATCTCTCATATATAGAAGTGGATTCTTCTATATATTTAAAGTATGTGTTAATTTTTTTAAAAAATTTATTACACTTGTCTAATGTTATGATTTTTATTCATTTGACCTTGAGCTATAAAAAGATTTTTGTATCTTAACATTTTATTACATGTCTTGTTATAATCAACAAGTTTTATACTTAATTTATAACTGCAAAAAATACTGATATCAGTCTGGAGAAAATCATGAATTAGTTAATAGCTTTTTAAAATCATGAGTAAAAGAAAAGATATATTAAACCTTAACTTCAAAAGATATATTAAACCTTAACTTCAACTTGCTAAAAGAAATTAGATATATTTTACATAAATAACAATGTAATTACTATTTTCTTTCATCTTTTGAAAATATTTTCTTTTGTATTGGTTACAGTCTTATTTTTTGATACTTAATCCTTTCACTGCTATGTGCAAATATAGTTGAATATCATATTACATTGCATTTACTGGTCTGTATTTTCCACCTGAACTTTGAAGTAATGTTTTTTTAGAAACAGTTTTGCTGGAAAACCAGAATTTATGACAAATAATCTTTTTTCATAATATATATTCTTGAATTATACTATAAAACATTGACAAAAGTAGTACTTTTAGTATTTATTGAAATGAATTTTTTGTATTTTTTAACAGGTATGAAATAACGGGAAGAGTTAAACTAGTTCACTGGGATTGTTCATGGGAAATTGATGATGATATCAATTTACTGGTTGGAATATATGAATATGGTATTGGTAGCTGGGAAGATATTAAAATGGATCCTGAATTAAATCTCCGTGATAAGGTAAACCACTTTCTACATCTAGTTTCAGTTTTGTATTAGGGTTCATTTTATATTATGATTTATCATTAATCAATGCACTTTATTCAAATATTTCATTTACACCTTTGTCCCATAACTATTGTCTCATTTAATGTATGGAATATATATATTCAAAAAATGTAATAATAATAATGTAATAATAATTTTCTGTCATAAAATGCATATTTAAAGTTTCTTCAGTTTATTTTTTTATTTATGATTTTAAAATTTTCCTTTAAGATTCTTCCTGATTCAGATCTGAAGCCTCAGGGTAAACATCTTCAAACAAGAGCAGACTATCTTTTGAAGCTCCTCAAAAAACAAAGTGAACAAGTCCCAACTTTCATTACTGTAAGTAATTTAACTTGATGGAAAACTGTTTTTTTTTTCTTATCAAATTGTTAGCTTAAAGGAATGGAAGTTTTTTTGTATGCATTAAATTATTACTTACTTATTTATTCTATTTTTATTTGAGTGTAATTGTATATGCTAAAATATTTCTTTGCATTAATTTGATACTTCTAGTATTTGGTAGTATTTACTAGAGAAATAGCTATAGATTACTAAAATTCTTATGTTTGTGTGTGTGTGTGTGTGTGTATGATGATAACTGAGCAAAAATGGACATCATAATGAGATTTTTATTAGAGCAATAGACTTAAAACTCTAAGAAAACAAAAGCGGGTTTTCCATTCAATTTGCAACTGAATGATAATATTGGGGGTTTAGTATTCGTGCTGAATGTAATTTTCTTAATCATCCAAATTCTTAATATAATAAAAACAATTATGCAATGGTAATTAGAATCCTTCACTCTTTCCTAAATAAAAGTATTAATATCCTCATGGACCACTGTTACAATTGGAACCCAGCAGGTTCTTGGAATTTTTAGTAACTATAAACTTCTAAAGGAAATAACTTTGAAATATAATTTGGGTTCATTGATGTTTCTATAGGAACTTCATTGAATGACCAATATGTTTTGAATATCTATTGTTAGCAAATAGACTTCTTTTTGGCATATATATATATATATATATATATATATATATATATATATATATATATAACACTTGTATTCTTTCATTCTGAAGTATAACATGAATGTATAAATACCAATTTTAATAGCATCATTACATTCAATTCTTCTCATTGATTCTTTATAGGATGCATTCTGTTTTCTTCAGGCATATTTTTCTACACCATAATTTTTTTTGTTTTGTTTTGTTTTTGTTCATAGACAGCTGCTAAACCAAAGAAGCAAAGACGAAAAAAACCTAAATCTGCTGAAATTATCTCTGAAATTAATGAAGCTGGTGATATGAGTGCCAAAGAAGAAACAAATGACAGTTTCCCAGATAGTGTAAAGAGTGGAAAGAGTGTGAAGAAAAAGAGAAAAGATAAGGAGGAAGAAAAGGTAGAGGAAAAGCCTGAGGAGGAGAAGAAAGAAGAAAAGAAAGAGAAAAAAGAAAAGAAAAAGAAAGAAAAGGTTTGTCATTATTCATGTATTTGTTCATTTTTTTATTTAAAAAAAATTAGAATAATTATTTTCTTGAAAAGCAATTTTGTCTGTAACTAATGGAAATTGAGAAAACTGTGTACCATTTACTATAATCTGCATAAACACTGCCTTACAAATATTCTATTTAGAGACTGAATTATTGTTGTACTTACATAGTTCCTGCCCAGACACCTGGGGCTGTATAATATACTGACTGCATCTCTGCAGAGGGGTAAGACTCCTCTGAGTCTTCTTGGATATGATACTAAACAATCTGATAGTGAGGTACCCTTTCATTGCAATCGCTCTCAGAGATCCACTCTGGCCTGGAGTGGTAGCAGTTGACAGGGCCCTATCTATAGGTTAAATAGAACTGTTTGACATTTAAACTGAATGCAAGCAAATGACTTATGCTAAATTGAATTGTTACAAATCAAACTATTTGATCATTTAACTGTGTACCTATAAAATGTGTTTACAAATCATATATTTAAAACAGGATTTGGCTATAAATAACCTATGGTTGATATGCTAAAAAACCAAACCAATTACATAGTTCCCATGATAAATTATAAGATTATTTCTGTATGGATTAGCATTTATGGTTATCTATTAGAGTAAATGGGAAAAAAACTTAAAAAAACCAGGAAGAAGAAAGCAAAGTGAGAGTAAGTTTGAAGAAAATAGAATTGGTAAAAGAGAATGAATATAAAGTGATTGAGAAAAGACTGAAATATAGAAAGTTATAGTAAGAGAAGTAAAAACAATGAAGTGTAAGAGCATAATTTATTAAGTAGTTATTATTCATGGAAAAAAAAAAAATCACATATTTGTATTTCTGAAATGCCTAGTCTTATCATAACAGAATTTCTTATTTGTTGAGCATTGTTTTATGTGTGACGAATGCAAAAAGCTATTGTTTGCTTTATAAAAGTTTCATCATAATTTTTCTTATAATAAAATTTACTTTTCTGTAATAATTTTTATAGAAAACTCGCAATGATGGTCCCATGCATTACACTGCAACATCTGAACCTGTGGCTATATCTCAAGAAATGGATATTGGCCTCTCACCGGAAGTATTTAAAGAGGTATATCTTTTCTCTTTTAAACATTATCTTGTATATTGAATTACAGAGGAATATATGTTATAAGGAATAGTCTTAACTGTTCTAAAGAACTTAAAGATTTTTTTCTTTTTAATTAAAAAGCCTAGTTATATTTTGTATAGTTACTGCATAATTATATGTTATGGTTTTCTTTTGCATCTGCGTCTTTATTTTTTTATGCTCAGAATGTAATTTACTATCAAGCAGCAAAGAAAATATAAAAATGTGTTATGCAAAAAACATATACAAATCAGTAGGAGGGAATTTGAAAGCCAAAGATTAGATTTTATTAAAAGTTTTATGATTTACTTATGTGAACATAAGATAAATACATTCTTGTATTTCCTTACAAATTTATGTAATATTTATTGATTTTTTTTTTTTCAATTCTAAATATAAAAGTTTAGATAAAATAAATGACATCAAAACAAACCCACTTTAGAGATTGTTTTCATTTACTCATTTCAAAATGTCCTTTCTTTTTTCTTTTTTTTTTTTTTTAATTATTTATACATTTTCTTTTTTAAACTTTTAACAGTTATGAAAGAAAAAAACCATGGCTCATCTTAACCCTTCTGTCATTTTTTTTCTTTCATTAAAAAGATGAAACAAAATTTAAAAAAAAAAATTATTTAAAGCATTTTACACTATGAATGGATAGCTTTTTATTTAAATTTTTTTTTTTTTAGTCAAAATTAATAGAAAATTCTACTTAGATAAAACATTCATCTCATTTTATAAAGCTGATTTGACTGGTATTTAAAAAAAAAAACTAGCCTATCAAATATTTACCTGTATGTTAATTCTTAAGAATAATTGTGCCATGTTTTACTAATTCTCTTGCAAAAACTCCTTTTAGTGTGAGAGTTAATATTTGTCTATACTTCCCAGTAAGTAGGATTTGACACAAGGTTGTTTTGTGGGAACTGTGCATTAATCAAAACTTATGTACAGCAGGTGCAAAAAATGCTTGGTCGCTAAAGTGCCAAGTGACAAATTTAGCTCCGCAAAATGGGTATTGCCTGGTGGGACCTATTAGTGTAAGAGTTTTACTAGTTCCGTTCATATCTTTAAAAGGTCCAACTTTTATACTTGGACAAAAGATAGGATTAAATGTGTTTTCTTTCATTACTAAGATTTCAGTATTTCTCATTCTCCTAAAATAATAATATAAGAATTTTTAGAAGTCTGTTAAATGAGAATATTTTCAAGTTGGGAATATATGCTAAAATGATGTTCTTGCTACATTGGTAATTTTTCCATAGATCTTTTTATACTTCTAATTTTTGTATTTAACACAAAGATAAGTCAAAAGTTTTGCAATATTTTGGTAATGTGAGGTACAATTCCTCAGCTCCAGATGCTTTTGCTGAGGTCTTGTAGATGATAAATCACACTGGACTGTGAGATGCTGAGCTCACCTGATGTTCTTCAAGTGCTACTTACTGAATTTGGCTCTGTGGCTTTGAGCACATCTTCAGAATCCAATTTTAGGCCTACCTGACCTTGTCTGAGGGTCAAGTTTCTTGTGACTGGAACAAAATTTCTCACATCATTTGGTTACTGTATTGTGATAAACTGTATCTTTATCTTCCTCAAAACAAATGTTCTTGGTTGCTTCCTTCACATTATGGCCAAGTTTTTATTCCTACAGTATGAATTAGACTATGTTGCATATTCATTTGTGCAGCTTTTAAATTACACACTGTGTAAAGCAATGCAGAATGTATCAGTGCACCAAGGACCATGATACTACCAACTCCAGTTGGGTATGTTTCATGGCTTAAATTGCTTTGGTCATGTGGTATACATGCTGCAAAACTAACATGTATGAAAATATTGCAAAATTTTAGACTCACCCTAATCTAAGAATTAAAAAAAATGTTTTTTGTTCTTTATTTAAAATAATAGCTATACAAATGTCTTTTGTTCTGATGAATTTATTGTGACTATAAATTTTAAAAATTTTAGTGCAAAGAGAAGATGCGACCAGCAAAGAAATCTCTGAAGCAATTGAGTAATGGTGATGATAGCATGTCTGAAAAAGAACAAATGAATCAAACCCGTCAGTGCCTCTTGAAGATTGGTGATCGTATCCATGAGTGCCTTGCTGAGTACAATAATCCTGACAAGATAAAGGAATGGCGCAAGTAAGTTTTATTTCTCTTTTATTCATTTCTTTCTTTCATTTACATTATAAATTAAGAATGAAATTTAAATGTATCAAGGTAGAAACAAAAAGGGATTTTTATCTGTTTATCAATGGAGAAATAAGAAAAAGTATCAAATACAAGTTTTTAAAATTTGAGTGTAAACATATATCTGAATTTGTAAAAATATTGTGTATATTTGTTATAGGTTTGACAAGATAGGTTGCAAATAGTTGACAAGTAAAATTGATTGTATGTATAGATATTTCTATATTGAAGCTGTTAGATTTTCTTAAATAACTCTATTTCCATATTTGCTAGCTATTATTGATCAATATTTACAATATTCAAAAATAGTTTGAGTGTATTTTAATGGAACATTGAGAAGTTGTAGTGTAGGAGATACTATTATGAGCTGACAGCAGAGTATTTTTCTGGTGTTTCAGAGAAGCCAATTGGCAATAACTGGTTTGAAATAGGGACCCTTGGTGTTTATTTTCTTAGAGATAATAGGGAAAGTGGAATGCAAGAGTTATGGTATGAAAATATAAGTATTTTGCATATGTTTCTTTGGCATTGCTCCAACCTCTGGCCAAGGTACAGTCTCAACCATTCTTTTGAGAGTGATCGTTTGACTAGTCTCCTTGATCTCTCTCCAACTCACCTTTTGACCAAACCTACTAATTAATATAGACATTCAATGTAGCTGTTTTGTCACACTACTGGGTTGGCATGTTGATTAGAAAATTTCAACATTCCTATTCAGGCTTTTAAAATTTTAAACATAAACATCTTTATATGATGTCAGCAGATAGTCTTAGCAGACTTCTCTACTATTTAAATAATGCATGTTTATATAACTGAGTAATTGGAACATGAAATCATTAGGTGATAAAAAAATTCTACATATATTAGTACAATTTGCCTATTTATATTGATAACTGTTTCATCATTTAATAATTATCACATAGACTTGCTCATTGGATGCCTTTAAAATTTACACAGATGAGGAAAAAATCTGCAGCATTCTGAATGTGTTTCGATTTCATCAAGATTAAATGTACTGATAATATAGTGGAATTACAGTAAATAAAAACTGAAACCTGCGCAGGTTTCCAAATAAGAGATGTATCAGCAGTAATCAGACCCAATATTAATTTAGTTTATATCCTTTTTGTCCTGTACCTTTGTAGGTGGTGGATTGGTAGAACTTTTAATGTCACAAGATGGCTAAAGACTTTTAAGATTTTATTGGAATATTTACTAGTGTTAATATATATATATAGTACCCAGATTAAAATTAGTATTGCCCTTCTGGGTATGATTATTTTTCAGTGTGTGTGTGTGTATATATATATATATATATATATATATATATATATATATATATATATATATATATAGAGAGAGAGAGAGAGAAAGGAAAAGTTAGTGTAAGATTTACAGAGGTTTCTTTCTCTTTTTCAACAAATGATTTTATGGATCCAGATTTAAAGCAAACTGATTTAAACAAACATATACTCTATTATAATGGGGCTGAAAGAATAACTCATTTTGAAATAATTTTTGTATTTCCACTGTTTATATTTAATAAAGTCACATTTAAAAATGTATTTAGATAAATTTATCGAGATAATTATCAACATTTTAAATTTTGTTTCAGTTATTTATGGATTTTTGTTTCCGAGTTTACTGACCTTAGTGCAAAAAAGCTTTATAAACTTTATCGGACTGCTGCAAAAAAAAGGGAAGAGGAGCAAGAACAAAAAGAAAAAGTATGTAACATTGAAACTTTTTATAATAATATTTATAACTTTTAGAAAATTTCTATTTTGGTTTACGTCAGACTAAATTTTGTTTTTGCATTTTTCACATAATTTTATAGAAATTTTAGCTTGGTTTTTAGACACAGCAATATTTGTATGCCTCATATTGGAAGAAAATATTTACTTTTGTATTATTCATTTTCAAAGAAAAATGTTCAGAGAAGTTAACTCATCACTCAATAAGTCCCGGGCCTAACTAATAAAACAACTTTTAGGCAAAATTCAACTTTATTCATCAATGTAGTTTCCCTTTAGGATGTTACACTGATTCCAACGCTTCTCAAACAATTCAAAGCCTTTTTTTAGAATGATTTTTCTTTGGCCTCAAAATAACGCTTGGTTTCCAATATCATTTCTTCATTGGAGCCAAATCTCTTTCCTTGGAGCATTCTTTTGAGATCTGCAAACAACAAGCTGTCACTGGGAGCCAGATCTGGAGAATAGGGTGGGTATGGAAACAAATTGAAATGCAATTCATGTAATTGCAATCGACTTGTGACACGGTATATTGTCTTGGTGAAAGAGCACTTTTTTCTTTTTCGTTTGTGGCTGTTTTTTGCAATTTCTTTCTTAAAACACAACAATAATGCTGTATGATATTTGCTATCGATGGTTCTTCCTTTCCTAAGGTAATCAATGAACAAAAAATACCCTGTGTATCCCAAATATGGAGGCCAAAACCTTGCCTGCTGATGTTTGTGTCTTTGGTCGCTTTGGACAGCTTTCACCTGCTGATGTCCACTCGGCTGGCTGCCGATTTGACTCTGGAGTGAAGTGGTAGATCCATGTTTCATCCATTGTCACATATTTATGCAAAAACTCCTTTTTGTTGCTTTGTAACACTTGCAAACAATGCTCTGAATCATTGACACGTTTTTGATCGCAGCACCCAATTTGAACACAGTTTTCTCATTGACAAATGTTCATGCAAAATGGTGAATATACTGCCTTCTGATATCTTCAGTTCCTATGCTATCTCATGCAACTTCAATTTACGATTGCCCAAAACGAGTTTGTTGAGTTTTTGGTGTTTTCTGAGACAACTGCTGAATTTGGGTGACCTGAACGTTCAGCATCATTTGTGTCTGTATGACCACGTTTAAAGTCAGCATCCCACCTCTTAACTATTATTTCCGATGGAGCAGAGTCCAAATAACACTTATCAAACCATTGCTTTGTTTGAACAGTATTTTTTCCCATCAGAAAGCAATGCTTTATCAACACACGAAATTCAGATTTTTCCATGATTTTGAAAATTTGCAACAGTAGCTTCACTTAAATAACAGTAATTTGTAAACTAATAAGCTGATTGGGCTCAAATTTTGACATGTGCCATTTGAAGGTCAGTACTTTATAAAAATCCTATGGATTCTTTTTATTAGTGGCACCATCTATATGTCAGGACTTATTGAGTGATGTGTTATAATCAAGAAAATGTCTATTAGAATTGTTAGGAACTGAAGATAACACCATTTTGATACATTCATTATTTTTAACATTTTTATATATCATGTATTTATCAAAATGGTTTTACTTCATACTTTACTTATCTACTTTACAGTTTATAATTCAAATCTTAAAAATAACATTATTAATGTTCCTTTTGATTTTCTTATTGCCTAAAAAGAAAAAAAACAATGAGCAACTGAAGAGGTGTTCAGAAAATAGTTTTACTTTTGAGACAATCATTGTTTTTGTGTTTATACACAAAACCTTATACAGTTTATGAAACAAAGGTCAGAGCTAACCCTCCACCACCATCTTAGTGTGTGTAAAACCACATGGTTTAGTAGAAGATCTCAACACAATGGTAGTAAACAAGATTGTTTTTATATAACTGTTTTTAAACAATAAAACTAAAAAAAAAAAAGATGATATTCTTACTTTCATAGCATTTGAAATTATCCTTTGTCTAAATTTAAATAATTCTATATTAAAGTGAATTTTAATCTTATCAAAATATTCCAATATATAATAAAAAGAAATATAAAGCATTATATGAATGACATAATATTGGATTGTTTACATTATACAGTATGTAAAATTATGTTTTTGTTTTTATTGCAGCATCCCAAATTTTCAGAAAGTCAACATTTATCTCATTACAAAATTGCAAAACGTCCTCGAATTCAAAATGAAGGCCAGAGAAAAGATCCACCAACCAAACGGCATTTTGGTTCTGACCATTGGGGCGACAAAAGTCGAGACAGGTGAGTTTGAGAATTTGTGCTTATTTATTGTTTTAATTTTGTTCATAGCTCATAAGATGTTTTCTTGTTTGTTGAAATAAGACATTTTAACATGACTTTGTCATGTTTATCAAAAATATTTTAATGTCTAATTATTTATTAAAATTATAATATATAAATTTTGATTATTTATTTTATTTTATTTTTTTGTCTGAATTTCTGAGATGAGGACCTATTATTACACACTAATGTGTTTGAACTAGTGTCCTCATCTCAGTTGTTACAGTCACAACGTTTTCAGCCAACAGGACAAATGACTTGAGTGTATGAAAAAGCATTGGTTAAATGATATCTAGTTACCTGGTGGTTATAAGTTCAATCTCTGGCTCAGATAAAACCCATATATTCTGGTTCTATGGAAGTAACATCCCATAAAAGAATGATACGATATATAATCCAAGTATGGAGAGCAGTATAAAAATAACCTACTCCTGTAGATTGAATAAAGGATTCAGTTCAAAATTCTCAGGAGGTTACAGATTATGATACATTTAAAGAAGGCTAAAGGATTACAACGGCTGAACTGTTGTGACTATAACAACAACCATTTGGACACTTGTCTAAAGTGTATTAATGTTTCAGTATTTTTGGTTTAGTAATTAACAAAATTACATTTGTTTCTGTAAATGATGGAGCTAAAGAAGTCATCAAAATAAATGAGAAAAAAATGTTGCCTGTATCAAGTATGTCCATAATACTTTGTAAAATACTGGTGCATTTTAAGCTGTTGTGTATCTTATTGAACAGTTATATATATATATATATATGGATTTTCTGTAATATTATTTCTTGAACATATCTGGCAGAATCAAACTTGGTATAAAATATTTTTCAGACAGATATGGATGCTGTGCAAAATAAATTATATGCTTTGTCCTCATTCCCATATATTGAAGCTGTGTTTAAGATACAAAAGGTCTTAGGTGAATGTTTCTGTTTTCAGTACATCATCTCACAGCAATGGCCCATGGCATAGCTCTTCCAACTCTAATTCCAACCATCCTACATCTTTCCGTAATGTGTTAGGAAACACAGGTCGAGATTCAAGTCGGTTGGACATGACTCAGTCCACTATGAGTCCTCACTCAGATAGATGGCCGCATAATAGCCCTCTATCTAGAACTGGTGATCAAAAACGAAATCGGTAAGCCTACCTTTGATTCTGAGATGGCTTCTTTCATGATTTCTGTTTCAAACTGCTTTTTCTACAACCTTTTTTTATGCTCCCTTTTGCTTTTGGTGTGTGTTCAAGTTATTTGCCTTTATTTAATCATTGCTTTTTTGTGTGTCATTATATTTTGTCATTTAATTTTAAGTTAATTTCTATTTTTTTCATTATAGATATGACATGGGTTCTAATTCCTATAATAGGCCTCCACATCCTCCCCCTCCACCTCATCCTGACATGTATAACAGAAGTTATCATGGAGGAGATCACCACCACAGGTGAGAATTAGATTTTGGTTTGTTTATATTTTCTAGTGACTGTCAATATATTCCAGTTAAATTCAGTTCTAATTAAATATTCACTGATTTTTATGAGAAATGGTTTAAACAATTGAATCTCTTATTATTCTTGATCTTCATTGGTATCAAGAATATAAAGAGGAGGTTTAATTGTCCAAACAATTTCTGGTGTTTAATGACTTGCCTCAAAAGTTATCAGCCTTATTTATTAGCTTTCTTTGTTTTGCCATTTATCCAAAGTTCAAAATCTTTAAAAAGATAGTTTGGGTTAAACAGTTTGGGAAAATATAAATTAACATCATTTGATGAATTATTTAAATTTTTCTGCTAATTTATGATAGCACTATTTAAAAAAAAGTTTGTTTTATAGATTGAGAGAATATTTTGTGTATATAATAGATTTCTTTTGTTGCTTTTATGAGAAATTACTGGTTAAAAAGATTGACATATACTATGTTCCACAATAGTTGTTAGATTTACTGTATAGAATTAATATGAAAATGTAGGAGAGAGGGACAAATCTTTGTTTAAATTCAAGTATTTTTTCCCTTTGAAATCACCATCTACTCATAAGAATTGAATTAGTTGAGAAATGATGTTTTATTTATTTTTTTCTGTCCATGAAAATTTTATGTAGATTTGATTTTTACATAGTATTTGGTGGATCCTGATAATACTTATCTGATAGGTTTAAAAAAAGGAAAATAATGCACATAGAGAGATTATTCAATGAATAAGGTGAATTTTGACTAATGAGTTGGAAGTCAGAAACATTATTCACAGTTACCCCCCCACCTCTTTTTTTAAGGGAAATCAACAGTGATGGGTCGTTTCATGTCCCAGAACACTGTCAGCATGATTTTCTTTACTGACTGTTGCACCTAGAACTTTTTTCTTTACTGGAGAGTCGGTATCTTTTCACTCTATAGACTGTCTTTTTGACTCGGGGTTCATTGTGCCAAACTGATGTTTACTCCATTTGTAAACATTTTTTACTCAAACATGCTTCTCTGTATAGATCACATATTCTTCCATAAATTTCATATGGTTTGCACTTCTCAGCCATTTGATGACCTGACCTCAGTTCAAACCTGGAGTATTCTGATTTGCCACCTCTTTTGAATAACCTCAAAAATATTTTGGGAGGTTAAAATAATTTTGCTATAAACCAATTCCAAAGAGAGTTTATATTTATGGAATTTTTTTTCTCAGTTCTCCTTATTGAATGACCACCCCCTCCCCCCATATAAATATATTATGAAGGTCTAATTTTTAGGCAAAATTTTGGTGTCAACCTATACATGAGCAATAATTTGGTAAGGTTGAAATTCAAACATAATGGGCACTACTAGAAGCAACATTTTGCTTTTAAAAAATTGGAAGAAATAAATTAATGCATTTGTGACCATGAATTGCCTCATAGATATATATAGTATTTACAGTGATTAAATTTGATTGAGGTATAATTTTTTTCATTTTTATATAAAAAAAAAATGATCCAACTTGATTCATACTTAAAATTATTGTTTTTTTGCTTGTTATTTAAAAACTTTGTTTTCTGTTGAGTAGATTCAACCATGATCGGCGAGACAGAGATCATCAACCATTTTCTGGTAGCAATTCTGGTTACAGTTCTCATAATCGATTTGATCATAGAAGTGGGGATTTCCGGTATCATCATCGATCTGACTTTAAACACCATCATTCAGGAGGAATGGATCGTAACAAAAGGTATCCTTAGCTTTTCTTTAGAAGGAAGTACTGAAAAAGAAGGGAATGACCTCATATTCATCCTGCAATTCAATACTCTTTATACAAGTTTCTTTAACTCTTCAGAAAATAACAAAAAATCATTCTTTTTTTTTTTTTTTTTTTTCTTTGTCGGGTTTAAGAAAATTATTATTTCCACCATTGTTTTTGCCCAGTCAGCTGGGGCTGTAGAATATACCTACTGCATTTCTGCAGAGGGGTAACACCCCCTCTTCCTCCTCCTCCCAATGAATATCCTAGATATTACACTAAACAATCTGATGGTGAGGTTCTAATAATGCTGGAGCTTTGGGGAATGTGGAGAACCCCTTTATTGTCATTGCTCCCAGGTCCACTCTGACCAGAGTGGTAGCACCTGATAGGATCCTATCTGTGGGTCAAATTGAACTAAATTGTGTACTTATGCTAAACTGAAGTGCTTGAAATAGAAGTTTTTTGACATTTAGACTGCATACTTATGCTAAACTGAATTGTTTGAAATAGGATTGTTTTTGACATTGAAACTGTATTTACAGTAAACTGAATTGTTTGAAATAGAACTGTTTTGACATTTAACTGTGTGTAAACAAAGAACTATACTTATACTAAACTGAATTGTTTAAAATAAAACTGTTTGACTAAATTGAATAGCTTGAAATAGAAATTTTTTTGACAAACTCTACTTATGCTAAACTGATTTGTTTAAAATAGAACTGTTTATTTGTATAAAAATGGATTTGGCATTAAATAACCTACAAAGGTTGATATGCCATAAAACCCAAACAAACAACTACTGTTTTTCAAGGGTGTCAAGATTTTATGCATTTGACTGAAATCGGGCTTTCACAGTTAAGGTTGTTTTAGTTCTTGCCATAGCAGAATATAACACGACTATAAATTCCAGTACACTACTATTTTGTGAGTTGACTGCATTGGCAGAACAAACTTTTTTTTTTTTTTTTTTTGCAAACAAAGAATTTTTAAGGTTAAAAAGAATATATCAATACTTTGAGTTGGACAGTGTGTGTGTATTTAACCCTATTTCTTTGGTTGTAGTATTTGACCCATGGTCAATTTAATAGGGTGGCAAAGCCAAAAATAATCCCAGCCTCAGTGTCTTGCAACCTGGGTTCACTTAATTTTTGTTGGATTTGCATACCATGTAACATATATATTGCATATACATGTAACAACTAATCAGCTTTAAGATAGCTTGACACTTCTGCTTGTTGGGAGTAAGTTCTACTTTGGAGTTCTATCAAAGCTCTGTATATTTTTTGATTAGTTTAGTATTAATGACCTGGAGATGTTGTATCAGTGTAAACCCTGAATTTGGACTTTACTATTAATATTGCTACTGCTGTGCTTGCCTATGTATTTCAGCTGACTTTTTTTTTTTTTAGTTACATCTTGTTTGAAAGCAAGATAATAACTGAGAAAGTTGAACAGATATCATCCAGCTCAAATGTTAGTTAAAGGGTTTTTTCTGTACAGCTATGTATATGTGTGTATTTATATACTCATGGTTGTCATTTTAGCTCTTTTGTTTAATGATAAGCTTAAAATATTAACAAATTTTTTCTCCTTCTTTTGCAGTCATCAGTCATATCAAGACAGAAAAAGAAGAAATGATGACCGCAAAGAACACCGTAATAGCAAAGAACGAAAAACTGACAGTATGTCACGATCATCACAATCTTCCCAGGATCCAAAACCCAGAAATTGAATCCTTCCAAGACTTTGGGAATATGCTTATTTTTTTTCAAACAATCAACAATCCTTCCTGTATAAACTGGCCATTCAAGGCACAACAGAAGAAAAGATTATGCAAAAGAAACCAACACTACAATATGCACACAATTACAATGTCTGCAAGAGAAAGAAACCAAAAACAACAATATAACTTTTGCTATATTGGTTCCTGCTACGGAAACACATGACTGATAAAGAGAGTAGTGGGATCTTATAATTGATGTGTACTTGCATTCATTTATTCAAAACTGATCTGAGAACCAATTTGGCATTTTGACACCAGTGATATATCGCCTCATTAACTACTGATGTTGGTTTGGCAGCTCTATCTTTCCTTGAAAACCATCTGTGTAGGTTATAAAAAGGATGTGTCTTCTCCTCAAATTGTGTTGTATTATACAATCAAGAGGATAACTCTAATATTTAAATAAGAAAAAAAATGCTGACTTGTCTAGTGACAGGCAGCCCAAAAGATAATGAAATTGTTGCTTTTTGGTAACAACAATTTTCGATGGATTTTTATGTATTTACTATTTAGATCATATAGAGTAATAGAAGTAATACATACACGATCAATCAGTATACCTTAGGTATATCTAATTTTTTAAAATTTTACAGTACAGAATTAAAATCATAAACTTTAAATCATTATTGCATAAGATTTTTTAAAAAATAATTTCTACTTAACAGTAAAGAAGAAAATAATTATTATCACCACTAATAATAATAATAATTAGCTTTTAATTTTATTTTGATAGGCTGAAAATATTATAAAATAGTTATGATCATCAAATTCCTTTAATAATAATTATAATATTGCAAAACATTTAATGTTCTTTACAAAAAGAAATATAAAAATAACGATTCTGATAATTTAAAAGACAATTTTAGAATTTTTATTTTGGGATAATTAAATTGGGCATAACCAACCCCCCCCCCCCCCCCAGAAAAAAACCCTAGAATTTGAGGAGCGGGGAGAGAGAGAGAAAAAGAAAGAAAAATATATAAAGTTAATGAGGTAAAGCAAGACAACATTTTGAATGTATATTTTTTGCATTTACCCATAAATTATGGATATAAAGAATGATGTATACATTATATTTCCCATATCACAATTGCTCATCAGAGGATGAGTAAGGACAATGATGACATGAGGAAAGTACACAGTAAAACAAGTTGGCTGTGGATGCTAATAAATTGTATATACTCGTAAAAAGACTGTGATCTCATGAATGACATTTTTATGAGACTTTCATTGAACTTTTTAGTCACTCAGCTAAATTATGGATGAAAATAATGATGATGTTGATAATGATGCCAACATTCTTTTAACCAGCCTCCAACTCTGAAACCAGTGCTACACTGAAAACATACATACACACAAACAAATCTAGGAAATGATGACTCTATACATGTTGTATTTATGCATATACATTTTATATTTGCATAAGATCTTTTTTCTTTTAGTTAATTTCTTAACTAAATGGAAGACCAAATCTAATGACAGAGCCCAAATAAGAATTTGTATTGTGAAATGAATTCAGTTTTTTTTTTTTTTTTTTTTTTTTTTTTTTCTCTTTTACTTTTTTCTGGCACTTAACTGCTGAGTGTCAACATCAAAGAATGGATTAAACTTGATAATTCCGCCATTCCCTCAATTGTCAGGTTTGAAAGAAAAAAGACAGTTGATTCTGCTAGGTACAAAATATATGAAAGCATTTCTCTATTTCAACACACTATGCTATAAAGCGAATCAGCTGGTCCTTGGAACAACATTTAGTTGATTCGCTGACTGATCTGTTTGAAGTTTCTATTACACATCCAGGATTTTTGTTGACATTTACTGGAGATCTGAATTTGACAGACTGTGTGGTATCACTTCTATAAAAATATGCTTCTCTCCACTTTGGAGAAAAAAATTTAAAAAAATAAAATTACAAAAAAAAAAAAAAAAGATTTTATCAATTCTTTAAAAATTTAATGCACTTTTTCAAATGTAAAATATGACAAGGTGTGTCTTGGTTTTATTTTGAATTTAGTTATAAACTTTATTATTCATATTTTATACACACACACACATACATTGTGTGTATAATACAACAGTATATGGTTGTCACTCTCACTTGGTTGGTTAGTGGTGGACCAAATGTGGTATTATTTGGAGAGTGCTCAATATCTATGATAGAGCTATTATGTAATATAATAATAGATATTTATTAGTTTTTATATATATTTAATTGCATGGATGCTTATCTGCAACCACTGGTTTCATGCCGTCTTTATATAGCAATCATCAGGCAGAAAAATAAAGATTTGGGAAAAATTGAAAAAAATCGAAAAGATATAGTAAAAAAAAATTTTTTACCTTAGGATTGCATATAAGTTTTTTTGTGTGTGTAGATTATATTTGCGTATTGTATTATGTAGTATGTCATTGTATTATGTGATTGTTAGTGTGTGTGTGTATTGATACATGCACCATGTGGCAGATTTAAGGTTGTCTCATGAATGTGTGTAGCAAAAAGGAGCGGAAGTCAAGATTTGGCCTAATAGAAAATTTTATTGTGCGTAGTGATGATTTCTGCTTAGGAACAAAGTTATCATCATCATTGCATTATGAAGAAAATAAATTTTTGATATAACATAGATGAATAATAGATGAAATCGATGATGGGTTTAAAATGTAAGGTGGGAATATGATGGTGTTAAGAAACATGATATACTGTTATTTACTATGGTGTATTATGAATGGTAGTATTGCATAATTTTAGAAACTCCAGTGAGTAAGATAGAAAAGAGGAAAGAGTAAGTTAAGAATTAAAAATGTGTCATTTTTTGCTAGAAAGTTTTGTATATCAATTCAAATGAAAAGTATTTGTTTATTCTATGTTTTTTTTTCTAAAAAAAGAAAAATTAATACATTTTGTTTTAAAAAAATATGAAAAGTATTTGTTTACTCAAAAACAGATTTTTTTAATCAATAAACAATACTTTCATTTAATTTTTATTTTTTTAACCTCTAAAAATGTAACATTATGTGCAATGATAAGAATCTAAGAAATAAAAATGTGTCCTTACAATAAAAAGAGAGGGCACGGGTTTAGTGCTCCATATATATCCAGGTAGCAATATGGACATAAGGGAGGTAACAAATGGGGTTGTACACAAGCAGAAGAGAAAAACTGGATGAAGTTTAATTTTATAAAAAAAAATTGTTTGGAATTTTTTCCTTGAGCACTTTCCTCCAGTCATTTTCAAGGACTATGCTCAAGATATTTTTTTTTCTTTAAAATCCAGTAAATTGCTTGTTTTTAATATCTGAGATGCTTTTTGACCAGGGTGTTAACAGATTTAGAATATTCTAGTTTTACTATATACCATATGGGCTTCTAAATGTTCTCTTATTTAACCTATGAAATGATATAAGTCTGCAAATACATGTATGTCCTGTGGGCTGGCTGTGACTGATTCCTTCTTTTTTGGCAGGAGTAGAATTATGAGATATTTTTATTTCGTTACATTTTTTTTAACTTTATTAATCCCCACAAACATTTTTAGTTAGAGGTTTTAATTTATGTTGTCGCATCTGTTAACAATAGTATAAATTTGGTTTTTTTTTTACTTAAATACATCTAGAACACCTGTTCCTAAGCTGAATACTATTTTATTTATTGTAGGTTTTTTTGCTTGATATATTATTTTCTTTATTTGAATTATACATAATGTTATTAAAAGGAGAACTTGACCAAAAGATTGTTGTAAATTTGATCCTCACTAGGTGCCTTAAGGACTTATAGTCAAATTTTAGGTGGTTAACCACTTGGTAACAGCAGGCACTGCAAATGTATGTGAAGTCTGTGTTATACTAAGTAAAGCTTAGTAAATAACAAGAGATCATACAATGAAGAAAATTGATCTGAAGCAGCTGTCAGAATAGAATAGACTAAAGTGTGAAAGAAAATATGCAAAGTTAAAGATAGTTCAAATGAAACCAATATAAAAACAGTGAAGAATACTGAGATCCAAGAATGCTTTATGGTGTAATGGTTTATGAGCTAGGCTAACAGCAGATCATTAGTGAGTTTGATTCTCACATGGAGCCCTATATGGCTGGCCTTTAAGTTGAGTTTTAATGAGATTTCAGGATTTTGTTTTTACATAACTTTGGAAGCTTTGCACTACAATGGATCATTCAGAAGTAAATTTTTTTTCAAAAACTGATTAGTCAGTCAAGTTTTTGATGGAACTGCAGTTTGCATGAATGAAAATCTTTTTTATTGTAAGCATTTAAAGTTTTATTCATTCTTTAGCTTTGGTTGGATGAACTTGGTTGCCATTTTCAAAATGGAAGTAACTTGAGTTGGTTAGCTGTCAAACATGTATGTAAACATGCTAGCCAAACCAAGGACTTATTAGGTCATGAAGAGATAGATTAAGTACCTCACAAACAGAATGGTCATTTGCTAGAAACAAAAGAATAGTTGTGAAATTTTGCTCAGTTGCAGTAATACCATGATGGAACGTCTAGGCTTTGCTGTGCATCTGCTCATTGTATTGTGTGACTCCAAGTTGAATTTATTGCACGGAACCTGTGGTGATGCTACAAAAGACAAAAAGTTAAACTCAAGGTTTGATGGACTGGACTTGCTCATTGATGGAGGATTATGTGTTACTTGGACCTTTAGTTCTGTTCCCTCCTCCACGTGTCTGGCATGGATTCTACTTTGCCAGATTCTTGCAGATCACCCGAGTTCTAGGAGCATCAGCAGACTCTGAGTGCATTTCTGACTCTAGTGGATTTCTTTGACCAACTGACTGCATCTAGACTGCTACAACTCTTTGTATCTCTGACTACACCTCTATATATACAGGGGTGAATATTTTCTATTTCCAGGCATTGGGCCACACATCAACTGGATATAAAAATATTGTCAGACTATGCCTCCAGGACACCCTAAAAAGTGACAATAAAATTGAAGGCTTTTAAGTCACCACTCGGCCTTATCTGACCATCTCCCCTTAGACTGGAAGAAGTGGTTCACACATAAAGTACATATGGCCACCCATACACTCAACACACCTATGGTCAATTTGCAACCATACACATGCATGTACATAGAACTATACATCTACCCACACCACTACTGTGATAAATATATGTGTGCGTATATATGTATTAACTATATACTCCCTCACCAAATGTCCATGGTGTCATAACATACAAAGAATTTTAGTTATACTAGAAAATATGTGACCCTGGGTGCAAGTATTTTAAAGTTTTAATGTAATAAAATACATTAAATTAGAAAGATGAATGAAACTAAAGAATTACATTTATTTTAATGGATTTCTATATAATATTGATAAGCTTGTTTTTAATGTTTGAGAATTGAAATATTAGAAATTAACACCAAATAATTATTTATCAAACATGATTTTGTTAAAACCAGTATGTAAACATTTATTTCTTAGTGATATGTAACACACATTGCAGGATTTCAAATGTATTAATACTATGGGCTTGCCCCACCTTGGTTTTCGGGGGGGGGGCACCAGGAATTCACATCAGGTAAATTGTTAGTGTTTGCCAATGGCCCGGGAGACTGGGGTTCAATCCCAGGTTGAGTCCTACCAAAAACTCAAAAATGGTACTTGATGCCGCCTTGCTTAACACTCAACATTATAAGGTAAGGATCAAGGGTAAAGTGGAGCAATCCAGGGAAAGGAGTAGTGCTCTCCCCTACGCCAAGGTGTAGTAGCTATTGAAAAGAGAACCTTCGGATTAGGTTATTGTATTCATTGCCTGGTTTCAAGGCAAAAGCCTTTTCTCCAAAGCAATACCAGCTTGGCAGAGCTGAATATATATATATATATATATATATATATATATATATATATATCTATCACTTGGTGTCCTAAAATAGGGAATGTCAAGGGGATTGAGCATTGTTTGTAATAGTCATACATGAGTTTGATTTGTGCATAGCTTCCCACAATAAAATAATCTTGAGAAATCTTGTGTTGGAAATGGTGGTTGTCCATTGGATCCAATGATGACATTTGTGTTCTACAACTCATCTATGAATATGGAGGTGGCTCCGCAGCCCCAGCCCAGAGGCACAGAGTCTTGAACAGTAGGGGCACTTGAAGTCAGTTGTTGTGATCTCTAGCGAGGCTGCTCTGTGGTGTCTCTCTCTGGTAGCAGTAAGTTTTTGGCATCGAGCCTCTTCAAAGTTGGCAGCAGCTCTGTGAACTGAGCCTTGCCATTTTGGTCTGTCCATGGCATATCCCACCAGGTCTCTCGGATTGATGTAGAACCACTGGAGATTGGCTTTATGCCGCAGTTTTGGTCTACCTTGATTTCTTTCGCCGGCCTGAAGTTCCTGGTACATCAGGCGTCTTGGCATCCGACACTCCTCCATTCGAATCACGTGTCCAACCCATCGAAGTTGGGCCTATGTGTGTAGACAAATTGGTAATCGGTGTTGAGTTGCAAAACTGAACTGTGTGTGAAAGTTTTATAGTGAGAAGACCGGTGCACAGGGACAATCCCACTCTTGGCCTGGGAAGTCTTGATCCAATGGCACAGAGAACCGTTATGACGGGAGATGCCAGGCTGCAGTGGATGACCAGGACTTCTTTGGGTGTCATGTCCTGCTCTAGGCACTCCAACAACACTTACTACCACCACCTTCACATCCGTTGGTTCTTCAGGTGAACTCTTCCGCTTGTTCCACCGGGAGTCAGGTTTCGCATGGAGCCGGGCTGACTCAGCCCAATCCAAACTCACCGAAGGGTTGGAGACCCGTCAGTTACCCTCACTTGGTTTAGCAAGCTTTGTCTTGAAAATGCTAATGTATTAATAACATAGGCTTCTTTTGGGGCAAATCTAAGTCAGCTAGACTTTGATAGATGTCATTGATAGATAAGATGCTAATTAAGATTAAATAATAATTATTAAAAATATAACGTAAATAACTAAGGTAATTGGGACAGTTTCTGCTTGAGAGACTGACACACTCTCCATTGGATCAAAATGTAGACATAAAAGTGGGTTGAGATAGTCCAGTAGGAAAACATTTACTAAAGGGAGATAACTCGTTCTTTTCAAAAAATTCTTAAATTTGCATTTGCAAGAGGTCAATCACATAAACGAAAGATAAAGATTTATGACGTTTTATTCAAATTGAATCATCAAAAATAGGGTTGTATTTTTGTATATTACTTACTGTAATAAAAACAGTATTAGATGCTTAAGTCTAGAAGACGTCTTTAAGTGCAGACATAGAGGAAAATTTAAATTATCTTGATTGGGAGTCACTGTAAATAAATAATCGCAAGGTCTATGATAAAGAAATATATATATATATATATATATTTAATTATATAATTTATTTATATATATATATATATATGATTAGGTTTGGTTTGTTTGGTTTTATGGCATATCAACCTTTGTAGGTTATTTAACGCCAAATCCATTTTTATGTAAATAATCTGTTCTATTGAAAATAGTTCAGTTTAGCATAAGTACACAGTTTAATTGTCAAAAACATTTCCATTTCAAACTATTCAAGCAGTTATATGTAACAATTCAGTTAAGTGTAAATATAGTTTTAATGTTGAAAAACAGTTCTATTTGAAATAATTCAGTTAAGCATAAGCACGCAGTTTAAGTGTAAGTACGGTTTAATTGTCAACAATGTATGTTAATGTTTAGGATTTTTTTCATTGCCTTAGAAAAACATGTCACCAATAGAGAAATGCGCAGACACAAAATGAGAAATGAACCCTTTGAGCCTGTGATACTGGTGTACCAGTGGTACATTTATTTTTTTTCACCTCTGAAGAGATCACCCTCAAATAGCAGAGGGCAAATTTAAGGCTCAGGGCTCAAAGGTTTAAGAAGAAATTTTGTTATGAACATAATGAAAACAAAAACATGAACACCAATATATAGTAACAGTTTTCATTTTCATTTTGCCTCAACCAGGTCTTCTGAGGGTGGGATCAGTCAGGGTCAGTTTCATTTTAGTTTTTGATATGATTACAAAATGAAACCCTATCTTGAAAAAAAAAAAATGTTGCCGCAAAGTGCATGTACAACAGCTAGTTTATATAAGAATTAAAAAACTTAATTTGAATAAATATAGAAATTTTTTATTAAAATTAAAGAGAGAGAGAGCTTACCCAAAAGTTAAAAGATTCTGGTTATGAACTCCAATTATAAAATAAGAGAAAATAAAAAAAACAAACTAAATCTACTTTTCAAAGGAATTTAGTTGATTATTGATAAAAACAGGTACTCATGGTTTTTGTTGTAGGAAATGGACATGGCAACCCAAGTTGAAATCTGGGATGAGTTTGTTTGTATTTCAGATAGTGTTAATGCCCTTGGGAGAGCTATGCATCCAATCATTCACCCTCCAGCTCTGCTTTAATAGTGGGGCACACTGGGCTCTTTAAACCTTGGAAACTGATCTAGAAGGAAAACTGAATTTAAACCTTTTAAACTCCATTTAAAAATTGACCTTGTGGCAGAAGGTTTGGGTAAATAAATATAAATGAAACCTATAAGATTGTAATTAACTCTGACTAACATTTTCTTTTAGCGTAAGTTTAGTTGGTTTTTTATTTAAAAAAAAATCACTTGGGTCATCAAGGTTTGATGATGAAGAAATAAGTTGGTTTCAGAAGTCTAGTTGAAGAGGAATCAACTTATTGGGCGCTAGTCAACTTACTTAACTTGCAAAATGAACTGATGGATGTTCACCAATCAGACATCAGCAAATTGCTGCAGTTTTCCACTTCAAACTTAGTCTTTTATGTTCATCAAATCTCGCCACTTCACGGAGGTTCATCCCATTCTCCTCCATAAAACAAGTCACACCTCTTGCGTCCTTTTCTTTTCTTGGTTTTTGCATGCCGGTAGCAGAGAGAGCACACCTTCTGTTTCTTCGAGGTAAGATTGTTTGTGGCATTACTACTACAATTTGGGTTATCAATGTTGGATGATGAAGAAATAACACAAAATGAAAATCTTCATTATTGTAGATTGAATGAGTTGTGATAAAGATAAAACAAAATACTTATCAAAATTAATAAAAGTTGTCAATGCTTCATCTACAAATGAAAATAAAAGAAAGTCATGTATTTTGCTTTATAAAAATTTATTTTATTAACAATTTATTTGGTCCAAATTAATGAAAAAATAAGTTTGAGTCATTTTCATAGAGAGTGAAGCAGATATACATACCACATTTTAACCAATCACCGGTGTGGTGCAAGTGAACTTAGGCAAGCAGCAATGGTAGCTCTATCCAAAAAATGTCTTACCATTTTTTTTTTGTTCCAACATAATCAGTTACAATCAAGGCTAGGACCTTTTAAAGCATGACAAAGACACCAAAGTATGAATTTATCTAACTTTCCACAAAGTTTGATTTGATATGAAGTCACATTTTACGGTGGGAGACAATACACAAATTGAGATTCATGTGTAGCCATTAAAAAAAATGTTTGGTATTCCCCTTTTAAGGTGTGGCAGGTGCCAAGGTGATAAACTCAACCCTGTTAAGCAGGTAGGGTCTGGAGGGAGGGCCCTTTGGGAACAGGTTGACAAAAAGACCCATGTAAATTCTTTCACTGTTGTTTAAATAAAGGGTTACAGTTCTCTTTTAACTCATGAACCTGTGAGTCTGAAATTTTCAACCCATAGCAGAATTGATTTTCTATCCAGAACATCATAATTCTGATGTAACATGAAATGCGCATGAAAAGCTTCCTGTATAGCAATTAATGATTCAAGAGTTAAAAAAAATAAATGTTTTAACAGCAAATGCACAGCATGCACCAGTCCAAACCTTGATTGTAACAGATCGTATCTGGGGGAAAAAAAATTGGTTTGGTTTAGTTTGGTTTGGTTTTATGGCATATCATTGATTGTAGGTAACCTAATGCCAAATCCAGCATATATATATATATATATATATATATATATATATATATATATATATATATATATATATATGTTTGTAAACACATTTTCTTGATAATATTTTTAATCAAGTCTAAGCTCTTTTTTTTTTTGCACACAGTTGAATGTTTTCAAATATTGTTATATAACAGTCACCATTTAACATTAATCATTAGTAATGAGTTACAACTAATTTGCTTGCAGTCATATTGCTATTGTTTCTACATAATTAAATGGCTTCAACCATTACTATCTTACACTTATAATTCTATTCAATATTTAAATGGTTCCAAGTATTGTTATGTATCACTAACAATATAATTAAACATCAGTCATTTGTTTACACAGTTAAATGATTTATTTAAAACAATTCATTTTAGCATAAATCATTTGTATTTAGTATAAGTTGTTTGTTTGCACTCAGTTTAAATGTCAAACAGTTCTATTTAATCCATAGATAGGACCCTATTAGGTGCTACTATTCTGGGTCAGAGTGGACCTGAGAGCAATGGCAATGAAGGGGTATTCCATATTCCTCTAAGTTCCAGGGCTGGAGCCTTGCCATCAGATAGTTTAATGTTATATCCAAGACATTTGTTGGGGAAATCTTACCCCTCTGTAAAGATGCAATTGGTGTATTCTACAGCTCTAGCTGACAGGGCTAAAAAAAAAGAAAAAGAAAAGAAGGAGAGTAAGCCATTAGTTAGATGGAGCTACTATTGCTATTTGCCTAAGATTACTTGCACCATACAGATGACAGATGTAAAATATGGGAGGTATTTCTGCTTCACCCAGTACTTTTAAAACAAACTTATTTTGAACAATCAACAATCTATTTATGAAAAAACAAAACAGAAAATACAAAAAGAAAAAAAAAAAAAAAAAAACCCAAACAATTTTAGTTCTCAGATAAGAACTTATGAGACAACCACTCTGATTGGTAAAAACTAGTAAGAATTAAAAAAAAAAAAAATTGCAGTCAGATTTTAATCAAAACTGTGCATTTGTTATGCATTTTTTAAAATTTATTGAAATTGATTTCACAGGAACCTTTTGATAAATCTGTATCATAATCAAGGTTTTGTATGATACCATAGTATAAAAAGATGGCATATTGTAGCAAGAATTTTCTTAGAATAATAGTCTAAAAATACTCTAAGTTAAAGAATAAAGCAATTTCCAATATGATAATAATATTATTTGAGGGTCTTTGTGTTCACCCTAATCATTATAATTTCCAAAGAGAGATAACTATTAAATTCTTATAATAGATTACTTCCCTTATTTACTTTTAATTAATTATAGCATAAATTTTATAAATTGATTTAGTTTGGTTGAAATTTATGGCATATCAACCCTTGTGCATCATTCAATACCAAACCCTGTTTAATTATATATATATATATATATATATATATATATATATATATATATGATTTGTAAACGAATAGTTTGTAGGTAACTTTATTTTTAAATGAGCTAGAGCTTATTTGTTTGTACACAGGTAAGTGGTTTCAAGTTCTGGTATTCATTGTTTGCACACAGTTAAATGGTTTCCAGTATTGCTATTTAACACTAATAATTCTATTTAATATTAATCATTTGTTTACACACAGTTAAATGGTTTCAAGTATAGTAAATGATTAAATAGTTCTACTTGACCCATAGACAGGTGCTACAACTCCATTTATAAACTGAGTATTTTAAATGTATTGCTCTAATAAAAATATTGCTATGATGTGCCATTTACTCAGGGTTATGGTGTTATATATATATATAGTATCCCCTCCATAAACAAGTAAACCATTACCAATTTTTCATAAAAAGTTAATTTTCTTTTAAACCAAAGATATTTGGATTTTATTATTTTTAATGGAGCATTATACAATCAAAATAGATACTATTAGGTACATTTTGGTTACAGTGTTTCAATGCTGTAGAGTTTGGTTATAAGTAATACTTAATAACAATTTTGTGTGAATAAGGTTTCATTAGTAATAATAAAATCTTGGTATTGTTGGTTAAAAAGAAAATTTACATTTTATCAAAAATTATGTTAGTCAACTTATTTATATATGGTGTTATAATAGAAGAAAAATAGATGAAAACTGCTGAAAAGATAATGCTTCATAAAAGTAATTCCTCTTTTAATATTCTGACTTTGATTGCACAACTTTCATTTTAACATTAAATTATACGAAAATAATTTTTAGAATTTAAAATCTTGACTTATTTAGCATTGATATTTATAGACTGCCATTGAATTCCATCATCTTTAACTGTCACTGCATTCTATCATCTTCAACTGTATCAATATGATATCTGGTCATGGAAATTTGATGAAAGTTTGCTTTGAAGTATAGTTAAATTTTGATAAGATAATAATAAAAAAAGCAATTGTTAGTAACAAGTCCAATATTGCTATGATATTTCAGTGAAAGCAAGAAAGTATAGTGGAGAGCAGTTGGTTGGGACAGGTGTTGCATAAAGTCATATTAGGGAGAGCTGGTGTGCTAAGAATTAATTTCGTAACCTACTTTGCTTGATGACCCATGTAGTGAAAGTGTGTATATGTGGGTATGGATGATTTTGTTTTACTTACTTTATTCCATCCCCACTTCTTGGTGTCACATACACTAAATCCTGAAGATGTAAACAGGTAGGTAGTTATAATATTATTAATATACAGATAATTGCTGAAGCTGAAATGTCAGTGATAACATATTATGAATGTTTACATTTCAATTATGAACTAAGATTGTGAATAATTAAAAAAAAATTCATTTTGTAGGTAGCATAATAGTTATTAACACAAAAAAGTGAATTGAAGAGCTGGGTTTAAATTTCATTCAAGGCTGTTTGCATTGAGTTTGCAGTATTGGAAAAGCCACAAATTCACTTCTCATCTCAGCTATAAGTGAAACAACAAGTCAGTCCTGTTTTAAATAAAATATATATTAAAACTGGTTTGTATAAACTGTACAATAATTCTAAACAGTTGAAATTACATTTTCATAATTTGGTTGAAAATCTAAAAGTAGGAAACCATATTTAAAAATACTTAAGGATTACTGAATATAGAGTGGCAAGAGAATAGAATTGGTAAAAAGCATCAAGCAAAGAATACAAGGGCATCCTTCTTGGTTTTATAAAGAATCACCAAAAATTGAAGCAATCACCTAAGAAAATCTTGGACCCATATGAATTTTTTTCTTTCTAATGTCTGCAAAATAATCTTACTTAACCTTAATTTCACTTTAAAGAGAAAAACATCCTTCCTAAAACATTTTTTAAAATCTAGAAACCCTTATGAGTCAGATAGTGGTTATATATCAACCTCTCTTAGTGTTTCTATCTGATCACTGGTTCTTATCTGCAGCAGACACAAAGAAGAGAATGCTCACCCATGCTAGCCATGCTAGAAAGAAACCTGCCACCCACTGCAACTACTTCCTATTTGTGTCACACATGTGAAGCTAAAGCATTGAGTGCTAAACTTCTTTTTTCTTCTATTGCTGTTCATCCAGACAAGTGCAACCTGAAATTCCAAGTTGAATGGACTTTCTTATTATGTAAATTGTATTTTCTATTAGATTCATGAATACATTCTTTCCTTGTTTTTAACCCTTGATAGTTGTCATTTGTTTCTTTACTTTTCATCATCCTTTCCTTGTTTCTCCCTCCTCTGTATTACGATGCATATACTATAATAATATTCATCAAATTATCTTTGAATAAGTTAAAATTTAGTCATCAGTCTTACTCTGAAGCATATCACAAACAAGGTTATTTTAAAGTTTTTTTTATTGATTTTTTTCTTATAAGATTTAAGTTGGGTTCAGTTTTGCATAAAAATTGTATGAAATTTTTTTTGTGCACTTTCTATCATTGGTCATACCCAAGATATTTTTTCTGTGCATCTTCTACCATCATTGGTCATACCCAAGATATTTTTTCTGTGCACCTTCTACCATCATTGGTCATACCCAAGATATTTTTTCTGTGCACCTTCTACCATCATTGGTCATACCCAAGATATTTTTTCTGTGCACCTTCTACCATCATTGGTCATACCCAAGATATTTTTTCTGTGCACCTTCTACCATCATTGGTCATACCCAAGATATTTTTTCTTTAAAATCCAGAGAAACTTGTTTTTATTATGTGAGTTGCTTTCTTTAGATAGTGGACAGTGGATTTCAGATATTAAAATCAAGTTTCACTGGATTAAAAAAACACAGTGGAAAGTGTTCAAGGAGAAAACTTTGGACAATTTTTATATAAAATTGAACTAAAGTTAAGAAATCTTGAAGACTGACAAGAAAAATTAATAAAAAAAACTGTTAAAAAGAACCTTGTCTGCAGTTTTTAATGAAACATTTTTAAGAGAAAGAAATTATAAATAAACTATTGTTAATTTACCATAAAAAAGAAGAAAAAAGAAAGTTTACAAATACTAGAAGCCATAATTACAAAAATTAAATAACCTATAATGCATAAAATATCATTCATTCTGGGAAATGATGTAATAGATGTCTTTAATAACTAAGAATTTTATAATAGTGTTAACAGCTGACACTGGTTTCAATGGTTGTTATATCATGGACATGAAACAAGTTAAATTTATAATTCCAATGTAACAAAATGCTATAGAAAAAACAGAAAAATTCAAAATCCCTCTAGCCTCTGGACTGAAAGTATCTCAGATATTTAAAAACTCAAAGATTTACAGAGAAAATACATCTTGATTCTACTCTTGAAAATGACCAATGATGGAAAGAGCTCGAAGAGAAAAATATTGGACAATTCAATTTTATACAATTGAATCAAACTTTAGAAATTTTGTAAAATGTTGAAAAAAAATCAATTAAAAAGAATCTTGTCTGTAGTTTTTAACTATACATACTTACATAAGACAATTTGCCTTTATATACAGTCGGAAGTAAATTTTATCTATAAATTCACTGGACACCATCTAATGTCATTAATAGGTTAAGAATTAAAAAAAAATTGTATAACATAGAAAGTTGTTCAACAATAGCTACTCATCACTTAAGTCAATGTTGCAATAACTAGTAGACCACAAAGAGTGGGTTCAAGCCTCATTGGGCATCTGATAATTCTGGCTTTCTTCCAAATTAATTTCAGCTTTGCAAATATCAACTCCTTATTGTTCCTACCCATACTTTTCTCCACTGTAAATAGGAAGTAATACATTATTTACCATTAAGGAAAGGACATAAATATGTTATATATTCAAATGACCAATTTTAAAAGTGAACAACTTGTAAATCTTAAAAATACCAGCAAAAAAATAGACAGGGAAATGGTTCCAAAATAGACAATGAGTTTCACTTTAAAATGTGTCTTTTTTTCTACCTTTATTTTTATTTTTTTAATCTATAAATTTGAGTCATTAAAATTCCAAGTTTTATGAAGAAATTAAACCCTTCATTTGTGTTGCTAAATGTTGTTATCACAACCTTTTAGCCAATTAATATTATTTGTAAGCAAAGAGCAGTATTTTAAACAGAACAAGATGCTGCCAGAAAATGGTTACTAGTACGATGTGTGATCAAAATAAAAAAATCAAAAAAAATCAAGAGTGACACTATCATTTTTTCAATTTAAAGATATTAAGAAATTATAAACCATTTTTAATACCATCTAAAAAAATGTCAAACCTAATAAAAGATGACTATTTACTATGAATATTATTAGTTCAAGAAATGTTTCACAAGATGTCATAACCTCAATAAAATTACTACTGAATATGTTGAAATAAAATCCCCAAATACTTATCTACTAATGAAAATACTCTGTGAGGTCCAAAAAGTATAAAGACTGAAGCCTTAAATATTTTAATTCTACAGTTTAAAATTTAAATGAAGATGTGTACATAGTTGAGGAACTTATCTTATAAAGTGATGATGTATAGACATCTAGATGAATCAGTGCTAATTTGAAAAGAAAAATCATAAAACCAGTCTTGATACTTTTTGAATAAAATGTTTTTTTAGTGAAACACAGGACTGTGCAGGTGCAGTTCCCTTCACACTCACCAGGCCTGGTTCTGTGTAACTTTTTCTTGTTTTCTAAACTAAAAATTCATCTCAAGGGTAAGATCTGAGGATATGGGAGATATTGTTAAATATGACATCACAGTTTTATATAATATCAAAAGTAGAGTTTCAGAGGAGCTTCAACCAATGGAAAACTCTCTGGAATAAGTATGTTCAATTCTTAAGGGGATTAATTTAAAGAATTTAAAGAAAATTGATATTTCATTCCTTGTTAATTTCTATCTTGGTAAATACAGATTTTGTCTTAATACTTTTTAAACACACCTCATATAAAAACTAGTGCATTGGCAAAAATATTCTACAACACAAGAGGTGCTCAATTGTGTGAACAAAGCTGAGAATCTTTATATATTTATTCTTACATACTGATGGTTCTAAGATGTTTATAAAGGATATTTTTTTTTTCTTCATTTTCTTTTTTCCTTCTCTTAGAATAGTAGTCATTAATAAAATTGCTATGTGATGCATCCTTTTGGTTGTTGTTGTTGTTGTTGCTGCTGTTGTTGTTGTACCCAGCTGGCCACAATCTGTGAACTTTCTGTACAGTGCATTTGTGTATATCTATGAACCTGCAGTAAAAAACAAAAAAAGATGAAAAAATTTGGTTTCGAGATTTGGTTATCTAGTAAGCCCCCTTTTTTAAATAAGCTAATTCATATGTAAAAACAAAAGGTTTTAAGGTATTAAATAGTAAAGTAAAGTTGGCGACTGTAGTCGAGGGCGACCAGAAGGCTCTCTTTTAAATAACTACTACACCAAAGAGTAGGAGAGGGCGTTACTCCTTTCCCTGGATGGCTCCACTTTATCCTTGATACGTACCTTATATTGCTGAGTGTTAAGCAAGGAGGTATCAAGTACAATTTTTAAAGTCTTTGGTATGACTCGACCTGGGATTGAACCCTGGTCTCCCGGACAACTGGTGAACACTTTACCCACTAAGCCAATGAGCTGGTATGTAAGGTATTAAATATGTATTTTTTATTATTATTCATACTTTTATAGTATTCTTTCACTGAACTTTTAAAGATGTAATTTTCTCAGATTGAATTTTTATAATACATTCACAAGTGATTTTACGGAGAAGTCCTTATAGCATAATGGCTAAAGTGCTGGACTTTGGCCACAAAGTGAGTCTGAACTTCAGTTATGCTATTACAGTCACTTTTGGACAAATGCCCTGAAGAACGATATGAACTTCCTTATCCTCCCAGCTATGAGGGTTAAATAGCATCACTGCTGTTCTTCAACAAGGATGACTTTGATACTAAATAACCCATGAAGGTTGATATGCCATTTAACGAAGAAACCGAAATCAAAACCCAAAACCAAGTGATTTTACTTACAGCTCCAAAATTCTAGAAATTTGAATGGATTGATCTATCGGTTCATTCTTGTGTCTTGATACAGATATTTCAAATTAGAAGAATTATCTAATAAATCTAAAAGTGATTAAGCCAGAATAATCAAATAGAAGTTTTCTTTTTAACTAATCATGTCAGGGTTTTATTTTTGGTTTGGTTTGGTTTCTTTGTGTTACAAGACGAGATCTTGCCTTGATTTGAAAAAACAAAAAGAAAGAAAAGAAGAAAAGAAAAAAAAAACGGAAGTTAACATTTCTCGCCCACAACTCAGAATATAACACTGGTGTCAAGCGTGCAGCAAAACAAGTATGGAATACTCCGGCCTTTCTCGATCAGAAATCTTGGAACTTATAAAACAGCAAAAAGCAGCGATTCTCCAAACGAAAATTGACATGGAGCCGGCAGATAACCCGCAAGCACAATTAATCATTAGTGAACTGAAAACAGACCTCCACGAACTTTTAACTGCTCTGCAAACTACAGCACATGATCGATCGCACACATTGCAACAACACACCACAAACTATGAGCTTCTATTGCGACAGCAGTCACTTCGGGACGCCACAAAATCCATCCAGACCTTCGAACCGGGCAGCGATGTAAACCGCTTCATTACCGACCTTAATAAGGCTTACACCATACACGTTAAGCCAGAATTAAGGGAATATCCTGCAATGGAGAAGGAGTTTGTCAAGCTGGCAAAGTAAATACTGAACGAAGGCATCTTCCAGCAGATGGAGGACTCAAGACAGCCTACGTCCACGTTCGAGGAACTAAAGGCTTACCTTATATCCACCCACGGGAGCCAAATGACAAACTTCCAGTACCTAAGCCGAGCATGTGACCTTCAGCGACATGAGGGAGAGAAACTCACTGATTTTGCAGGCCGACTTGAAAACACAATCCGAGAGGCCACAGTCCACATCACGGCAAAATTCAAGTCGGACAGACAAAATGCTGAGATGACGGCCGAAACTGCGTTTTCCCTAATGGGGGCCATGCTCATGAGTGAAAAGATCAAGGCATGGACACCTAACATCTATCCACACCTCATCAAAACTATGGACAGACACTACTCAGCGGGTGGTATAGCCAGCGATGCGCAACGCTATCTTGATCGTGGTATCAAAACGGACATCACCACCGCCGCTGAAATCACTGCGCTGATGGCGAGCCAACCTACACACTCTGACAAACCTCGTAGCCTTGAAAGTGACAAGATACTAGCCGACGTACAGCTACAGTTGCTGGATCTGAACAAGCAACTGCGGCAAACCCACAGGCGGAACCCATCCATCGTTGACTGGAAAAGTCGAACCGCCCCCACCTACAACATGAAGCACAACCGGGCACAAAGAAGCGCTGGCCAACCCAGCCAACAAGCAATGTGCAAAAATTTTTTACGAGGCCGCGCATGCTTTAAGGGCAACAGGTGCCCATATTTTCACCCCCCTCATACTCAAGCACACATAGCGACCACTGACACCGGTTTACCTGGAATAGATAGCGATCAGCACAACCATGAACACGTGACGCGCTTCGACGAACTGGATTTTCGGTTGGGACTGAACGAGATGTGATGACTCTTTCCCAGGTCCATGTATCCACTCAGCATCATCACACATTTAACGTTCAAATCCAACCTGATCTCCGATCGCCCCTTGTTCAGATCAACCTCCGCAACAACGGCATCACATTCTCCGGTGTAGGCATGTTGGATTCCGGATGCACGACTTGCATCATTCCCATTTCTCGCTTACCTGAAGATGCAAGAAGACACATGTCCAAATCCAACATCCGAGTCAAAGGAATCGAAGGGAACATCTCTATTCTGGGCAAGCTCACCTGCGACATTACCTTGGGTGACGATACTTCCCCCGCTTTCTGCAACGTCGACACACTGATCACGACATCAGACATTCCCATCTTGATCGGTCAGAACATACTCGGCCACCACACACTGTTATCCTACACTATCGATAACCAGAAAGCCACTGTAGAACTTGCGCGCACACTCCCATCTGGCAAGCTAAAACATACTGTTCCGCTCTCTACAACCTTCCATCCAAGGATAAAACCGACCCACAACCTTTCACACGGCGCCCTAACCATTTCCAATGAGGAACCACGAGCCACAGCTAGATCATCGCCTAACGGGTTGACTCTCAACCAAAAACTCCATTGGCTTAAGCAAACCGTAGGCCTATCGCTTCCAGACCATCATAGCCGTAGTGAATTAGAAGCTACCGCCGATTTACTCATCAGCTATGCGGACATTCTCGGCACCGACGACAATAGAAGGGGCACTTTCATCAAGCCCATACGCATACCAACCAACGGCCAGTCCAGGAGCCAAAAACAGCACCCTATAGCCCAAGCACTGGAGGGTGATGTTGACGCGGAAATTGCCAGCATGGCAAGTGAGGGTGTTATCGAACCTTGCAACGACCCTAAAGGATTTAACAGTCCCGTTTTTGCCGTCCGCAAGAAAAACGGAAAGATTCGAGTGGTCGCAAATTTCAAAAGAACCCTCAACAAGGTTTTAGTCGATCTCGACCCATACCCAATACCTACCATTGACTCGACATTCAACAAGATTGGCGAAGGTAACAAGTACTTCTCAACACTCGACCTCCGCAATGGCTATTGGCAAATCGTTATTGATGAACGTGACCGCCATAAAATGGCCTTTACTTGGAAAGGACGCTGTTTCCAATACACCCGTCTGGCCTTCGGTCTAACATCCGCTGGACAAATCTTCTCTCGATGCATAGCTGAGGCTCTCGACACAGTGGCCTCACGCGCGAACATATCGTCATATATCAACGATAATCTTGTCCACGCCAAAACCTTCGAGGAATATGTGACAGCGCTGGAGCAATTATTTATTGCGCTACGCAAGTTCGGATTAAAACTAAACCCGGAAAAATGCATTTTTCTTGCGTCCGAAGCTAAATTTCTCGGTCGCATCGTGAATAGCGACGGGTTCAAGGCCGACCCCGAATATGTTCGCGCCATTATTGACATGAAACCCCCGACAACGAGAAAAGAACTACAAAGTCTCATCGGACGTCTCGTATGGATTCGGCAATTCATCGAGACACGCCTTAACGAGAGCATCAGAACCGACATGTTCTCCAATCTAATGGCCCCCATAAACGAACTAAATAAGCCCGGACGGACATTCGTCTGGACCGAAGGGGCCAACAAGGCTTTCAATAAAATTAAGAAGCGCCTCGCTTCACCACCAATCATTTCATTCCCCAACTTCACCGGACTCTTTACCCTCACCACCGACGCCAGCGATATCGCATGTGGGGCCATTCTCATGCAAGAGAATAAACACGGCCAAAAGAAAATAATAGCAGTGGCCTCACACACCTTTAACGCGACGGAGCGCAACTGGTCAACAACTCAACGCGAGGCATATGCGATAAAATGGGCCATCACCAAATTCGATTACTTCTTGCGTAGTCGTCCCTTCGTCGTCCTCACAGATCATCGATCTCTCACATACTTGGATCAACGTGAATTCAACAATGCGAAGATACGACGATGGCAGGAGGAAATATCGTGCTACAAATTCGTCTTGGAATATGTAGAAGGTGAATCGAATGTCTGGGCAGACATGCTCAGTCGGAGATATGGCCACAGCAAGGACAAGCTTACGGCAGACCCGACACCTGCAGGGAAGCGCTTCAAACTCCAAGGCTCCAGTCTAAACATCTACGTTCCATCCTGGTGCATGGACGAAATCAAGAGCTCCCAGCTGCTCCCTGGGACTCACACAACACGGAACATTCAGCATCATCTGCAGGCCATCGTCGCATTCCTCGCGTTTCATGCCACATCGACCATCCCGGTTGAAGAGATAGCTGACCACATGGGTATTGCAGCGGAACAAGCCTCTGATGACACACTTTCAAAAATCATCAGAGCTCTTCAGTTGGCAACCCCAAGACCGGACGCTACCCTACTCGACCCCAAAGATCATCGTACCGGGCTATATAACAAGCACATGCACCAATTCTACTTGGAACCTGGTACATCTGTATTGATGATCAGGGATACTACAAACACACCAAAACTGGTAGTACCCTACAAGCTCCGGACAAAATATCTCCACCAAGCCCATGACTGTGTCAACCACTCAGGGATCTCCCGCATGCAGGAACACCTATCCAGCTACTGGTGGGAGTTCAAAAATCGCGATATCAGGGCGTATGTTCAGTCATGCCAAACCTGCGCTAAACGCAAGGGAAATTACGGCATGCGCCGAAACTGGTCCACGGGCCATTGCAAGAGAGGCGGAAAACCATTCGAGGTTGTCTACATAGATTTTGTCTTGATGCCCCTCTCAAAGGGCAAGCGGTACATCCTTACTATTCTAGACAGCTTCAGCCGCCACCTCATGGCCATACCATGTGCAAGAGACCGCGTAATCGACGCAGCCCGCGGACTCTACCAGTTCTTTCTTCGTCACCGCGAGATTCCCCGCATTGTCTCCTCCGACCGAGGAACCCACTTCACTGGCGAGGTCTACAAGGAATTTTGTGACCTAACCTCGATCACCCGGGAACTTCACTGCCCGTGGCGACCACAAAGCTCGGGGAACATTGAGAGGCAACACCGGACCTTAAAAAACGCCCTTTACATGATCTGCGAAGACAGAAACTGTGAATGGACGGACGTTCTCGAATCGGCAGTTTCCTCAATGAATGCCACAGCCAACACCGCCACTGGTGCATCCCCGCATTACATTATCACCAGCCGCCAACCAAACATTGGTCTACCGAAGATCCCCTGCCAAGACATCGTTAACAACAACCCAGGTGCTTACGGTATGCAGATAAACGCTTTGCTCCGATAGGTGCATCAAAGAGTCGCCTTGGCGAACAACGAGGCTGACCACAAAATGGAAGCCAAACTGAACCGCAGCATCTTCAAAGACCCGATACAAGTCGGTGACAAGGTGCTACTCCACCGACCGCAATCCGCAACAGCCCACTTGTCTCACCTGCCTTGGATAGGTGACTTTGAGGTCACCAAAACGAACGGTTTGGTGGTTCAAGTGAAAAACGAAAACTGTGAAACGCATTGGGTTCACCGCGGACACGTCCGTCGACTCGTACCACGACCAAATGACCTGCAACACATGCATCGACCACCCCCACCTCCAGCTCTATCCCCACCTCACCAAATTCCCAATCACCCGTCGACACGACCACTCCTACCTCCTTGTCCACCCCGGCAACCTACCCATCACCCGTTGTCACAACTCCCTACACTTTCGTCAGGGGAGCATCTTGTCGCAAATGACTGCAGTTCCGGAGACAATACCCAAAACCCAACGAAACGAACAACACGAGGGCAACTCCCAGCACGCTTTAAAGACTTCGTTATGTGCCAAAAAACAAAATAAATAATACACACACCAACAAACAAAACAAAAACACGCACGCAAGCAAGCACTAACAACATAGCAACCTCAAATCATGGTAAGATCTAGGGGAGCTGTCACAAGACGAGATCTTGCCTTGATTTGAAAAAACAAAAAGAAAGAAAAGAAAAGAAAAAAAAAAACGGAAGTTAACACTTCGAGTTCTCAACTCAAAATGAAAAGTTAGTCGCTCACGCATGGGCTCCGCGCAGAACTTCCGTTTGCGATAAATTAACAAAAAAAAATACATTAATAAATATCCAATTGGAACACTTCCCGCGGGGCACAAAAATTGCCGTTTGTGAGCCTACAAAAAATATATAAATAGACGGACCAAATAATCATCAGTCAGACTTGTTCCTTCACATGACCCGTGTTAAGGATTCTACGCACCGTCCGGCGCCTGTCATCCGATACATCAAACGATCGCCGCCGCTAAGAACATTGCCCTAGTTCCGAAGAAAACCATCCCTTCACCACGAGAACTTTGTAACTATCCCTTCACCACGAGACAAGTACAGTACATGAACTTTGTAACTACTACCACTGAATTCATTCTTTAACTGTGAACATATTTCTACATTCTACTCTCTGTACTTAATCTATTTATAAAAAATTTTCTATAACATCATTACTGTGTTATTGTGAGTATCTATACGTTCTTTGTTTTGCAACCATACGCATTTCTCGCCCACAACTCAGAATATAACATTTGTTTAATGGCATATCAACCTTTGTTGGTTATTTAATGCCAAAGATTCTCCTAGAAGAACAGTAGTGGTACTATTTAACCCATAACTGGGAGGATAAGGGGGTTCATACCTTTCCCAAGAGTATTTGCCTGAAAGTGAATGTAATAGCACAACTGGAGTAAGAACTCACTTACTACAATTCTGCAGTCCATTGCTTTAACCATTACACCACTACGCCCCCCCCGTTTTATTTTTGAAAAGACATGTAATTATAAGAACTAAAAAATATTCCACAAAGCACACATTATACAAACAAGCAGTATAAAAAAACCTTGAACATTTTTTGTGGGTTCCTTTATGATATAATTCTAATGTTTCTACTTGTTCACCATCTCTGTCAACTTATTAATGGAATCTTCCTCAGGTGATCTCTATAATATCAGTTCTGTTAATCTAACAAAGACACTCCCATGGAAATAGTAATATTTTTTCTAATCACTAATGGGGTATGGTGAACTGTTTGAAATTCTATCGTAAAGGTGCTACCATAAGGGTGTTTACATTTTTTTTTAAATCACCATATATATATTGGCATTCACCATATATTGGCATATGTGTGTGTGTGTGTGTGTGTGTGTGCGCTTGTGGTAATGATTATCATCATAAGAAATGGACATGGCAACCTCAGTTCAAATCCTGGACAAGGCTGTTTGTATTTCACATTGCCCTAATAACCTTGGGAAAGGTATGCATTCAGCTATTCTTCCTCTGGTTAATAGTAGGGCAGACTGGAATCTTTAACCTTGATTTGGAAATCAGTCCAGGAGAAGGAAAACTCTGAATTCAAACCCGTTTAAGTCTGCTTATAAAGTGACCTTGTGTCACATCCTGCTCATGTAGAGGGGTTGGGTAAATACATATGTATATTTAGGCAGCATTTTATCCATGTTTAATTAAATAGGACACTTTCTGTTTAACTATTCTGGGCTTGCCAAGATGCTTAGTTTGGAAGTATTAGTATAGGATAGATTTGGGGTGGGATATGTGCAAGTCTTGTTTAAGTGTAAATCATGCGGCTCTCTATGGGAACAGCAACGCGTTGCGCCTCCCCTGCAGCAGTCTCGTGGAAGAATTCAAAATCACGAAAACAAGAGAACTGCTGCAGTATGCAAAGTCTGAAGATCCAAAGGTGGTGGCAGCAGGAATTCTGATAAGATCTGGCAGGAAGTGGAGTGCGAAGAGAGAGTTGTAAGTGGCGGAGGAGAGGCTTAGGCATAAAGCTATCTTAGGGTTGATAGCTAAAGAGCAGAGCAGGATTGGGGTTTTTCCCCTCTACGCATACCAACAGTGCCAAAGGTAAAGAAAGACACCAACTCATCCAAGAAGAAGTCCGTGAGGGCGTAGAAGAAGTGCGTTACTGTAAAATGGTCGGTCTGAGTCAGCAAGGAGCCTGGACAAGGTGGGAGGATGTAGAGAAAAAAAAGGATTACATGATTAGATTGCTGGTGGCTGGACTTTAGCGAGATTCGATTTCTCATTAAATCAGTGTATGATGTGTTACCGAGCCCAACGAATCTGCACATATGGGGGAAGAGAGAGACCCCCAATTGTCAACTATGTGCAAGGAAAGGATCTTTACCACATATCCTTAGTAGTTGCCCAAAACCTTTGGGTGATGGACGGTACTGTTGGCGTCACGATCAAGCACTCAAGGTAATTGCGAATGAGGTGACTAAAGCTATGAGGGCTAGTAATCATCAACCAGGAAAGAAATTGAAGCAGATCAACTTCGTAAAAGTAGGAGAGAAGATACAGAGAAAGAGGAGAGAGAAAACGAACCAGTTATCTTCCACGGACGATTGGCAGTTGATAGTGGATCTGGAGACTCAGCTGAAGTTCCCCAGACACATAGCTGTAACATCGCTACGACTGGACCTGATATTGCACTGATAACACAAAGCAGTGCATTATTTGGGAACTGACTGTGTCATGGGAGGAATATATTACTCTCACTAATGAGAGGAAGAGGTCCAAATACCAAGAACTGGTCGAACAATGTCAACAAAAGTCATGGAAGATATATTATGACCCCGTAGAAGTTGGTTGTAGGGGCTTTGCTGGACAGTCTTTGGGCAGAGCCCTAGTAAAAATTGGTATAGTCAGGGCAGCTAGACTGAGGGCGTTGAAGGACATTACCACCACAGTTCTGAAGGCGTCAAAGTGGATTTGGCTTAAGAGATCATAGCCATGGAAGAAATAAAGAGGATGATGGAGGAGCCTAAGAATTAAGATTAGGAGACATATTACACATTATAAGAGTATATTGAGATAATATTAAGTTAGGGTAGTCAGAATGTCAGGGGGAGGGGTTGAGAATCATTGGCGTTTGCGAGGGGGGGATGGATATTTAATTATCCGTTTTTTTTTTTGTCCTCGTATGTTGGTTACAGTCCGCTACTAATTTAAGGTTTTTAATAAGTTTATTTGCCAGCGCCCACTAGTAGTTTTAGTTAATTGATTGAAACCTAATTGCAAATAGTTTATGGGAGGAAGGGGGGGGAGTAGGAGATAGGTTCGTAATAGTAACAAGTTAGAATGTAAGGAATTGAATAGAGTAGCGTTTTTTTTCGTTTATTTTTGAGAAATATGCATTAGATTGTCAATAATCTATACTCATATTACCAAACGGGGAGGGAGATCTAGGCAAATAAATATGAGTTAATCTGTAGCAAATGATTTTGTGAGCCAAATAAATGGGAGTTTGTTTGTTTTTCTAGCTTCGAATAAGGGTATAAGGTAAGAGTTAAAGACTGACTGAATAGTTAGAGTAGGGGCTTATTTCATGTTAGTTTGGAAGTATTAGTATAGGATAGATTTGGGGTGGGATATGTGTAAGTCTTGTTTAAGTGTAAATCATGGATGTGGATGAGTATTAAAAATTCCATCTTACCTCGGTACCGGAAGTAGTCAGCCGAAACCGGACGAGGTAAAGATGGGATTATATAGTAGAAGAGTGTGAAATGTCCGATTTTTCATTGGCTGTTACTGAAGGACAGATGTCTATAAGAATGGACGAAGTCCGGCCTTATATTTATTGCTTTGGTAGAGGCACGAGTGTAGCACGTCGCGATCAAGGAGGCGGCTTGGCTCTTCCAGAGTCATGCCGGGGTTGCTGTCGGAGCCGATATGATGCAGAAAAACCCGAAATCTGTGATGAGGACCTACCTTGATGCATCTAGGATGTATGATTGAAATCTTTGATCCGTTCAAGTCATTCAATAAATCTTTTGACTTTGTGACGAAATGAGTTTACGAAAGCACTGTATTTTTCCCAAGTTCTTTAGGGGCTATCTTCAGCAGAGTAAATGATCATTATATATATATATATATATATATATATATATATATTTTCATATATATATATTGAGATCCATCTGATGACCTTATGGAATACAATTTCTAATTTTCTTGTATTTTAACCTATATATATATATATATATATATATGTAGAGAGAGAGAGAGAGAAAGAGGATATTGATTTTAGTTGGAATGCTCAAATAGTTTGATACTAAGCAGAACCAAAGACTTTTCATTTAAAACAGTAAGTCTTGTTCAGTCATAGAAATACATAAAGATCGATACTTCTTCCATTTCCAAAAATGTAGCAAGAATAATCAGTTAAAAAAAAAAACAACAAAAAAACAAAACAAAAAATAAAAAGAAACTAACCAATAAATCAGCAGCTGGTAACCGATCTTGAGGATTGGTTTGCATACTAAAAGAAAAGATAAGAAAGCAAATTAAAATTATAACAACACTCATCAAAAAAAAAAAAAAAATAACTACAGACAAAAGCAAAACATCTTTGATTCAAACATATGTATATATATATAACAATAGAATATTAAATTATTCCCACAGATATGTAAAAGAAAGTTAAAACCAGTGACGTAAGTGTTCATTAATTTGATTTACAATCAATATATCACTAAAATCTTTTTATTTGTGTGTGTGTATATATAATTCGTAAGCAAATTATTTGCAGAAAACATTATTTTTAAATTGGCAAGAGTTAATTTCTTACACACAGTTAAATAGTTTCAAATATTGCTATCTATTACAAATAATTCTATTAAATATTAATCATTTGTTTGCACACAGTTAAATGGTTTCAAGGTTAGGGGAGGTTAGGTTACATTATTATATTTAATGTCATATCAACCCTTGATGAAATTCTGTTTTAATTTATCAGGTAGATCAAACTTCTATGTGATCGATAGCCTATTGATAGCAGTTCATGCCTTTGCTAGGTACATATTAACATCATTTTCAGTAGATGAGACGCTGCTAACAAGATACATGAACTTGTCAACTAATTTCAGAGAATTGCCATTTAGAGTGGAGATGTCTTTCTTGATTAAAACACATGTACTCTGTTGCATTCATGTGGAGGCCAATGTCACCTGCTGCCTGCATCAGGCTACACAGCAGGGATTTAGCTTGGGTAGATGTATTTGTGAGAAGCACTATGTCATCTGCATAGTCTGCATCTATTTTAATTTCTGCAGAATATCGTCTCTTCCATACTTGTTTTTGGTGTAAAGCCATTTTCTATTATTAGATCTATTGACATTCTAAGTATGTAGTCTAGGCAGTATGATGAACAATAATATATCCCTTTGCAGGACTCTAACAATATCAAAGAAGTCAGTGTCTCCATTAGATGAGCGAACCGTTACTTTTGTATTTTATAAAGCATCATTATCTTAGGGGAGACGATAAGCTAGAAATATTTCCTCTATCTTCTTTCTGTGTATGAAATCAAATGGTTTGGAGAAATCAATAAACAAGAATTTCACCTTGAGATTTTTTGCATAAAGTCCTTTTATGATTTAACACACACACACACACATATATATATATATATATATATATATATATATATATATATATATATATATATATATATACCCCACTTTTCCATGATCCAGACAGAAGACTGGATGTAATGGAGATGTGGATTGAGGTCAAGGCAAGTGCAAGCAAGCTTAGAGCAGCCCAGTGGCCCAGAGCCATGAAGCAATAGGCTGGGACTGATCATGTGATATGGAAGATGGCCGCTGGGCGGGAAAAATTATGAGTTTCAAAACACAGACAGCTGATGGTTTGGTTTGGTTTCTTTGTTTTAATGGCATATCAACCTTTGTAAGTTATTTAATGCCAATGCTATTCTCCAGTAGTCGTATTATTTAACCCATAGCTGGGAGTATAAGGGGGTTCATACCTTTCCCAAGAGTATTTGCCTGAAAGTGAACATAATAGCGCGACTGGAGTACGAACACAGACAGCTGAGAACTCAGAAAATGCAGATGTCTGTCATGTTCATACTGAAAATATGATGCCCAAGTGAAAAAGAACTTAAGGTCCTGAACAAAATTTGAAACCTTCAACTAATATTAGAGAAATGGCCATCAGAGTTCAACAACAAATTCATAAATCAGTCAACATCAAAGAGAAGAAAGAACAGAGTGAAGAAGCTAAATACACAATTATTATCCTCTCTGAATTCTCTCTCATTGAATTGTTGAACTTTTGATCTAAACATTTTATAAACTTATTTCCTTCTGACACAAAAAAAAGAAAGAAATTGTAAAGAGAAAAGAAGTAAAAGGAACAAATAAGAGACGGTTGCTAAAAATTAAATTCCACAATTCTTATTGATACCCCCCCCAAAAAAAAATTTAAAATTGACTTCAGTAGTCTTCTTTGGGGTTTTTTTTTTTGCTTTCTTTTATTTGGTGTTTGAATAAATTGATATTGTTTTAACGAATTGTATTGTTCATTTCACCCTCTATTATGGTGGATATTTAAATAAATCCCTTGCATGTTGTATTTTTTTAAATTTTGATTTGTCAACCAGATAAGATCTCGTAAATTCAAATTCTATTTGAATTTATATATCTGGTGTATGGCTGTTGTTCGATATGGATTATCGTGTTTCCACTGAGTGACTATATGTATATATATATATATATATATATATATATATATATATATATATATACATATATAAAAACATATGTTTATATATACATATAATTACATATGTACATATATGTTTCTCCATATGTTTCTACAAATGTACACTTATATATATATATATATATATATTGTGAGTGTGTGTATGTGTGTGTGTATATATATAAACACAAGGAATGTATAACAAATTGCTTCTTACCATCTTGTGACATAATCAACAAATTCAACAGTAAAATGCTCTTCAGATAATCTGGGTGGGGGCTGGAAAGACAAAAATAAAAACAATAATAAAGAATTAGAATTTTTAAAAAATAACAGTTGCTATACATATCAAACAAATATAAAATATATGGCAGATATGGTAATTCTTCCTGTTATATTGAGACTACAACAGATACAGGCAATATAACAATACCATTGGATAGAGCAAGTTTTCAGCTATGAAACACTATTTTTTCATAAAGCCAGTGCCATAGGCTATGGATGCTGTGCTCATGAAAATCTACACCAGATGATGATGTCAGGAAGTTTTTTGCCTGCACAGTTTAACTTTTATTAGCCCAGTCGGCTGAGACTGTAGAATATGCTAACTACATCTCTGCAGAGAGGTAAAACTCCTTCAGTGAATGTCTTGGATATGTATCTAATAGTGAGGCTCTAGTCCTGGAGCTTTGGGAATGTAGAGTACCCCTTTATTGCCATTACTCCCAAGTCCACTCTGACCCAGAGTGTTTGTTCCTGTTAAGGTCCAATCTAAGAGTCAAATAGAACTATTTATTCATTTACTATACTTGAAACCATTTAAACATGTGCAAACAAATGATGGTCTTATCTACAGAACTGGAACCGACTCGAACGCCAACACCAACAAGGTGACACCAGCCTGCAAATAATCTGACTAAACGAATACGATTCAAAAGCCAATGGAAATGGACACGAATACCAACACGATCTAGTGGCAACCTTGGTAGTTGCTGTATTCATCCTACGTCCCACCAACGTACGAATATGGCACAAGGCCGTTTTTAAGGTGGGTCCTGTCGCAGGGCCGTAGCCCAACGCGATAGGCAGTTCCAAAAATGCCTCGGACCCCGTCGGCATTCCCCTTTTCAGGGCGCCTCAGGCGCCAGGCGATAAACCCAACCCCTCCGAAGAGGGTTAAAGCCTGGGGGGACGGCCCCCTGAGGCCAGAGGTGATGTATCCAGTGGTGGAACACACCCGACCGAACCGTGCAGCAACGTGATCACAGCCGGTCGAGAGCGCCCCACCACAGGACACAAAAGAACTGTATTTATCCTACGTCCCACCAACGTACGAATATGGCACAAGGCCGTTTTTAAGGTGGGTCCTGTCGCAGGGCCGAAGCCCAACACGAGAGGCAGTTCCAAAAATGCCTCGGACCCCGTCGGCATTCCCCTTTTCGGGGCGCCTCAGGCGCCGGGCGATAAACCCAACCCCTCCGAAGAGGGTTAAAGCCTGGGGGGGACGGCCCCCTGAGGCCAGAGGTGATGTATCCAGTGGTGGAACACACCCGACCGAACCGTGCAGCAACGTGATCACAGCCGGTCGAGAGCGCCCCACCACAGGACACAAAAGAACGCTGGTAGCTGAAGATTGGAGCATTGTATAAGTAATGCTTGGTACATCCCATTATGAATGTTGGTAGAGTTCATTGTGTGCACTGTGATTGGCTATAGCTTATATAAAAATACAGCTTTTGTGGTGCACATCTCAGTTTATTTTCATTTGCCATCCATCTCGTGAGTTGGATAGTCTGGCTAATCCGGTGAGTGCCTTTTTGTTGTCATTCTGTGGTGTCATCCTTGAATGTGTGCCCGGCTGGAGCACGCACATGCGGTTCTCGGGGACTTCTGTGCATGCCCGCCACAAATATCAAATTGAATTATTAGTATTAGATAACAGTACTTGAACTGTGTGTAAACAATAAATAGCAATACTTGAAACCACCTAGATGTGTGCAAACAAATGAGCTTGGGCTCATTTTAAAATTTTAATGAGAAACTATTCACTTAAAAATCACAGGTATAAACAGGATTTAGCCTCAAATAACCATCAAGGGTTGATATGTCATTAAACCAAAGAGTCTTAACAAACCAGAATTACTCATGTTAAATTACAATACTTGAAACCATTTATCTGTGTACACAAATAAGCTTTGACTTATTTAAAAATGTTACCAACAAACTATTTGCATACAAATCATGTATAAAATATATGTATAAACAGGATTTTGCATTAAATAACCTATCAGAGTTATGGCATAAAACTCAGTCAACCAATCATCTTTAATTGGTCTGATTCATGAAGATGAGCTGACTGAAGATCTTTTCTTTATTATGTGGGTTGTCAGCTATAATGATCATGTATTACTCACCACTAACTGTGCTCATGCAACCACTATTTGGTTCACATCAACATTCAGCAAGCATTGATAAATGTCAGTGGGTGCTATATTTTTCTACATTATGGAAGTCAATGATACATTTCTGCTTTCATGTTAAATGCCATTTTGTAAAAAAATGCTTTACAAGTTGGAATGTTCAACTACTGCCATGCCACCAACACCTACCTACAATATAATAAAATTGGAAACATTACTTTCTGAGTAAATCTCTTATGAGCATGGTATACAGGTTCTCATTCATTGCTGGAAAATGCATCATCAGCGTTGGTGACTATTTGGAAAAATGGTATTTTGTAGCTGAAAACTTGCTCTATTCAGTGGTGTACTGTACTCCCTGTATCTTTTGGAGTTTCAGTGGAAATAGAAGAATTTTCTTTTAGAATGTCTCTTCTATATATCAAGATTAATGAAATATTGTTGTATAAGTATTAAGATTTACTTACATTTTCAACAATTGCTTTTATCAATTCACCAACCTGAAATAGAAATTGATAATATAGTCTCTGGCATAGCTGGGAACTTCTGGCTATCTGTGGCTAGAAATAAATACAAAGCATTTGGTTGTAAGTGATAGATCACTCAGGCAGCGCCTTCCTGTTGTACAAAAAAAGAGACAGTCAAGAGCATGTCTTAATGTTAGCAATAAAAGCTGATAAAACCAGGCAATTCTTGGACAAGCCCATTACACTCAGGTGAGTTGAAAGTTTTGTGACTGAAGCAGTTCAAGCTGTGGTAGGTATGCACTGTTGTTTATACTATTGTGGTAGTTGGTGCACTGGCATGTTCTGCATTATTTTATTCCGTGTATGATTTGACAGCCATAAAGTTCACTCGAGTTGTAAGAACCTCAACGATCAAGTAAGGTCAGGTAGGCCTAAAACTATGGATTCTGAGGCTTTGTTCAAAGCCATAGAGGCAAATCTAGCAAGTATCAGACAAGCTCAGTATTTCACAGTCTAGAGTGGTTCATCATCTTTCCAACCTGTGAAAAAGCATCCAAATTTACTAAAATATTGCAAAAATTTTGACTCGCCCTAATATTGAATACAAGAATTTGGTTCTAAGTGCCTCCCTGTTGTACTAAAAAGAAGCTGATGGAATCAGGCAATTTCTGCAACAGAAGCTGATGGAATCAGGCAATTTCTAGACAAGTACATCATATAAAACTATGTTTATACACATTAAAAAAATACCTGCATTGTCTACAACTTTGAGAAAGTGGTAAATATTCTGAATATTGTTTTGATAATAACTCTTTCAAGAATACAAAGGGAATTCAGTTGTCTGAAACTTATCTCTGTATTTTAATACTCTTAGTTTAATTTCTATGCTTGGTAAAAAATTTAAAAAATCCCATTGGCTCTAGGATGCCACATACATTTGGTTTTGTGTTACAACTAAGCAAAGTTTAGTAAATAACCTTGATATTTTTTAAGTTATGAATTGTCAAATTTGGCAAAATCCAGCTTTCATATGTTGTAACCTCTATTCAATAAAGCTAAAATTTTCAGGGTTAATTTGTTTCTAGAAAAGACTATTCCATCAAAATCTATCTATAATAATATTAATTTTTTGCATTTGTGTGTAACTAAATCATTGAAAAAACAAGATGTTTTAGCATAAACTTTTCTATGATACGATACCCCAAGATTTACCTATTAATGAAAGTGTAATTGATTTTGAGTTGATTTAGTAACTGGGAGTTAAGTTATTAGTATTTTTGGGTATCTCAACGTGGAAAATTTTCAGATGCTACAATTATCTCCCTTTCCTTTCACTTTTGAAATCAAACCAACATCAGAACAAATAGAATATTCATATTGCATTGTGAGAAAAATGACAAATCAGATGAAAGAGAACAAAGAATTAAATAACGTTCTCTCATTTTTTTTGTTTAGGTTTGGTGTTCTTTATTAAATGGCATATCAACTTTCGTGGGTTATTTAATGCCAAAGCAATTCTTATAGAAGAACAGCAGGGATGCTCTTAAACCTACATTTGGCGGGATAAGGCGGTTCATAACTTTCCTCTGGGTATTAGTCTAAAAGTGATTGTATTAACATGATTGGAATTGGAACTCGCTTACTTCAAGGCCACAGTCCAGCACTTTAACCATTATGCTATATATGTCCAATTTGGAACATTGTATGCTTATAGGATTGTTATAGGATTTTTCATAGGCCTAACTAGTTATAAGTAAGTAAAGTTGGTGACTAGTTGAGGGTAAAACCCGAAAGGTCCTTTTTCAATAGCTACAACACCAAGCTGTAAGGAAGGGTGCAACTCCATTCCATGGTTTGCTCCACTTTACCATTGATCAGTACCTTATAATGTTAAGTGTTAAGCAAGGTGGCATCAAGTAACATCTTTTGAGTCTTTGGTATGACTTGACCCTGATCTCCCGGACCATTAGTGAACACTCTACTCATTAGGCCAATGGCCCGGTCATGACTAGTTATAATATTCCTTTATTAGGCAGTCCAATGTTTTCCACCTTGCTGGCCACAATGCACTTCCATTCATTTTTGTTTTTTATTTTCTTCTCAATGTTGGTCTGAATCACTTGACAATTTCATCTTCTTCCATGGAGGTCTTCCAATTGGTTGTTTCTGGTTTTTTGGATACCACTCAGCAACCGTACAAGCCCACCTATTACCTATGAATCTTGCGACAACACAAAGTTATCATAAAAATTTACAAAATAAGCAGGCTTGATAGAACGCTTAATGGCTGCCTTTAGTGTCCTTTAAGTGAGTTATCATTAATAATTTTATACTTACACGATTCTGACCAGGCATCTGAAAATGAACAGAGAAACATTTTAATTAGAAAACTAGAGATTTTCTTTATTAGAAAAATTTCAAAAGAAAACAATTTTTATGAAATTCTGTTAAAGGACATTGATTTATTGAAAGTTTGTTTTTGTTAGTGTTTGGATTAGGATAAAAAAAATACCGACTTACCAAGGTAAATGGAAATTTTCCAGTTGCAAGCTGGAAAAAAAAAAAAAAAAAAAAAAAGATTATTTTAAAGTTTTAAAGTATATATGCAAAAAGATTTATATTGGGTAATGCTTAAAAAAAAAAAAAAAAAAGAGAAAAGCAGAAAGAGAATATTTAAAGACAGATTTCTTTTATGTTATTGTGGATCATGAAAAAAACAAAAACAAAAAAGAAAACCTGGAAACTTACTTCAAATAAAGTAACTCCTAAACTCCAAACATCAGCTGGCATGCCATAGACTTTGGCTTCAAGGCGCTCAGGCTAAATGTCATTATAATAAAAGAAAAAAGTAAATTAAAAAAAAAAAAAAAGAGGATATTTTTCAATAATTGTGCATCCATTTTTTTTAAATGTAGGAATAATTAGCAAGATCAGAGTTCAAAGTATTTTTGTCAAATGTGCACCAATTTATAAGTAACAAAATTTAACTTCTTTTTTGATGACTTAATTTTGAGAGTTTCTTTTGGTTAAATTGCAGACTGATTTTAAAAAATAGTATCCATTTTTGCCTATCAAGTTTTTTGTTTCATGACACAGTGATCAAATCTTAATCCTATTCATTTTCTTATATGAAATGTCTGAATATAATTTTAAATAGTGTCAGTTTTAATTCAAAAATCTAAACATATTTCAGAATAACCATTGAATATATTCATTATGTTATATGGACAATTCTATTCCATGAAGATAAGGGTTATACATACACACACATGTGTTTATATATATATATATGCATTTTCAAAAAAATTATAAGTAGATTTTTTTATTTTTGATAAATAATTACATTTTTCTTAAATTTATCTTTAGAATGACCAGAGTGAGTTGTGATAAAGAAATAACAAGAATAGGGATGATGAAAAAATAAAAAGATACACAAACATACTAGTTCAGGTTAAAAGCACAGTAAGGGAAACCTGAAGCCAAATTTCTAGATTTTATTTTTCCAATGAGGCGTCATTGTGGAATGAGAAAAATTTTGGTAAACATGTAAGGCTTTGGTTTGTTTACCAAAACTTTTCAAGTGTCCCATCAGACAAATAAGGTTTTAAAAAGTTTGGCTTTAGGTTACTTTTATTGGGCTGTAACCTGGACTGTACAATTATAATGAGAATTACTCACAGCCATGTAAGCATTTGTTCCTACATAAGTCGTTGCTATTGATTCCACCAACTGAAGTAGAAAATAAGACAAAAAAAATTAGGTTTTGTGAAAAATTTTAAATAATTTACAGGCAAAATACAGGAATTAATTTAACTTCTAATTTCACAGCAAAGAATAACAGATTGGGCCATCAACCTGAGATAAAATGTTCTAGATGCAAAATTATCTCCATTTGCATCTAATGATCATATTAATAATAGTATTATAATTGGTACAGGTTATTTGGAGATGTTACCAGTATTTGGTGCTGGGAGGATATCTAGTTGCTTCTCTACTAACCAAGTTCAAATAATAGGTTGTTTGGTTTAGTTTCATTGGCATATGAAACATTATGGGGTAAAGCCAAAGTCATTTTTGGAGAATAACAGCAGTGATATAGATTAATCCATAGCTGTTGGGTGGATAAAGGGGTTCATGCCTTTCCCATAGATATTCGTCTTATAGTCAACATAATAGCTAAACTGGAGTTTGAACTTTGAGGTTGCAGTTCAGCACTTAAGCCATTACATCATGGGGATTCCTCCAGTTTCAATATAAGCATTAGTATATCCATTGTTATATTAACACTTAATAAACAGAAAGGAAAAACGAGATAAACTCATATAAACATTTAATCCATACATATATAAAAACATATAACAAGTATAACAGAAATATTATAAAACTACACAAACCTGTCTCAAACAGAGGAAACATACACTGCATTCTAGGAACAGGCAGTGCATAAAGAAGGTGTAGCAAATTGATGAAAAGTCTTGTTTTCTTTAGTGGGTTTCATCTTAATAGTGAGACAAAGGACAAAGCTATTTGTTGGTTGGTGAGACCAAATCTGTTTTATGAACAGTATTACAAAAATATCTAATCTGTTTGAAGAACAGGGATCAAAAAAGGCTAATTTGAATTATGAGATTGACATCTCATGTCCAAAGACAACACCCACAATCCAAGGGAAGACAATTATTTGTTGTCTTTACAATAGTAAAAGAAAGTTATGGCTAGTTGGTTTTATGGCATGTCAACCCTGCTAGGTTATTTAATGCAGAAGTTGTCTTTTTGTTTCAAATCATCTCAAAATTTTTAAGTGTCATATAGTCAGAAGAATGATTATTGTTGGAGAAGCAAATGAACAGAAGAACAACTGTTGTTAAAACAGAACCCTTGATACTTATTTCTGTACTTTTGAGAGGTTCTTGGAAAAGGTGGAACATGAGAATTACTTAAAAAATATTTACTTTGTAATTTGTGCCAGATTGAGTCACATGACTTAGTATGCAAGACACATAATTGTCATATGACTTAAATATTGCATTAAGAACAGATATTTATTTAGTTGAATTCAACAGATTTAAGACATGTCGATACAAGTTAATCTGAGAATTAGCCAAATAATCATTTGTAAACAATTATAGTTTCAAATAACTATTTCTAATAAAAATAATTTGCACACAATTATATGTTTGGTTTGGTTATTTTAATTTTTTTTTGTAATTATCTGGTTTCATCTGTTTTGATTTAATGATAACAATAATAATAATTGTTGTTTGCATATTGTTATATGGTTTCAAGTATTCCTATTTAAAGCCAATAATTTTCAAACAGATCAAACTATAAATTGCAATGTATAAGTCAACCTTTTAAACCTCGAAAAAATCTTTACAAAACTGAGGGTTGATTTATATGACAAGGCTAAAATCCAAATCTTTACCACAAGCGGTAAACCAGTGGTAAAAGTTAAGATTGTAGCACTGCTGTATAAATAGACTTCTTGTTTTGTAGAGATTTTTTAGGCTTAAAATGTCAACTTATATGCTGCAATTTAGGGTATTTGATCCATAGATGGGATCCTAACAAATACATTTTTCTTAAATTTATCTTTTTAGATGAAATTATGTCAATCATTATTGTTGATAATATTTTTTGCTGTTGTACAAGTGATGACTTGAGTAGGAAAAATTAGGATGATGAAAGATAATACTAGTAAAAAAAAAAGAAGACTAAAAACGCCTAAAAAGATACATAAACATACATGTATAAAATATTCTATATAGGTTTATAGATAGATATACATCTGCAAATCAAAGCATATATATGTTTTTTCAAGAAGGATATTAATGTGCTTCTGCATCAATAAAATAAGTGCATTAATCATTATGGTGACAAAGTGAAAAAGTAGCTTATGAGTAGCATATGTATGACATATTAAATAAGTAAATGTTTGTAACTTACTTTTTGGATATCCCTTGTAAATGCATGAAAATGTACATGTACATAAACAATATAGGTAAATGTATAAAACATTTCAACAAAGGTAATAATTATGTCTATATGTATAAAAAAAAGCTCCACATAAGTCATAGTTTCTGCTGTATTAAAAGAAACAGAATATTGATTGAGTATATATATATATATATATATATATATATATATATATATATATACACGCACACACACACACAGAATGATCTCTCAGGTTTAGAATGAAAATAAAAAATGGAACATAGATACTATTCAATATTTTATTTTATTTGAAGAAAGATCAATATTTGCTGTTTTGTTATTGTCATCACTTTGATTAAGGATTATATCATCAAAATACTTGCCCTTATGAGCAATACATTCTCAAAGTTTCACCCTGAAATTCTACCATGCTTACCTAGACATTGACCTTGATATTACTCGGATTTCATGATAAATAAAACCTTTCAGTTCATCAGTTGTCTGTGGCTTATGTTTATTAACTTGAGTCTTCAGGTATACCCAGAGAAAGAAAGTAATCATAAGGGGATAGATCTGTGGGCTACATTTAAAGACTTGAGTCTTCAGGTAATGGAATGGCTGCTGCTGCTACTACTCAATGACATACTTACCAACTGGTCACTGCTACTAGCATAATGGCAATTTTCTATAATTCAGATATCATTATGTATAGATATATATCTAGCTAATGATTGTGTTCACTACAAGAAAGTTAAAGTAATGGACTTAGTGTTCATAATTTGATATTTTTCTGGGTTGTATACTTGTTCTGCTGTAGTGGCATTGAGTACTTTTACTAGCAAACTTTTATTTGCATCTATCTTATATATTTGTATGTAAATATATATATATATAAAAGCTAAAGTCAGATAAAAGAAAAAACTTTTTTAAAGAATAAATATAAATAAATTTGAAATACCATAATCAACAGGAAACAAAAATGGCAGTTCTTTTTTAAAGACATTATGATTAAAACAATAAAAAAGAATTACAAAATTTTAAAGCATGTAACACCCCAGGCAAAAAAAAGAACAAAAAAAGCAAACACCAGTAAGTAACCATAGCAAAGAGTTTGAGAAAAAGAAAAAGAAGGTCAAGTTCTCTCAAATAAATTATTGGTGGTATAGAATAACAGAATAAAGGAATAAGAAATAATGATTAATGTGAACATTCTTTGTTATTTGTTTTAAAGAACAGAGTAAAGAGCAAACAATTGGTTTAACACTTTGTACAGCAGAATAGGCATTGTTTTGCAAATAACATTATAATTCTGTAAATATTTTATGAAAAACATTTTTAATTATATTTAGCTTACCAATCAATGACTTTTTAAGGACAATTTTTCACTTCAAAAACAAGGGATCACTCATTACATGAGATATTTTTTTGAACAAGTGAAAGATTGCCATTGTTCTATACTCAATTGATGATAAAAACACCTTTTTGGGCTAAAATTAGGGGTCATTCATTACTGAGTTTATATAGTAAATAATTGAAATTTACAATGTAGGTTGGTTGGTTAGTTAGTTTTATGGTATGTCAACCCTTGTTGGGCTATTTAAGGATGAAGTCAGTCTTTTTTAAACTAATTATATGGTTTCAAGTAAAGTAAGTAAAGTTGGCGACTGTTGAGGGCGACCCGAAGGCTCCCTTTGCAGTAGCTACAACAACGAGGTGTAGCGGAGGGTGCTACTCCTTTCCCTGGATTTCTCCACTTTACCCTTGATATGTACCTTATAATGCTGAGTGCTAAGCAAGAAGGTATCAAGTACCATTTTTTGAAGTCTTTGGTATGACTCGATCTTGGATTGAACCCTGGTCTCCCAGGCCATTGACAAACACTCTACCCACTATGCCAATGAGCCGGTTTCAAGTAGTTAATGATAAATATTTGTAAGCAAGTATAGCTTCAAGGGATTATTCTTATACATAATTATATGGTTTCTAATAACTATTCTTATTTGATAATAATCATTTGTTTTCATACATTTATATAATTCAAAGTATTCCTTTCTAATATGAATAATTTTCAAACAGATCTAACTCATAGATGAGATCTTAATAGGTAATACCTCTCTTAATCAAAGTGGACCTGGCAGTCATGGCCACAATAGGGTTTATGATACTCTCCAGAGCTCCAGAATTGGAGCATCACTACTAGATGAAATTTAGTGTCATACCTCGGACACATATTTTTTTTTTCAGGGGTCTTATCCTGGTCCAGACTTTTGATTTATTCTAGGGTCCACTGACAGAGTGACAACATGAGTTAAGATTTCTAATCATTTAACATCTTCATAGTTTTCTGATTATTTTATTTGAATACAATGTTAAATGTTGCAAAAATTAAGTAAAAAGCGTACTGAATATATAAGTTGGGTGATCATAGTCGAAGGCAACCTGAAGGCTCTCTTTACAATAACTACTACACTGAGGTGTAAGGGCGGGCAATACTCTTAACTGAATTGCTCCCCTTACCCTTGATCTTTACCTTAAAATACTGATTGTTAAACAAGGAGGCATCAAGTACCTTTTTTTTTTTTTTTTTTTTTTTTTTTGAGTCTTTGGTATGACTTGACCTGGGATTGAACCCCGGTCTCCTGGACCATTAGTGAACATTCAACCTACTATGCCAATGGGCTGATTTACACATGCACCATATATATTCCTATGAGGGTGTTGCACCATACTTTGTGTGCATAGATAATTTGCCAAGTTTAGGTTTAGTTTGTATTCTGGTTTCAGAAAGTTGTATGATATGCAAGTATACACTGTGTGTGTGTATGTGTGTGAAGAAAAAAAAAAAAAATCTTTGTACAAATTCTTTGATAAATAATTTTTAATTTTCATCCTTAAGATCAAAGGGTATTCATTTTCAAGCTTATGAATATTAGAATTGCATTTATAAAAATCAGATATTTTTAATGTTTTATTTGATAATGAAAAGTTTGGATATTATTTAAAAATATTTTCAATGTGAGTATTAAATTTAACAATTTCTTTTTTTTTCTTTAAAGATGTGTTAAGTAGAAAATCAGTCTATAAAATTTAAGAAAAAATGTGTCTGGGAATTAAGTCAGTACTTAGGTGGTTTAATATGCTGTTAAGGGTTGTTTGGGTAATATCCATTTATCTTCATGCCTTTCTAATATTGATGTGGTTTGGTTTGATTTCTTTGTTTAATGGCATATCAACTTTTGAGGGTTATTTGATACCAAAGCAATCCTAGTAGAACAGTAGTGGTACTATTTAACCCATAGCTGAGTGGGGATAAAGTGGTTCATATCTTTCTAAAGGCTAATATTGATGTGATGTCAGATAAGATTTTCTCTCTTACAGTGGATTTAGTTTCAATTAAAGTTGTGGTTTGTTATATATATGATAGATAAAATAAACCATGACTAATGGAAACACTAAATTTACTCTATTAACAGCTACTATCACTCCAGGTCAGAGTGAACCTGGCAGTAATAGTAATGAAAGGGGTATTCCACACTCCCCAGATCTCCAGAATTGTAGCCTTACTATCACAGATACATTTTAGTGTCAATATCCTGGACATCTCTTTTGTGGGTGGGGTCTTACCACTCTGCAGAGGATATAGTCAGTGTATTCTAGCAGACAGGTGAAGTGAATATGAGAAATGACAAAGGCAAACAGGAAATAGAAGGGTGGATAGAAAGCAGAAAGGATTAGTTTAACCAAAAAAGAGAAGTAATCAACAACACTGAAATGTTCACCTTCGATCTTAGACCTTTTTCTTTCTTTGTTAAAAATTCCAACCTGAGATTCTCCTTTTAAGACAGCCTATAGTAGAGTGTTGGTCTTTGTGTTCAGGAGTTTACCTTTTTAAAAAGAAAATATTTTGAAAAGGTTTTTAACCAAAAGCATTTTGCCTTTGAAATGTTAAAATTCCACTTAAAATTTTAGATATTTTTTAAAAATTACAAAACCAGTATTTTCATCCCAGATTTTACTGATTCATTCGGCAAGAGACATCATAAATGCCAACTATGAACTTAATGTTTATTTGTTATTCCGTTTCAGTTTCTTTGATTAATGGCATATCAACTTTCATGGGTTATTTAATGCCCATGCTATCATTGCAGAAAAACAGTTGTGTTGCTAAGTAGCTGGAGGGGATAAGAGGGTTTATACCTTTCCCAAAATTATTAGTCTGAAAGTAAATGTAATAGTGCCACTGAAGTTGGAACTCATTACAATATTCCAGTTAATCCCTATGTCACGAGGGACTTGTTTCTTATTTGTTATTTCCAAAATTTAATGCATCATATCCAGTCTTTGCTTCAAGGTACAGTATATTTAAAGACTTGGTTTAGTTTGGTTTATTAGTTTAATGGCATGTCAACCTCTTATGCAGAAATTTGTAAATATTTCATAATAATCATAAATATTTATCTAATACAAATAATTTGCACACAGTTACATGGTTTCAAATATTCTTTTCTAATACTAAGAATTTATATACAATTATATGGTTTCAAGTTTTCCTTTTTAATATTAATGATTTATATACACTTACATGGTTTCAAGTAACTATTCCTATTTAATAAAAATCATTTGTTTATACAGTTATAATGGTTTCAAGTATTCCTATCAAATACAAATAATTTGCACACAGTTACATGGTTTCAAGTATTCTTTTCTAATATTAAGAATTTATATACAATTATATGGTTTCAAGTTTTCCTTTTTAATACTAATGATTTATATACACTTACATGGTTTCAAGTAACTATTCCTATTTAATAAAAATCATTTGTTTATACAGTTATAATGGTTTCAAGTATTCCTATCAAATACAAATAATTTGCACACAGTTATATGGTTTCAAGTATTCCTACCAAATACAAATAATTTGCACACAGTTATATGGTTTCAAGTATTCCTACTGAATATGAATAATTTTCAAACATTTATTTTACCCATGGATAGGACTCTAACAAGTACTACCATTCCAGATCAAAGTGAACCTGGGAGTAATGGTAATGAAGGGGTGCTCCCACCAAAAGCTTCAGAACTGGATATAGTTTACTGCCATGGTCTGGACATCCCTTTTTAGGGTTGGCCTTACCTCTCTACAGGGTTACACAGCATATTCTAAGTCCTGCTGACAAGGCTTTCAAAGATTTGGCTTATTTATTAAAACTAACTTTTCTCCTTGGAAAATATTTCAAAATCATTTTGTATTCTGTAGTCAAGCTTAGCTTTTACACAACACTAGAAAACAACATGTACATTAAGCTGAGTTATAAAGACATTGAGTTGTTTTATAAAACTATAAATCATCATTTTATTGGGATAAATTGAAGCAAACCTTTTTCAGGTTAATACACAAAGTTTGTTAAATCACATTTTGCATAGCAGCAACAGTATCTATTATCATGTCTTACTTTCCTCTATTTATAGGCAGAACAGGAGATCTAACTCAGCTCTCTAGCCTTGGTGAGTAACCAATCTAGGAGAAGGATAAATTGGAATTCTCTAAAACAATCTGATATTATCTTCAACTATGTCCTGATATAATACTACAAATGAAGTGGTGGCTTGCTGGCACTTGCTCCTGAATAGGACTCAGAAACTGTCAATCATCATTTTTGTCCAGATGATGAAAAAAGTGGATAAACATTTTTATATCATCTCATTTTATTACTTGGTGTTTTCCATCCTTTATCATTGTGCTTCCAAGTGTCATTAGGGAGAGAAGAAAGGGTCTCTATTCATCTTTAATATGGAGGCCAAAAAGAGCCATGTTGAAAGTTGAAACTCTCAAATCTAACTGAAAACCCAGTCTTTTGCTATAGCTCATATGTTTATATTAACATATGAAAATCTTTCTTTTCATTAAACCTTCATTTTAGTTTTGGTTCTCATATGTTTGCTGAGGTGACACTTGCCACAATCACCAAAATATGTCACTTATTTATTGAAACTAACTTTTCTCCTTGGAAAATATTTCAAAATGACCCATCTACATTGAGTGTTCTCTTTCATTAGAAATGCAACACTTTTCATGCATTTGTGAGTTTTCAAGCAGGTTAAGAGCAGCAAATTGGTTAATTAGATCTTGTTAGTTTTTAAGCCAAGATTATTTTATATAGCTGAGTGGGTAAGCAATTTTATAGAGACGACAATGCTTTTATTTGTAACTTGATTAAAGGCCACTTTTAACAGATATTAAGCTTTATGTCAACTGAAATCCTATTTAAAGATTTTATTTTATAATTAGCAAAGTGCCTGTTAGAAATTAGATATGATCTGCTGTCACTTCTCTAAAAAAAAGTATTTTATGAAAACTGAATTATTTAAAATTCAAAACAAATTAGTGAACTTATTTTGAAAAGCAAAATTCTGTAAAAAATTTTAATTGCAATGACATTTTTTAAATTCGGCTGTCTATTCTATAGACTTATTTGACAGGAACAGGAATTATTTGAAAGAAAAAAATCATTAGGACTGAAAATTTCTATTTTGATTTTTCTAAATCTTGAAAATTTATTTTTTAATTTTCTTTAACAAATCTTTAGATTAGAAAAAAACTTAAATAAAAAAATAATATGACTTCCACAAATAATGATGTACTAATATTTAACTAAAATTTTCAAAAGCAATATGGCATAAAATTAAATGATTGATTTTAACAGCCTAGGTAATCTGCCTAGGGTTATTTCATATCTAGAGGTTAGTGAATCACATTCATTGTGCATTCAAATTTACATTTTTTGTGTAATTGTTTCTTAAAAGCTTTTTTGAACATGGTCCTATTGAATACAAGTAATTTCTAAACAAATCAATTTCTCGGTCTAATTGATCTGTTTAATGATTATGTTCCACATATGTGACCCACACAAAGTCAGAGTGGACCTGAGAGTAATGACAATGAAGTGGCGCTCTACTCTTCCCAGATCTCCAGAACTTGAGCCTCACAATCAGATGTAGATTACTTTTATACTTTGGACACCCCTTTTTTTGAAGAGTCTGCAGGAAATACAGTCAGATTATTCCCAGCCTTGCTGATTGAGCAATGATTAATATTACTTGCACAAATAATTATGTACTGATATTCAAGTAAAATTTTCAAAAGAAACATGGTGTAAAAATTAGTCATTATTTCATAATGCACATTTTGGAAGTGTAGCAGTCATAGATCTAATTAATTTCGTGAATCAATGCCTCCGCCAAGCGATTCAGCTATACACTGACCAATCAGGGACAGAGCGCATTGATTTCTTCTTCCTCTCTAGAACTATTTTTTCTAGTCCTTTTTGGTAGTCAGCTGACAACCCAGAGAGCACCTAGCCAGCAGCCAAGACAGACCTCTCTCGCATCCACTGCTACAGATTCCACTTGGAACCTCTTCGCTGAAGAACACGCTGCTACTAGCTTCACCCACAGAAAAACCAGCCTTGCGGTCAGTCACATGAACTATTTGCTACAGTGACCCACATTTCCTACAAACTCAAGGACCAACATACTAACCGGTGACACCAAAAGGGACACTTTCTCACTCTGACTCTTTTACTTCTGCTAAAATAATATACCTTTGGTGGTGTGCTTTCAAAAGTAGTTTCATTATTAATTTGTGTTGTCAAATAGTTTATAGTGTTATGGAAACTAACCATTTTCAACACTAAAGAAGCATTCTTTAAGTCTATTGATCATGGTGTTGGAATGAAGCTCCATCAGTATAATTTCGAATCATGTCAGTTCTAAATTGTTAATTTCAAATAATTCAGTTTGTTTCCATGTGGCTCATTTTAGTAAATTGAAACAAATTTAGTAACAATGGTTTTTATATATATATATCAATTGCAAATAAATAAATGGAAGTACTCTATAATATTCAATATTATTCTTATTATCATTATTATTGTAAACTGGATTGGAAATTGCTTTATTCCTAATAATATACTATCTGTGATCATACTCACCATGATCATTATAATTTCTTAAAGGAGATAATGTTTATCATCAAGTATTTTTCCTTATTTATTTATTTGCAATTAATCATATGAATTCTTTGAATGGGATGAGACACAATATTGAGCTTAATGACTGCTGAAGGTGGCCTTTACATGAGTATAAATTAAATTCATAAAACTGCAAAAAGGTATAATTCAATTTCTCAACATTTGACTAGGGTGAATTAAAAAAAACTATGTATTTCTATCTTCTCACCTGGATGCTGACCCCAAAGTCACATAGTTTCACCTCACCTTCTGTGTTGACTAAAATATTAGAGGGTTTCACATCTGCAATAAAAAGCATGACACTAAAACAAACATTAACACATAAAATATAACATGTATTTTTCCTTAACTCTTTAGAACCGGTAAGCCTGATGTTTCAGGCTGAATGCCATTTTATTATAGTGAGTAAGCCTAATATTTTGGATAGAGCGCTATTTTACAATGGCAAAATTTCCTTTTTATGTATTCATAGTTTAGCTTTTAATAAAACCATTTCTTTTTCTTCTAAAAGTGTTAGTTCTCTATTTTTTGTCTATTTTTCATGAGTTCAAAATATTGACAGAAAAGATAATTTCAATGTCTTGAAAGCTATTAAAAACTAAACAAAAAAAAAACAAAAACAAAAACAAAAACAAAACCAAAATCTTACCTCTGTGAAGAATTTTGAGACTCCATAAATATTGCAATCCTTGGACAACTTGGCATGTAATCTTTCCAAGCACTGACTGGGGGACTTGATCATATTTATCTAAGGATCCACCTGGAAAGAACAATTACATGTATTGTTTTTTCAATAAAATATAGAAAGAAAAGTGGTAGCATTTATTTATATATATATATATATATATATATAATAAAAAAATTTGAATAAAGACTATTTGAAAAAATGAATTGAAACAAATCTTGAAAAAAAAAAAAAAGAAAAAAAAAAAGAAGTTTTGATTGATTGATTTTAATTGTATATCTATCCACCTTGGATTATTTTATGCCTACTGGTTGAGAATCTTATTCATTGTATATTCATATTTAGATTTTTTTGTGCGGTTGTTTCTTAAGAGGGTTTATTTTTGCACATGGTCCTATCAAATACAAATAATTTTTAAACAGATCTATTTGACTCATAGATGGAACCAACAGATACTACTGCACCTGGAAGTAATGGCAATAAAGGGGTACTCCACACTCCATCGAATACAGGTTAGTGTCATATCCCTGACACCCCCTGCAGCGGATACAGTCAGCATTTTCTAAGTTCCACCAACAGAGTGATATCATTCCGAAGAAAAACTTAAGATAATATAAATTCAAGATTAAAAGGATAATTTAAAATTCTGATTATAAATGACAGGATATAAAATGTTCTTATATAGTATAGTAGAACTTCATTATCAGCAGTAGATAGGTTCTAGGATGCCCACTGGATGGCAAAATTTGTGGCAACAGCAAATCATATATATATATATATATATATATATATATACTAGGTATGTCCAAAAACTTTCACTTGAAAAATTGACACCCTATTTTAAAAATACAATAGGCTGCATTACTGTATTTACCTTTTGTTGCCATTATCAATAAAATGTTCCGACATTAAAAGGTGAAATTAAAGTAAACACTAGCACTGCAATACTCTGCCTGATATTTCAGACAGTGTACAATTGTACTATACACTAAAGCCCATTTTTATGACAGCAGGAATATAACTCACCTGCCAACACATGCACATCAAAAAATACATTTGAGTGTAGCCAACAAAGAGGGTTATTCAATTTAAAAAAAAAAAAAGGAATATTTTTGAAAAGTGTGACAACACCCCTGCCAGCTGACCCCCGACTATCTCAAAGTTGTTAAACCAAACTACTCATGCCCAGTGATTCGTCTAGTGGATTCCGACCAGGGGTATCACACATTTCATTACAGATACGCAAAACACAACCAAGAGGGTGGGAGAAAAAGAACAAATGAACAAACATGAACTTAGGTCAGCTCCAAGCGCAAGAAAGAGGGAGTCTGTGACACTTTGCATTCTCTGTGCATTTGTAGACTATCGCAGGCATGTATTTTACACAAAACTTCTACAAAGCCACTAACAATGCTGACATCTTGGTTAACCCGGCCTCTATAGGTCAACAGGTCTTAGCAGTCACCTTTCTGATTTCTGTTGATGCTCTTCTCTGCCCTACCCCCATCTTCTGACTGTCTCATTCTCTGGACAGCTATGTCAAGCCGACTGGTCTCTTCTTCTCTGCTCTATCAACTGGTCTCTGTCTTCTCTCGGACCTTCCTTCTCTCCTCCACTTTCAGTCTCGCGGGAGATATCGTCCTCAGTCCTTTGTGTAGGTTTCACGCCAAAACAGACAAAGAGATTATCTGAGTGGCGCCAACACAAACGGAAACGAATTGCTACACATTGTGTCACAAAAGAGCAAAATTAAGTTTCTTTTTTTTTCCATAAATGTAAATTCTGCATTGTTTGCAATTGGTTTATAGCAAAATTATTTTAATCCCACAAAAATATTTGTTTTGAGGCTATTCAAAATGGGTGGAAAATCAAACAGATTGCTCCAGGTTTGAACAGAGGTCTATCATCACATTATTGGTGGCTGAGAAATGCAAACAATGTGAAACTTACAGAAGAATGTTTGATGTGTACGGAGAAGAAGCATGTCAGAATCAAAAAAAAAAAAAAATGTTTACAAATGAACTGAACATGGGTTTGGCACTGCGATGAGCCGGAGTCAAAAAGACAGTTAATGGAGTGGAAATACACTGACTCTCTGGTAAAAAAATGTTCTTGGTGCAATCGCCAGTAAAGAAGGTCATACTGACAGTGTTCTGGAATATGTAAGTACTAGTCATTACTGATTTCCTTGTAAACAGTGCTTCTTATTGCTGACTCCTTAAACAAAATTCCCCTTATTTATTGAATACGCCTTGTATAAAAATGAATTTAGGTACCTTAAGGGGTTTAATGACTATTGAGGTAGGCCAACAGATTATTGTTAGTGAGATGATTCTCACCGAGTGCCCCATATGTCTGACTTTTTACTTCACAAATGCAACAGTAAAAATGAAATTAGAAAAAAAAATTTAAGTAGTTAAGGTATTAAACTATTTAAAAAAAAAAACCAACTAATTTGAACTTTTCCACTTAGGATCTGATAATTAAGATTTTGATTGCTATGGGAACATTTAAATTGTTTCATGCAACAAAAAAAATCAAATACTATTAATAAAAAATATTTATTTTATATAGTATGTTAGTATTATTGATGAATAAAAACCATATTATCTATAGTAAATAGGTTTGAAGATCTCTCCCACATGTATAGTCTTTAAACATAAGCAGTAGACAACTAATGAGCTGAAAGATTTTATTTGTCATATAATTGCAGTAATACTAGGGTTAATGATTAAACAAGCACTACAGAAGGCAAACATTTGGACAATAAAATCTTTTAAATAAAATGATGACAATGAAATGGCAAATATTGGTATTTCTTATAAAAAAATTAGATTTAGAATAGATCATTCTGCCAGAACCACATTATTTTATTGCATATGATAGATAACGATTTTCAGTTTAGTTTTTTAAGTAGCAGGTGTGGATCAAAGCTGTAAAAAAAACAAAAAAACTTAAAAATTTTTAGACCGAAATTAAATTTTGAATAAGATCTTTGTTGGCTTTTTTATTTATGTTCCAAATCCAAGATATAATTCTGTCAAATCGTATAGTAAAAACTATAAAATATTAGATGGTATCCATTATGACTTAGAGTTTTAACCTATAAGAAGCTTAAAATAGACAGATATGGTACTAAGAAGTAGTCTCCCAGATATATTTGTAAAACATTTATCTTAAAAGGTTAGCAAAGGAAGTATTTTGAATCTTTCAGAAATGAGACTATAATGTATACATACAAATTTTATATGAATAAATAAATTCTGCAACTTACCATCCATAAATTCAGTACAAATTGAGATACGGTTCTCAACAAAGAAAGCACCATAGAATCCAATAATGGATGGGGAATGACACTGAAATACAAATGTGATCATTTATTTTTATTAATCATTGTCATTTGTCTTAAAAAAACTTCTTTGGATTTCCTCAAATTCCTTTCCTTTTCTTCTGTTAACAGTTTATAAAATTTCTTTTTGATAACTGGACCATGAAACAAATTTGAAGAATTTGATAAAATAGAATATAATGTATACTGCTTGGTAGAAGTAGTGCTTAAGAAGCACAAAACTTAAAACTGTGAGAGGTCACCAGAGCTCTAAAAGGTATGATATGTGGTGCATTCAATAAGTTTCCAGACTTTTTTTGTACAATTTAAAATTGTTGTAGACTCTTGAAAATTCAGTATGTTATTGTTATACATCTTATGAGATGACTGACCAATTTTTATGATTTCAGGTTCAAATCAACAGCTACAGCAGCAATTGGAATACACCCTGATTGTCACAGCTAGTGAATTTCAAAAATGCAATCTGGACATGAGGACACTTTAGAAGAATGATATGCAATAAAATTCTGTTTTAAACTTGGAAAAAATGCCACAGAAATGTATGGAATGCTTCAGACTGCTTTTCAACAATCTTGCATCAATTGAGCATCAGTTTTTGAGTAGCATAAGAGATTCAAAGAAGGCAGGGAGTCTGTGAGGGATGATGAGAGGTGTGGGAGGAGTAAGGAAGTCAATACACCAGAGTTGATTGCCCAAAGGATTAGTGTTAGGGTTACTATGTTGAGGTTTTAAGGGAGTTCAGGAAGAGATTCCGTTGGAAGAGGCCAGCACTCTTCAAATCGGCTCAGTGGCATTTCCACCAGGACAATGCACCAGTCCACAACTCCATCCTTGTCACAGACTATTTGACCAAGATGGGCATCAAAACAGTTCCTCAGCCTCCCATAGTCCAGACCTTGCTCCCTGTGACTTTTGTTTATTCCCTAAGCTCAGAGTCTGTTGTCATGAGACAATTGAGGAGATGAAAGCGGCTGTGATGAAAGTTATTGACACGCTCACACAAGAGGACTTCCATGGGGCCTTCCAGAGGTTGTTGGAACGGTACAACAAGTGCATTGCAGCCAGAGGAGATTACTTTGAAGGGGACTAGAGTTTCATGTGTGTACTATCAATAAAAGTGCCCACTGGAAAAAAAAGTCTGGAAACTTATTTAATGATCCTCGTATATCTAGGAAATCTAGTAAAATAAAAAAAAAATTTAAAAAGGGAGCAGATTTGGTATTTTTTAAAGATTTAAAACTTATTTTTATTTATTTTTCTAATAAAATACCTTAGAGCTTAAAAAAAGCTATTTTTACCTTCCCAAGCTTTTTTTTTTCTTCAGACAACTGAATCCTTTCTTTAATTGATTTCAACAGCATGTCAACACATCTAGGGTTATTTTATGCCAAGAGGTTAGGGAATCACGTTCATTGTATGTTCATATTCACATTTTTTGTGTAGTTGTTTCTTAATAAGAGTTTGCTTTGACACATGTTACTATCAAATATGAATAATATTTAAGTTGATCTTTGATCTATAGATAGGACCCTAACAGGTACTATTTAAGGTCAGAGTGGGCCTTGGAGTAATGGCAATGAAGGAGTACTCCACTCTTCTAGATCTTCAGAACTGGACCCTCAGCATCAAATGTAGTTTAGGGTTATACCTAGGACACACATCTTTTTGGGGGGAGGGGTAGGGTCTTACAGGGAATACAGCCAGCATATCTTATGCCTTGTCAACAGAGTCATCTTTTCTTTGAGTCTGATAGTGTGATATTGTTAATGCAATATTTTTGTGAATCTATTTTCTGGTTTTCCTCAAGTGAACTGTCAGTATAGAAAGATCTTTTTTTTTCCCAGTCATATAAAGTATAAAATGGAAAGGAAGATCATCAAAGCAGTATTTATGATTTCAGTTATTCTTTTTTTTTCTCCATTTATAGGTACAGTTTGGAGATGCTTTCAAATCTTTCCTTAAATACATTTTCTAACACCTTCTTTGGAGCATTATAATTTGATGACCCCCCAAATAATCTTAACTCAAAGGCATTCCTTCAGACCTTAACTAAAAGAAGCGGTGTGATACAAGAATTGATATTAAATGTAATGATGATAAATAAGAATGGTAGTAAGCAAACAGTCAATAGAAATTACATTTCTATCAGGGCCAGACAATTTCTTTTGATTTATTATTAATTTTAATTTCATTGATTGAAGAAAGAAGAAATTACCATAAACTCTCTTGATAGAAATAGTTGTAAATAAACTGTACCTTGCATAAAATTTCCAGTTCTGAAATGATTTCATATTGTATCTCATGACTGACATCAAGCTGCACAACCTTTTGAGAAATTCAAAGAAAAAAAAGATTATATCAGAAAAATAAATAAATTTTCTCATTTTGTATAAAAGAATATGAACTTATATTTTACAAGTGCACAAATGATCAATAGGGAAACATAAATGACAAATATCCGGTTTGTTCTAACTGGCTATCCATTGACTTCAGTGTTGACTGTGTGAAAAGTTTAATTTCTGTATATATCTACCCAACCCCTCCATTACAAGCTGGTTTCAACCCAAGGTCAATTTTTAAGTTGAGTGCAACTAGTTTGAAATCAAAGTTTTCCTTTTTCCTATAACAGTTGCCATAAGAGCTCAGTTTGCCCTACTACTTACCCATAGCTGGGGAGAGAATAGTTAGATTCATACCTTTCCAAAGGATATTAGTGCTATGTGAAATGAAAACAGCCTTGTCCAGGATATGAACTTGGGTCACCATGCCCATTTCCTATGATCTTGACCATTACTTCATGAGTGCTTCATTTTAGAAGTTCAATTTCATCCAGAAAGTCTACATCCAAAATACTTTTGGCACATTGCCAAGGTGTAATGGTTAACAAGCTGAACTTGCAAATCCTTTACTACTGAGAAGCGAGTTTGATCCTCACTAAGTGTTCCATACTTAAGGCCTTGTACCAAATCAAAGCTATGTTTAGTTTTTTTAGTGGCACCTTGCATCGTGTAATTATTAGTGAGATTGAATAGCAGACCATTGTTAGTGTGTTCAATTTTCATCGAGTGCTCTATACTACTGGCTTTGAACCAAACTTAGCCAAGCTGGATAAATAATTGGGCACATCATGTAGTGTAATGGTTAATGAGCATGGTGCTAAGTAATCAAGTTCAAACTCTAGTTACATGATTATGTTTACTTTTGGATGAATATCTTTAGAAAAGGTATGAACTCTTCCTTCTTTCCCAGTTGCAGGTTAAATAGTACCACTACTGTTCTTGTACAAGGATGGTTGATAGGCCATTGAAATAAAGAAATCAAACCAAATTTATTCAATATATACATGTCTTAATATTAAAAAAAACTTTCTGGTTCCTGTCATTTTGTAGAATAATCTGAAGTAAGCATTTACCAAATCCTTCCGTCATGAGTAGGGTGTGACACAAGGTAAATTTTTAAGTGAGGTGCAACTAGTTTGAATTCAATTTTTCTTCTCCTAGATTGATTGCTACACTAAGGTTAAAGAGGATAGTCTACTCCATTATTTACCCATAGCTGAGGGTGAATATTTAGATTCATACCATCTCCAAAAATATTAGTACAATGTGAAATACAAGCAACCTTATCCAAGATTTGAACTTGAACCATTCAGCTCATTTTGTATGACAACAGCTATTAGATCATGAAGGCTGCCCATGAAGTAACCAAATATTTAATTTAACATAAAAAAATATGTATCTTCAAATTTATAGAGTACAAATAATCAAAATTTAAAGAGAGTATCAATAATTAAAATTTCCAATACCCATCCACCAAACAACTGTGCCAGATATACAAAATCTACACATTGAACAAAGTATATGGTATACTAGCTTTGTAAAAATAGTTAAATAAATATTTCTAGTTTTAAATATAAATTTGAATCAGGGTAGTTATTCCTTCTCTTTACTCTTGTATGTCTTTGAGTGGTGGACATAGACAATGGAGATAGAGAAGAAGATACAGGCTACAGTGATGAGATGCTTTTGAAAACTCCTTGGCATCTATTTTATATCATAAGGAGTGAAGATGTGAGAAACAAAATCAGGTAAGCCACTGGTTTAGTTTGGTTTGCTTTGGTTTTATGGCATACTTACCATTGTAGTTTATTTAATGCTAAATCTCGTTTATTCATATATATTAGATACGTATGATTTGTAAACATAAATCGAGAAAATTAAATGGTTCCATGTATTGCTATGTATCACTAACAATTCAATTAAACATAAGTCATTTGTGTACACATAGTTAAATGATCAAACTGTTCTATTTCAAGCAATTCAATTTAGCATAAGTCATTTGTTTGCATACAGTTTAAATGTCAAACAGTTCTATTTGACCCAGAGATAGGACCTTATCAGGTGCTTCCACTCCAAGCTAGAGCGATAGCAATGAAGAGGTGCTCCGCATTCCTCAAGGCTCCAGTATTACTGGAACCTCACCATCAGATTAGTTAATGACATATCCAGGACACTTGTCGTGGGGGGGGGGCTACCCCTCTGCAGAGAAGTAGTATATTCTACAGCCCCAAGCCACTGGGTACTATGAAGACTTTTTAATAACAGTAATAAGAAGTAAACAAAAGTGATATGATTACTATTCACTGATATGCTTGGACTAGAATTTTCATTTTGGTATAAAAATAGAAATCAGCAGAGTTTGCCAAGATAATCCTGCAAAGCATAGTGCAAAGATTGAGGAGGAGAAAAATATGGGAGGATAATATACTATAATGAACAGGCATGAAGTTGAGTAATGCCCAGAGGGAGTCTTAGAATAGAGAATGACGTAGTTAGCTGGTGGCCATGTCATCTATAACATCTCCATAATTAACCAGACCAAGAAAGATATGCTTAATTATTTTAGATTTATCTTTAATGACTTGGAACAATGATGAAGTATTTTGAGAAAGATAATATTTTTAAAAACCCTTAGAAACGAATGGCCAATATTTGTACCACCACCTCGATGTATACATACCTGAGTGGTTTGAATTTCAGCAGGGCAATCCATATATCTACATCACTATTGCTCATAAAATGTGATAATCTGTTATTTATCAGCTTAGAACCCTTACAAAGCTTCACCCTTAGAACTTGAGTGGCCAGTATTTGTGCTACTACCTAGCAGTACATGTAATCAAATGGCCTGAATTCTTTACGAGCAATTCCTATTTCTACATCACTATTGCCAATAATGCAATTTGTTAATTTGGCAGCATTACAAGAATATTAAATAATGGAAAGGTTTGCTCACAAGGTGTGTTGCCCCTCAACCTCCAAATTGCACATTTCCTCATATTACATTTAAACCCAAACTACACATTCTGTTGAATTATTCTATTGAAAATTTTGAAAATCGGAGTTATTTTTGATACCCTTTCCACTTCTAAATTTTTCACAATCTTAATTTTTAAATACCACTTATCACTCCAGAAATACCCACATTTCCTTTTTATTTTGACTAATTTGCCCAATAAATAGGGTTTTTAATTTCATTGAATTAAAAAGGGTTAATTTTTCATTATCCTGGCAAAAATTTTCCATTATGGCATCTATAAGAACTCTAAAAGTTAATCCAAAATGTCATTTAAAACAAATAATTCTACTTATATGAAACACTTACAGACAGACAATAAATGAATTAATCAATTTGGACGGTATGTCAACCTACCTAGGGTTATTTTTATGCTGAGAGGTTAGGGAATTGCATTCATATTAATATTTTTTGTGTAGATGTTTCTTTAGAGTATTTTTGGGAGCATGGTTCTATCGGATATGAATAATTTTTAAATAGATCTATTTGATCCATAAATGGGACCCTAACAGGTACTACCATGTCACATCAGAGTGGACCTGGGAGTAATGGTAATAAAAGGGTACTCCACTCTTCCCAGATCTCCAGGACTGGAGCCTCACCATCAAATGTATTTTAGTGTTATACTCAGGACTTTTTTGCATGGGAATACAGCAAATTTGAAGCCTTGCCAACAGGACATACAAACAGTGAAGTGATAGTGATAATAGATTACAATGGTTTAGATTTTTTAACAATTCTTTAGCCAGAAGCCCAGTGGGAGCTGGAGGCAAGAGGTGTGTGTGTGTGTTGGGGGGGGATGGGTTCTAACATTCAAATAAACAGCATTTAATCAAGTGCATAATAGCAACAACTTTTAACCTCATAAATTCAGACAAAATAACTGGGATACTTACTTTTACAGCCATTATCTTTTGTGTTGGTCCATGTAGTGATCTATAGTACAGAAATCGACATTATATCAGTTAAGATGCTGGATCAAATAGAAAATTAATCAAAACAATTTAATTTCTATTAATTGTATAATTTTAATTAAAAAAGAAACAAACTATGCAATGCTTTTTTTTTAATGCAGAATGCTGTTGGATGTCGTTAACAGGGAAAGCAAAGATCTAGAGAAATTAAGATTATAAATAACCGATGCCTCAATAAAATGCAATGTTGACTTGATTAAGAGCAAAAAGCAAACTTGGTCAAGCAGAACATTAATATTGAGTAGAGAGTTCAATCCTCCCTGGAGGCTTCATACTTGTAGCCTTGTGCTGAAAATAAGTTTTGTAAATAACAATAGAAAAACAGACATGTATAGTTGCTTTTAAAAATGATATTAGATAAACATGCGGCTACAAAGAGCTACAAACAGCTGTGAGACCAACAAAACATTCATTAAATAATGACTCGAGGGTCAGGAGTGGTTTAGGCACCAATGCATGATTAATAGAGTATTTCAGTAATATCTTTAAATGTCATCAGACTTTGTTGGTTTTCAATTGCATTAGAAGAATCCTAGATCAAGATACATTTAGTAAAATCCTTTATTGTATTCATAACTTTCCACAAATAAAGCATTAATTCAATAATGTAAAATTTAAATTAACTGACAATATGATATTGAATGTGAACAAAAAGAGAATTTCCATGAAATTCACAGGCAAAGTTAGTGTATAAAATCTCAATAATAAATTGTTAATTCAATGATGTTAATTTGAATTGTATCATGAGATGATAACATTAATTGAAAATTGAGATAACGTTCTATCTAGTTCAAGTTGAAATGACTAATTATATATATATATATATATATATATATATATATATATATATATATATATATATAAAACTTACAAAAAGAGCAAATTTATTCATGTTAAAAAATAAAGATGAACAACTAACCAGTTTTGGTCCTATCTGATCACAGCTTAAACTAGGACAATGATTAAGACACAAAAAGAGGAAACAGACTCTGTAATGTTAATCGTTGTCCTAATTCAAACTGTGATCAGATAGGACCAAAACTGGTTAGTTGTTCATTTTCATTTTTTAACATGAATGAATTTGGTCTTTTTGTAAGTTTAATTAAATTTTGTACCCACCATAGAATATATATATATATATATATATATATATCATCATCATCATCATGTCGTGCTAGTAGCACGGATATCCCTGACCCTCTCTCGCCACTCTTCCCTATCGTTCATCGCCCTAGGCAGGTCTTCAGGACAACATCCCGTATCCTCACATAGCTGCTGAATGTATGTTCGTGCTGGTCATCCTGCTTTTGAACGGCCATGTGTGGGGGTCCATAAGAGTACATCTCTTATGAGTTTGTCCCTGCTTCTCCAGCAGTGTCCTGCATGTCTGGTTTGTCTAACTTGAATAGTTTTCGTGATAGGAGGCAGGTGGCCGTACAGTTGGTGTCTTGTGGGGTGTTGCCGCCAGGACTTGTTCAAGATTGCTCGCAGCATTCTTGTGTAATTGCTGTCTAGTTTCTTCTCCAGCCGTTTTGTTAGAGTCCATGTAGTGCACCCATATAGCAGTATCGATATGACCGCTGCCTGGAAGAAACTGCGTTTCATTTTATCGGTTAGGTCTGATTTCCATATAATCAATAGCCTATTGATAGCTGTCCATGCTTTTGTTAACCTCGTGTCGATGTCCTTTTCAGTTGATGCGACGCTGCTTCCTAGGTAAGTGAATTTGTCTACTAGTTTAAGAGGGGTTCCGTCTAGAGTGGAGATGTCCCCCGTTTGATTATAGCACATATATTCCGTTTTGTGTGCATTAACATAGAGGCCTATGCCTGCGGCTGCTCGTTCCAAACTATGCAGTAGTGTTTCGGCTTTGTCAGGTTCTATTTGCCAGTATTGCTATGTCATTGGCGTAGTTGGTGTCGGTAATTGTTTTTGCGGGGTACCTTCTGCTTCTTTTCTTCGTCAGCTCGAAGCCATTCTCTCTGATTTTGTCAATCGATACACACACACACACACACACACACACACACAGAGGGTGGAATGATAAAATTGTCGCCCAAGAAAAGACAACATGATTCCATTTCTGTTTAATGAAAACCGTTTTTTTTTGTTGCAGACCATCTACTAGTTGGCCAGTTGTGTACAAATCCCAAGAGCAATAGGAGCCTTTTATCATGTCTGAAAGTGACACAATGTTCAACAAGTGAGATCGGAGATGCGCCGCTGTACAACTCATGCTCTCTACCGATCCAAGTTATGACAACAGGACCATTGCCAGCACCCTCAAAATGCAAATCTGGATTGCCACGAATAACAGGGACATGCCCAGGGTGATGAAAACAAAGTTTCTGGCTATGGTTATAGTCTTTGGTGTGGTTTCAAGTGAGGGCCACATCATGCCACCTCACATCTTCAAAGTCGGCTTGAAAGTCAACACCAAAGTGTACCTGAATGTGCTGAAGAGTGTGGTGATTCCCTGGTGCAGTCAGGTAGTCGGTAGCAGACCCTGAGTGTGGCAGCAGGACTCAGCGCTGGCCCACAAGTCCAAAGAGACCCAGGCTTGGCTTCAGAAGGAGTGCTACGACTTTGCACCCTTCTCTCACTGGCCCCCCTCCTCTCCCGACCTTAACCCGCTGGACTACTTCGTTTGCTCATATGTTGAGAACATCGCCAACATGACCTCCCACAACCCCAAAGCCGGCCTGATCGCCGCCATCCGCCGAGTATTCACCAAGCTCCCGCCGGCGCTTGCGGAAAAGGCATGCTCCCAGTTCAGGATCCGTATCAAGGCGGTGATTGAGGCTGAAGGCGGCTACATTGAATAGATGTCAGCTCTACTACATAATCAAATTACCTGAATTGATTTTTTCAATAAAAGTTTTGAAATAAATCTGTAGTGTTGTTTTCTTTAGGATGACAATTTTATCATTTCACCCTGTACACACACACACACGGAACCTATTTAGTCTAAATATCTTGCCCCCCCCTGGTCACATGGAAGGGTGGGAATGTTTGAATATCTCTTTGACAATCTTTGTTTACTAAATTGCTTGTTTCTCTTGCTGTCTCCTCCTACTGATTTATTTATACATGGTTTATAATTTACGTCTGATTTATACTTAAATCCCATGACCTGATTACATGCCTAATCTTTATTTATCTACATGCAAAAATAACATGTTCTTTTAAATTTACTCGTATGACCTTTAAGGCATGTTATTGAATATACTAAATCTATGACTAGAGTGTAGAGTGTTTGGTAATGGCCCGGAAGACTGAGGTTCAATCCCAGGTCGAGTCATACCAAAGACTCAAAAAAATGGTACTTGATACCTCTTTGCTTAATACTCAGCATTATAAGGTAAGGATCAAGGGTAAAGTGGAGCAATCCAAGGAAAGGAGTAGCACCCTCTCTTACACCTCAGTGTCATCATCATCATCATGTCGTGCCGCCAGCACGGATATCCCTGACCCTCTCTCGCCACTTCTCCCTATCATTCATCGCCTCTGGCAGGTCTTCAGGGTTACATCCTGTGTCCTCACATAACTGCTGTATGTAAGTTCGAGCTGGTCATCCTGCTTTTGCACGGCCATATGTGGGGGTCCATAGGAGTACATCACTTATGAGCTCGTCCTTGCTTCTCCAGCAGTGTCCTGCATGTCTGGTTCGTCTAACTTGTATAGTTTTCGTGATGGGAGGCAAGTGGCCGTATAGTTGGTGTCTCGGTTGCCAAATTTATTTTATATCCATAAGAAACAAATGTAACATATAAGTAGGTATATTAAGACGGGTTCACAGCATATTGTTTACTGACTTGGGAAATGGACTTTACAAGCTGGGTTCAAATTCTGGATGATCTTGCTTGTTCGTCTAAATTTCTGAGGTGATGCTTGATAATTTCTATCACTTAAAATATTTGGACTGTTGTCTTCATCTTCACTGTTATATTCAGAATATTTTGGCTGATGCACCATGTGTCTAGTAGGACACATGGCACGACAGATATAAGTGTTTGGCTGAAAAGTGCTTCTAAGTGAAATCATCAGGAGGTTACAGGTTCAATCCCAACTAAGGTAAATAACAAATGTTTACTATAGCTTAACATGTACATGGTTATGGTTAATGGAATCAGAACAATCTATCCCTGTAGATTAAATAAAGGGTTCAGTTCGAAGTTTTGTGCAGGCTTCTGGGTTCGACATGATACACCTGAAGAAGGGTGAAGATAGCATCAGGTGAAATGTTGTGAATATAACAATAACGATGAAGATAATAGTCTGGATACTCTAAGTAATAAGAACCTGTTTGTATTTCACCTTGAGCTAATAAGTAAAAGTAAAGTTGGCGACAGCCATCGAGGGTGACCCGAAGGCTCCTTTTTCAATAGCTACTACACCGTGGGGTAGGGGAGGGTGCTACTCCATTTCCTGGATTGTTCCATTTTACCCTTGATCCTCACCTTATAATGCTGAGTGTTAAGCAAGGTGGCATCAAGTACCATTTTTTGAGTCTTTGGTATGACTTGACCTGGGATTGAACTCCAGTGTCCCGGATCATTGGCGAACACTCTAACCATCATGGCAATGGACCAATACAAATACTTTTGGATAATATATATGTTTTTTTTAAGCATCACACTTTTTTATTTGACTATAATGATAATGATTTGTTTGCATAGTTATATATATTTGTTATTAAACAAATTTTGACATTAGATAACCCATAAGGAGTTGGTACTGTTAAACAAATAAACCAAACTAGATCTGTTTGAAAATTATTTGTACTAGCAGGACCTATGTAAATTCCAAAGAATGAAGAAAAAAAAAAAAAAAAAAAAAAAAAAAAATCAAAAGGATTTATTTAAGCAAGAAAGGATGATTTGCATCAGATCAAACAACGTGTTCAACTCTGATGGAATTGCCCTGTACTAATTTCATCTATCCTTACTAAGTAGCATAGTAAACATAAATTATTGTATATTGATGATCTGAGGATGTTATTGTATATTTTTGTATTATTCATTGTAGGATGGGGTGACCGTGGTGTAATGGTTATTGTCGTAGGAAATGGACATGGTGACACGAGTTCAAATCCTGGACGAGACTGATTGCATTTCACATAGCAATAATACCCCTGGGAAAGGTATGAATCCAATTATTCTCCTTCCAGCTATGGGTAAATAGTAGGGCAGACTGGGTTCTTAAGCCTTGTTGAGGCAACTAGTCTAGGAGAGGGAAAACTCTGAATTCAAACCTGTTAAACTCCGCTTAAAAATTGACCTTGTGTCATATCCTACTCGAGTGGATTATTCATTGCAAAGGCAACGACAATAGGATTTATATCTTATAAAATTGCATATCATTTTTTCTTGCTTAAATAGTTCCTCTTGATTTTTTTGTTGTTCAATGGAATATCCACAGGTTCTGCAAATATTCAAGTAATGAACAACTTCACATCATGAATAATTCCTAAATTCTCATCATGAAAAAGTGTTTTTATAAGCATAATTAGGCCTAGAAACAAGGTAAGCTTCTACATTTAGAAATATCCTAATTGATTTGGGTCATGAAGCCTTTTAACTGCTTGCAACCAGTCCTGTCTTTCTCACTTGCTGCGTCAATATACTGGTTCGCTCAGTCCTACAGTGAAACAACAACTGCAACAACAACAATGCTGAGATTACTCCTTTTATACCAGTTCTGGCAGGCAGAAATTTGCATGTTACAAACCTTGTCCCACCAGAGATGAGACTCATAATCTACAAATTGTACTCCCAAGGATGCTCATGCTTCTGGTTTTTTCTATACTTCCGGCACTCCACACACAAGACACATTTGTGCTCATTTTGAACTTTGACGTAGACCATTTTGCTCATCACTTCTTGCTTCTTTCTTTCTTCCTTCCTTCCTTCCTTTTGGTGTTGCTATGAAAAGAATTCAATCCACACAGCTTTGTTGTCACATTTCATTTCTCTCATTTGTTCAGCTCACCACCTGTTTTTTTTTATCCAGTCGAGGATGGTTGCTGGATTCACGTAAACATCAGCTGTTCTGGCTGCATATGCAGCATGCTACGCATTGTCTTTTTGAACGATGAACCCTGGTTGTCTTATCAGAGGCAGCAGTCTACGGGTTCTGCCTCTCAATTTCACTACAGGGTGGGGGGTGGAATAAAATCTCACTTGGCTGTAGAAAAAGTATGTGGATGAGCATAATGCGTAAACAAACAGACAAGCAAAGTTATAATATAGATTAGATAAAAATACTTCAAACCACATAACTTGGTGCAAATTATTTGTATTAAGAATAGCTACTTGAATTTATAATCGTCTACAAAGGATTATTATCATAAGTTATTTGAGACCATTTAATTGTGTACAAACAAATGGCTGTTATTATATAGGAAGAGTTATTTTAAACCATATATATTGTCCAATCTTTCATTTTTCTCCTCAACTAAGAGTAAATAGTATAGCTGACTGGACTCTTTATACATTGTAAGGCAACTGGTCTAGGAGAAGGAAAAAAAAACTGAATTCAAATCCTAAGGAGTGTTGTTTGGAGAATCTGTGGCATTCTGATGCCCTATTTTTCTGCTATCAGCTCATCCAAAAATAAGCTTACAACATTATAAACAAAATGATCTGTGTTGGCAGACTAGCAGTCTACTCCTTTAACTGAACTAATAGAGTAATGATGCGTCACATTGTCAATTAATTTAAATCTTACATCATTGAATTAACACTTTGTTACTGGAAAGTTCTGAATACAACAAAGGATCATAGAAGTACCAGCATCCTGATCTAAGATTTCTACAGTGTGATTGAAAACCAAAGTCTGGTGGAATTTTAAGATACTACTGGCATGCTATGGATTAGTGGTTATCATGCATTGGTACTGAAACCATACCTGATCCTAAAATCATCATCTCATGAAGGTTTTGTTGGTTGTACAGCTGTGGTTTTGTTTACAGTAGCATGAGTATATAATATTATCTTCAAAAGCATCTATACATGCCTATTTTTCTACAGTTATTAAAAAATCTTATTTTAAGCACATGATCTTTGTCCATGAAGCAGAGTCAAGACATGTGCAAAATATTGTAAGTGCTATAAAATATGATGTGAGGATGGTATCTGTCACTCACCTGCTGACTTTGCCACTGTTCCCAGAGCCGATGACTTCAATTGTCTGCAGATCTTCAGCAGCAATGTTGCCGCATGCCAAAATGTCTTTGATATCCTCAGCTTGGGCAGATCTTATTTGGAAATAAAAATATAGGAAATTAGTTGAAATGTAACTCAATTCATCCAATTAATATTGTCACACTTGAATCACTTTAAAATAAAAAAAAAAAAATAAAAGAAACAGAATATATGAAGTGCGTTCAAAAAGTATCAAGACTGAAGCTGTATTTACCAAGACAGAAATAAACAATAAATAAAACATTAAATTTCTTCAAAATAATTCCATTGCTTGTTACAGTGAGCTTTCCATTGGTCAAAGCACCTCTAAAACTCTGCTTTTGGTATAAGATGAAGCTTTGGTGTTACATTTCTTTTAATGCCATCCTCATCCTCAATTCTTTCACACTTAAGACGAGTTTTCAGTTTAAATTGACTGATTTATATTTTAATGGCATGTCAACCTGTCTAGGTTGTTTTATGCCTACAGGTAAGGAAATTGCATTCACTGTACTTCCATATTTACATTTTTTGTGCAATTGTTTCTAGGATGTTTTTTAGGGTACAGTCCTATTGAATACAAATGATTTTTAATCAGATCTATTTGACACATAGATAGGACTCTAACAGGTACGGCCACTCGAGGTCAGATTGGACCTGGAAGTAATGGAAATGAAGAGGTGCTCCACACTTTCCAGAACTGGAGCCTCACCATCAGATCTAGTTTAGTGTCATACCCATGACACTCCCCTTTTTTTGAAGTGGAAGTCTTAACCCCCTGCAGGAAATTCATTTGTGATATAATAACCACTTTGGCTGCAGCTGCCTGTGCAGCTGCTTATGCATATTATGCATGCTTTGGGTACTGTTGCATATTTAGGTATTTAAAAAAAAGAAAAAAAAAGTAATTATACATTTTAGCAAATAAAAATGATTTAAATTGCAGAACATTATTAGTAATTACTTTTTTCAAACTTGGCTATGCATCCAATTGGGTGAAATAGATTTTGAGAACTGGTTCCATGTAATCAAAGAAAAAACGTATCGTTGTCTCAAAAATCACCATCAGCATCTAATTTGCAGAGGGCATATTTTCATTTCATCTTTAATTAGAGAATTGATTCTTACCTTTTCTTTTTTTGCATTGGTATAAACCTGCTGAGTGAATTGGACAGTTGTCGAGTGTTGATCTAAAAAATTAGGAAAAAATTAGTTAAGTGCTATTTCATAGTTATAATATTTATAATTTTGAAGAACATTGGAATAGACACAAACTCAGTAGTGGTAGCTAGGAGGGGGCGAAGGAGGAGACAGTCACTTTTATGGCAGTGGCACTTTTGGGTCTGTTTATAAGCCAATACAGGATTATAAGGGGAGCAAACTCAAGGGTGGCTCCGAGCAGTACACACCCTAGCTATGCCACAGCAGAAACACAAATGAATATGTATCAAAAATGTATGTGCTAGTCTATATGCTGCTTTAAAGGATTCTACATTATTTCTAAAGAAATATGAAAAAATTTAGAAAAAAAAATTCTTTTTTACTTACAGTCAAGCCATGAATGTTTCGATGCTGAGGAGTTTTACAAACTGAAATGCCAAAATCAAAGATTTAGAATAAAACAAAAATAAAATACAATAAAGTAGAGTTTAGAAAAATTATCTTTATATAAAAATATAATTTTACACAGATGATCTAGTGCTTCTTGTATGCTCACATAAGCTGAAGCCCAGCTTCAGGGCCTAGAACAGGCAGCAAGAGGCATTGGCCTCGATATGAACTCAAATAGAACAGAATTCATGAGTTTTAAACAAGAAGGAGCCATCTCTCCATTAAATGGTAAGCCTCTGAAATCAGTACACCAGTTCACATACTTAGGCAGCAATATCTCATCTACAGAAAGTTATGTCAGCATAAGCATATTAAAGACAATGAATGCTATTGACAGGTTATCAATCATATGGAAATCTGATCTCTCCAACAAAATAAAACTAGAATCCTTCAAAGCTGTAGCTGTGTAAGTACTATTGTATGGCTGCACTAACTGGATTTGAATGAAATGCTTTGAGAAAGAGCTAGAGGGAAACCAGACAAGAATGCTGTTTTGAATAAATCCTGGAAGCAATACCTCACAAAACAGCAGCTGTACAGCTACTTGCCTCCCATCTTACAAACCATCCAAGTATATGAACAAGACAGTGGGCATTGTTGGAGAAGTAAGGATGAACTCATAAGTAATGTTTTCTAATGGACCCCTATACATGGATACACTAGTATTGACCAAATAGCAAAAACTTACAGCTTTGTGCTGACACTAGATTTAATCTTGAGGACCTACAAAGAAAGGTGGCTGATAGAGATGGACGAAGAGAAAGAGAATCAAGAGAATTTGTGCTATAATGATGATAATAATTTATGAGTTATGCAACCTGATTTCACTACAGAGTAATGGGAAATTTCATTATTATTGTAACATGAGATGTTATAATATGGACACTTGTGATGTTAAAACAGAATTTTGTGTAATCCTAATTTTGATAAAGTTCCATAATCATAGTGAGTAGAATGTCATTTGTCAAATTTGGAGGTCAAAGTATTTTTTATCTACAAAGTTGACAGATGTATATGCAAGAAATATTGTGATAAAGAAACTCTTAGATACTGAGTAGCTATGTAGATAAATATTTTTTGAAGCAATATATAATTTATTGTTGGAATAGCATATACATTGGTCTAATGAAGAATGTTTTCAGATCAAAGTATCTTTAATTGATTATATATATATATTTAAGATCCTTTCAAGTTTTTTGATAAGTGTCTTAGTTTCAGGTTGGAATTAGTAGATGAATTTCCCAAAACTGTTTTGAAGTACGTGTAGTTAGGCAGAAGTTGTTCATATCTGACATTTTGATCAGAAAACATTCTTCATTAGACTACTGGACATGCTACACCAACAATATATTTCACATTGCTTTCCATATAGCAGATCAACTCTTTAAAAAAAGTTTCCTTTTTTTCCACAAAACCTTTTTCTCTCGATGATGAACCAATGTCAAAATTAGTTGAGAACAATCAAAAATAAACAACATAAAAGAAATATTCCTGTTTGTCTTATCACTTTTGTCGGACTTTATATATATATATATATATTTTAAGACAGTGTTGGTGGTTATTTAGTAAGAAAAACAATATGAATTTTTAGTGTAACCCAATGCAAGTTTTTTTAAAGAATATCATTACCAATAAGTACTAAAACTTTTCTTTATATATATATATATATATATATATATACATACACACACATACATTGGGTGTGATGGGTGAATTGTCACCTAAATTCTGCAAAAATGAAAATACCACTGACTTTCACTTTATCAGCTCTATTTACCAAAATTACATGAAAATCTCTTGAAATATCATCGATTAATTTTATCTAAAGAAATTGCCATTGACTTCAACCACAACCTCGAGATGACTTTGGAATATTCTGTAAGTCTTTTTGACAGTTTCCTTGTTTAAATTGGTAATATCGCCATTATCCTTGCCTGCAGTCCGTCTTTGGTGTTACATGGAATTTTGTTGGTTTCTTGCTCAACTGCACTCCACACAATAATCAAGGGAATTGCAATCTGGGAAGTTAGGCAGCCAGATCTTAGGAGTGATGTGGTCGTGGAAATTTTCTCACAGCCCAGACCGAGTTCTTCTGCTTGAGTGGCATGAGAGAGTCCCATTGCCAAATGTAGAGTTATCAAGCAGCCATTCTCTCGATTCAGGGTAGTACTACGTCTTCCAAGCACTTAATGTAGGCCTCTGTATTGAATATGGCCATGTGGAAAGATAAATAAAAGCAAAATGTCATCATTGCAAGTAACCACCACAAACATCATAATGTGGACTAGGTGCTTGGTTTTTATCAATATGAATATAAATGTGTCCTCAAATTAACACCCAAACACTTTGAAATCTTTGTATTGGCACTTGGAGCATGAATGCGAAGCAGTACAGCATATTGTTTCCAAATTTATCAAAGAGTAAGCTGCATCATGGTGCTGCTTTCCTCACAGATAGTGATCAACTGACTCTTGTCTGCTGCCTAGTAGACAAAATCTGAAACAAGGCATGTGCACGAAATTAATGATTTAAAATGGCAACAATTTATCCATCACACCCAATATATATATTCCACTCTGTTGGCTGGGGCTGTAGAATATGCTGACTGCACTTCTGGAGGAGGGTAAGAACCCCAACCCACCATGGGCCCCACCTGTTGGCTATGGGTGGTAACCCGTAAGGCACTAGGACGGGATCCTGGTGATTGAGCAGTCATTGATCTGGCAACAGAGTGGTCAATGACTTGCAACACACCACTTTGGCCCTTACTTGATGGTTGGATTGCCCAATCTGATCAATCGGCTGGTCATGTCAAGTCCAAGCACCTATATGTTTTATCCCGACTGTACTTTAAGATCTGCACTTGCAGCAAATTCCCAACCCTTATCTTTTAGGTGCTAGAAGGCGGTGGCTGTAGGTCAACTGCATTGAGAGTATAGGAGTTTGACTAGTGCTGAGAATCTGAAATTGCTAATGGCTTGAAAACCTACCCTCAGCTCGAGAAATTGGTTGTGTCTCAACCAAAGTGAATTGGTTTCCCTCTTGGGGAATACAAGTTGGACTCTATGTTGAGTGGTGAAACACAGGGCCAGTGAAAAATATACAGCATCTATGGCATCTTCAAATAAAAAAACTAAATGAAACCTGTCAGAATCAGACTCAGAGAATGAGGCAGCAGACTTCTCCAGATTCATTGTTATTGAATTTTTGGAGGAGGTCTGCCAAGCCAAATTCTCGCCTTTCCTCATAGAAAAAGTTATTTCTACAAGGGCTATTCTGAAAAACATTAAGAAAACCAGGAACGGCAAATTGCAAGTCGAGATAGATAGCCAGTGGCAGGCAGAAAGTATAAAAAATGAAAACCTTTCATATGACAAAATGCAGAGCCTACCTGCATGAAAAACTTAAAATTTTCAAAAGAGTTATCAGGAGTAGGGAGTTGGCATTGGCTACAGAAGAGAAGATAGCATCAGCCCTTGGAAAACAGGGAGTTACAAATATAAGAAGAATATCCATTAAAAAAGTGAAGAACAAATCCAAACTAACACTTATATCCTGACATTTAACCAGCCCTGTACTCCCAAGGAAGTGAAGATCCGCTTGGCCCACTGCTCGACTCTCTTGAATGCCAAAAATATGGACACCACAGGGAAGCCTATAGAGGATGACAGACAAGTGTGGTGAAAATGTGGTGAAAAGGACTTGGACCACTTGGAGGAAGATTCATCATCATCATCATGTCTTGCGGCCAGCATGGATATCCCTGACCCTCTCTCTCCACGTCTCCCTATCATTCATCGCCTCTGGCAGGTCTTCATTGAAGGAAATTGGATGTGCAAACTGCCTACAAGATCAACTGGCTTTTGCCAGATCTTGTAATGTTTACAAAAAAGAAAAGGAAATACTTGAGGTGAAACACAAGAGAAATGTGTCCTTCCTGGAAGCAAGGAAAATTGTAGGGACCTACATGAGAGAAAACAACTATGGCTCTGTTGCACGGAAGGCGGATACAACCAATCAAGATAACAAATTTTGAACACTCATGGAGAAATTGATCCAGTTGGAAGTGAATGATTGGTCATAGTTTCAGGAGCACCTGAAAAACCAACACTCAGCCGAATTTTACCAAGCATTAACTCAGCAATGGGTTGGGAATGGGGAGAGATCCAACGTCGTAGTCCAAGCAAAAACACTACCACTCAAACACGAACTACTCCTAAAATGTGAAAAATCTCCAACAAAACAGTTATTACATGAGTCACCAAGCCATCCACCAAAAAGCATTAAAGATAGACTAAAAAACTTCTCTCCCATAAAACCTGAACAACTTAAACAAAAATCACATGTGTATTTGATATATAAGTCTAAACAGGATTTAGTATTTAACAATTTACAATGTTTGATATGACAAGACCAAACAAACTTACAAAAAACTGTTTTTGACATTTGAACTGCGTATTTATGTTAAACTAAATTATTTGAAGTAGAACTGTTTTTACATCTTACTGAGTGTGAACAAAAACTGTAATGCTAAACTGTACTGTTTGAAATAGAATTGTTTATATATATATATATATATATATATATATATATATATATATATATAAATGGATTTGGCATTAAATAACCTAAAATGGTTGATATGCCATGAAATCAAACCAAACCAAACCAAACCAAACCATATATATATATATATATATGCCACTATTATAAGCAAAATATAAGTTCACATTACCTTTTGGATACACAATGAGAGGGGGCAGCAATCCTCGAACTAAGTCATCTTCTTTAAGGCTGTTAAAATACTGGAAAAATATAAAAGAATAATAAATATTCATATTTGCCAATATTTAGATAAAGTTTTATCAATATTGTTGGATTTATAATATAAACAATTATTTTGAGGAAGATACAAGTGCAAATTTTAACAGGGGATTTTTTCCACATGAAAACTTTAAAAGAATAAAATATTCTTAATGTGTTAAGAAACACTTTTTTTACAGTGCTTCACTTGATGCATTTTATCCTGTCTTTTGTTAAAAACATTTTGAAAAGTATCGAGACCGGCAACATGATTAAGAATTTTAAAAATTAGAACGTACTCATCTAGACAAAGTTCAAGCAGTCGTCTAGACATCTAGACATCATCATTTTATTATATTTTTTCCAGTTATGCACACTTCTTCATTTAAACCTTAAATTTCAAAATTATACATTCAGTTTTAATACTTTTTCTTAAAACCTTGTATATCACTCAAAGAGCAAAAATGATACATTTTAAGTGAGTTTTGTTAGTACAATAGCATTAAAATGCTTCAACTTAGAAAATAAAGCAATTTCCAGTTCAATTTGTAATTTAATAATAACTATTACAATTTCTGACAGTAGGTAATTATTAAATGCTAATTATACAGTAGTTTCCTTCTTTATTTATTTGCAATTAATTATAGTATAAACTCCATAAATTAAATGTGACATGATGAACACTGAAGGTAGCCTTTGAGCAAGTATGTGGTTGGAGCAAAAAAAGAAAAAAATACATATATATATGTATATATAATCATACACTTGTCAACATTGTCTGCAATTCATCATCACTTCGAACTGTTATCCGTTCACCATCTTCATCAACATCTGAAAAGTCAGAGAGAAAAAAATTGATGATGGATAAACAGGAATGAGTATGTTTATCAGAGAGAAGCTCATATCTATTATGTAATTTATTCATTATTATCAGAGAGAATATAAATTATTATTATTGTTGTTGAGAGAGCGAGAGAATTATTATTATCAGATAGAAACTCATCTCTAAGACAGAGCTTATCATTCTCACATAACTTAAAAAAACACAACTGATTTGCGGCTGTATTTTTCAATAGTGCCCAGTATTGCTAAAAACAACCATTAAAAAAAATACATTACTTTAAAACCTTTTAATCATCGTAAAATATTATGATTATGTAAATGTTACAAACTGGTGTTAAAACAATAGAAAATGTAAATTTGTTTATTTTAGTCAGAATAATAAAAGAACTGTATTAAACAGCTTATAAGATGTATATTTTTTTCAAAAAAAGAAAATATCCTAGAAAATCACCTAGAATCTTATAAGGTCAAGGGTCAGCTTTGTGTTACTGGCTAGTGGAGTTTTGGTGTTGCAGTGGCCCTTAAATGAAATCATAAACATCTCCACAAATGTAAACAAAGTTTGAATACATATGAATCTTTAAAAATAACCTGATAATGGGGGGTGGGTAGGGCAACAAATGCCAAGGGAAAACCTTTTACCAGACATTTGTAGTTTAAACCTGTTGATTTATTATTCATTTATTTAATTTAAATGCTTGCCTGAATTGAGGTGTGTCTTCTAAGCCGTCAAATATAATAAATTTCCAGCTCTTTTTATGTTGTCTACAACCTATTTTGAATTCAAACAATATATACAGCAGCATGTGTATTGTCTATATCCAAGCTATTTGGATAAAAATTAACTTGCCAGGTGTTAATTTCACTTAATTCTGAGTCTGAATCATACAATTTTTTTCTTGAATCTACTGAATATGAAAAGAGTGACATTATTTACTCCTACAGGTTTAAAAAGTTAAGAATTAGTAATTAAAAAGAATACATACAGTCAAAAGCTGTCAATGGAAATTTGTGATGCAAAACTTCACTGATGACTTCCTGAAAAGAAAAGAAAAAAAAATCTACTTATATATATATATATATATATATATATATATATACACACACACACACACACACACACTGTAGTGAAGAATCAAGTAGTGGCCTACTTTGTTGGTGAAGTAAGTGATTGCATATTGCTTACATTTTCTGCTGGGTACCATGTTGGAGAAAAAGAGAATCATCAATGCCAAGCATATTTTATAGAACTTTACATGTGTAGAAAATAGCAGCAAAAAATTTGGTCACCTGAACAAGTCAAAGTCCAAAGATCATGTTGCTGCTTGTCAGTTCAGCCTGCTTTTTATTCAGCATGCATGCAAATTAATGATAGTCTTAAAAGGATTAGAACTTCACATAAGTATTGACAGAATTGCAAATGGCAGCTCCTTTGCATTACGTAAGTTTGAGCCTCCTATACCTATTTCATCACACTCCCCCAGAACTCACAATCACAAAAAATACAGGGTGAGTTGACCTTAAATGTGCACTCCTTCTAAGAGGAACACCAATGACTTGGTTATCAAGGAATTTATGAAGCATTCTGGTATTAGCTCTCTGACAGATAGTGACAAGGAGATTGCTTGTTTAAAACTGGTTCGTTTGCAGATGATTCATCATCAGACAAATCATCATTGGATGTTTCTGGTAAGGTTGATACTATCTGAATTAGAACTCCACTCACAAAAATCAGCTTCTGATTGATGAATCACACTGACTGAGTCTTGGCATTAAATGGTCCACCATATTGTGAATTGTGACGTATCCACCACCATAATGGGTAACAACCATTCCCAACTGGCTACAATTAGTGATCACACCCCAGTTTACCCTTTCTTCCGCAAATCAGAGCCAGATCAATTGATTAAAATTCCACACATGATTTTATTACTGATATTAGAGCTGCCTTGATTGTAGATGAAATGACTCATCTTACAAAGTAGGCAGTTTGCTTTATCCGAGGATGCCTGCTATGCTGGTGAATGCCAAATATTTGGCTTTTACTCAGGGCAGCAATACAAACCTTTGGTGATATCCCTTTCTTCTTTTTCATTGCCTTGAACTATTTTTGTGGCACATGCATCAGTTTGTCAGCTCTGTTCTGTTCTGACCTCAGTAAGGTTATGTGAACTGACAGCTCATATTCCTCAATTAACTGTGAGAATGTTTGAAGCCTTCTCTTCAGCAACATTTTTTCTGCTGTCTTGGTGTGTACTTTTGTTTTGCTAGTCAAACTGCTCTTGATATGTGCACAAAGAATTAGTTTTTAGATAAAGCACTTTTACTAACTAATAAAGAGCTTGGTTGATGCCTTATGTTACTGAATCGATCTCATCCAAGTTAACATGATGGGGGTCATTAATTGGACTGGTTTAAAGTTCAAATCCTGAACAAAGTGGTTTACATTCCAATTTATGCTAATGCCCTTGGGAAAAGCATGAATCCAATTCATTTCCCTCTCACTATGAGTAAATGGTAAGGCAGACTGGGTTTTAGCCTTAGTAAGGCAATATGTCTAAGAGAAGGAAAAACTCTGAAACCAGAGGATATGGCATTAGCAACTCCACAATCATAAAAATCTATAAACAATTGAAACTGCAGCATCATCACAGATACGATATGGCAGAATGTAGCTATTACTATTTCTAATATGGCACTTTGAGTAGTGTAATGGTCAGAATGCTAGACAACCATATCATTATGAGTTTAATTCTCACTGGGTGCCTCATAGTTCTGCCCTTGTGCTAAACTAAGTCTAGCTTACTTTTACCATTGGCTAATAATGCCATGTGGTCTATCTTCCAAGTAGAACCACCTAGCCATCAAGCTATTCCACTAATTCACAACAGCTACTTTGAACAAAATAATATAATTATACATCACTCCACACATTATAACTACTATTGTATGACATAACTCATCTCATTTAAAATAAACCAGATTACACAAGTAATTGTATATATTCAAATAATTTACTAGGGATTAAGTTACTTGTATTATAAACAAATATTCTGAAGAAGCCTATAGTGGCAAAGTTAAATTGTAAAATAAATATTTTAAGTTTTTAGTCACTCAACAGAATAATCATAAAATTGCTGCTTAGGAATCTTGGCAACAAATAAATCTCTGGTAATCTTGGTACCAAACACTTTGAAAATCTGTGTGATTGGCACTTTTTAATGTTCAATTCATTTAAGGATGTAATGTTGGCATCTAAATATTTTTATAGTCTTTAGATAATCATAAAACTTCTTTATATTTGGAAACTGGTACCTACAAGTCAGTATTTTTTGTTTGGATACCTTGAAGTATGAATGATATTCAAAAATTAAGATACCATAATTATTTGCGTATAATATGCTCACTTTTTCCAGATATTCAAGCCTAAAAGTTAGGGGTGTGTATTATACACTAAAATTAAATATTAGCTTTTTTTCTGTCCAGATTTGTTGTCATATCACAGGATGGTATAACTAAAAGTAAGTTATATTTATGGTCCAAACAAAACAATATGTAAGAAATGCTTCTCTTTTATACACCTATAAAGAAATAGTCACTAACTACTGAAATTTACGTTAGTTTATAATTTTGTCTCTCGAGGCATAAGTTTATTTTCCCACCAAGCATTTTTGTGTGAACATGTTCATGTATTTGCTCTAAATACTAAATAAATTTTATGTTTCAAAACATAAATGTAAATGTTGTAATGACCTGTTGTTTTATTGACTTACTTCTAACTGTGTAACTTGAGCAAGAAACAAGGATTGAGAGAGAAAAAGAAAACACATGTGAGAAAACAATAAAGATTTTAGTCGCCATGTTACATATTGATATCATGTCCCATACAAACAAAACAGGGTGCATATATTATCCACACTACTATGCAACTATAGTACTTTTGTGAATTCTTAGTTGAGTTTAAACCAAATATTGTGGTTTATATGTGTTGCTAATGTAAGACATATTTTAACATTGAACTGAGTCGTAATGAGGTAAACCAGAAACCATGAAATATGCATAAAGTAAAAACAATTGATATATATAACAATACAAACATTTATCGAATAACACAATAAATATTTTACCTTTAAGGTGTATATGAGACACAAAGATGAGAATGGTTAATTTCAGTGTAGCTTGTGTGTGTGCCAGCAACAAGCCACCTGAGAAGAAGAAGGACCAAAAGAGGCAGAAACTTCTGACCTTTTACCTTTAATATTACCAGGCTGCTGTTGTTGCTATCAGGTGTGTGTCAATATACAACAGTACTTTGCCACATAATCACTATCAAGACTGATACACTTGTCCCACCAATGCACAAACACATAAATACCCTTTTTGAAGAGAGGGTGTGTTGTGGTGTAATGGTTAAAGTGCTGGACTGCGGAATCGTAGTAAGCAAGTTCAAACTCCAGTTGCACTATTATGTTCACTTTTGAACAAATACCCTTGGGAAAGATATGAACCCTCTTATTCTTCCAGCTATGGGTTAAATAGCATCTCGTCTGTTCTTCCAGAAGGATGGCTTTGGTATTAAATAACCCATGAAGGTTGATATGCCATTAAACAAAAGAAACCTAAACCTTTTTGAAGAATGTGCCATCAAGCAAACTGAGCCACCCTTGCATCTCTGCAATAATGTCATCTTGAATAAATATAATTTGAGGAGCCCAAACAGATTATATTCTGAAGAAGCCAAATCAGGATGATATGGTGAATATGGTAAAACATCCTAATCATATAAAGTCATGCACTATTTCAGGATTCAAGGAGACAACATTTCTTGAGGATGATTTCATGGTTCACTGACTTTTGAAGATTAAGTTTCACAGCCATATCATAAATTTCATTATATCTCATACCTCTATATTTGTCTATTGTTTTATGGTGGCAACCATCTTTCTTGTAACATCACACATACGTGCCATTAATATGAAAACTGTTCTAGTTGTTACAAGAAGTATTGCATAGCCCATATTACTTTCTGTTTACAGCTTTCACAATATTTTAGTTCCTATTATTTATGCCTATCTCTACCTAACAATTATTGTCAAAGGAAATGGAATCAGAAGCCCAAGTTCAAATCCTGGATAAGGCTGTTTGCTTTTCACTTTGTGCTAATAATGCCTTTGTGAAAGGCATCAATCCATTTGTTCTCCTTGCAGCTATGAGTATATGGTAGAGAAGACAGGGTTCTTTAGACTTGGTTTGGCAACCAGTCGATAAGAAGGAAAACTCTAGATTCAAACTTGTTTTACTCCACTCAAAAATTGACTTTGTGTCACATCCTGCCTATGGCCGAAAGATTGGGTAAATATATACTTTTCAGACATCCCTGGAATTATATTTTGGAAGTAAACTACTTTCAGATTAAATTACTGAATGCAAACTGGAGCACCTTGCATGGACATAAATGCTAAACAAGCAGACTATTACAAATGAGTTTTATTTTTATTGGTTTTTCCTTATTTCTGGCCACATGCCAAACTAAGCTTAGGGAACTTCTGAAAGAAAATTTTTTCCTTGACTAATTTTCTGTTGCTTAACATTCAGAAGACCTTTATTCAGGCAATTTGTCAAATTCGAAAAAAAAAAATTTTCTATAATTTTAGACAGCTGTTGGGGGTCCTGTTTGTAATAGATACTCACCCATCATTCGTTGTGGGGGACAGATTTAATAACGACTTGATTTTGAAGGTGGGGGACCTCCTCAACAAACAGCAACTCCTTCCCCTTGTCTAAAGGAGTTAGGAGCTGAGTTTTTTTCCGCCATAGCCGCTCTTGAACGGGGACGCTGATGAAACTAAGCAATTTTTGTCCCCTCCCCGCAGGAATCGAAACTTCTGCGAGGGTACCCCCATACTAAATTGACCTTGTGTCAAATTTTGGCCTCTTTGGGTGTTAGATAAATACCCATTTATGATAAATACAATGTCGGGGCGATCTCTGACTTTCCGGCATGTATGTACACAACTTAACTTTCTCTTGTTTTTATTTTCAAATGTTAACTTTGACAAAAAGTCAGGTATCACCGGGGAAAATCTGAATGCTAACAAAAAGTAATTGAGAAAATCTTTTTCTATATTTTTAGATGGGACCAATTTGGTTCAGAAGTGCTAAGCTTAGTAAACGACTACTTGAAACAAACTGAACATTGTAGATATACATAACAACACAAGCCATGATAACTTCATTAAAAATACTTTAAAATTTGAAAACTTTTTGCTAGAAGGAATTCAAAGCACTTCCTAACAAGCTATGAATATTTTGAGTGTATCTTCTCTTTGGAAATGGAAAGACGAAAATATAGATAAATAAATACAAAGAACAAATAATGAAATCAATAAGCATAGAGCAACAAGATTTCTGGTCACTTCAGTACACCATAGCTTTTTTTTTTTTTTTTTTTTCAAGAAAATTACTTCAAGATGGCCAGTAGAAGTACTTTTTGTTAGAATCAGATGAGATAAATTCACAATACTTAACTTTTCTTTAAAATCTAAATAATACTAGACACTAAATAACAGTTGAAAAAACAAAATAAAATAGAGTCCTGTTAGAAAATTCGGCTATTGTTTATTGTGTTAAAACAACGTCAAGATCTCTCTCTCTCTTCCTTTCTCTTTCTTTCTCAATACCAAAAGTTTGACCAATCAATATTTTAAAAGAGATTTTCTAAGAAAGTTTAACTGTTATACAACAATTATAAGAACCCTTCAAGTAATAATTTTAACTAGATAATAACGGTATGGTAGTTCTAATAAGTAAGGGTAAATAAACAAAATATAAAAAGAAGGAAATTGTTGATGTTGATAAGATGAAAAAGTTTGTTGGTAATAGCCAAGTTGCGGGACTTGTTGCGTGACATCGTAAACTTTCAAAAGTTTTGTTTCTTTGAAAAAAGTCTGAGAAATCTTACCAAAGATTGCCTAAAAGTAACTTGATCTGGCCGAACCATCCAATCCATGTCCATATCTTGATCCATTTCAGTCCGGATCCGAATTGTCAGCCGCGGTAAAGTCATTATCTATTGATTATTTTTACTTAAAAAAAAAGTAGGAGCAGAAATAATTTTCAGGAAACGGTGTGAGGCGAAAATATTTCCCCGTGTACATTTATCCTCAAGCTAACGTTCACGAATCAGACGTCAGTACTATAACAGCCAGTTTGCTATATGGTCAACTTATGCTCCAAGCACCGGATCTCGTTAGCTTACCGAAGTTAAGCAGTGACGAGCTTGTTCAGCATTTTGATAGGTGACCACTTAATAGTAACAGTACGTGTGTTTATCTAGCTCACCATCCGGCCAAAGTATGACGCAAGATCTGTTTAATGTGAGAATTCCTCGCGAGAAGCCCCCCCCTCCCCGCAATTGCTTATGTTCCATCGACATTCTCTTTCTGGGGCGCCTCAGGCACCAAACAATAAACCCAGCCAGTACCTCTTTTAGGCAAAGGGGAAGGTGCCGTCTTGGAGGAAGGTTGTCTAGATACTGTTAGCAACCTAATACCTCTTCGCCAGACTAGTCTAAGAAATGTTCTCGTGACAGAAATATGATATACAAATCTAAAATAAATACACACTGTTGCAGTTGCTCCTCAAATTGATAAGACCCCCCCCAAAAAAAAACAACAAACAAACAAATAATAAACCAACAGTAACGAAAATGCAACCAAAATGTTTGAAGCTCTAAAATGACATGAGTAACAATAAACTTATTTATGTAAAATTGTAAAAGAAAACTGTAGAAACGTTCAATGAAAAAAATGTCTGTAAGAATGTACAAACAATTACTTGCCTTCATTTTTCAGATAAGAGTAAGTTTCAGTCATTAGCTTTATTTTTTAATTGAACAGTTACATTTAAAATTATGTCTTCAACTCATTAATTTGCCATATTTCTTGAGTGTCTCTCTCTCTCTCTCCCAACCACTAAGAAGATGGCAACTTATTGTATTTATTTTTGGGGAGTTAAATAGACTTCAATAAAAAAAAATGCTGCAAATATCTAAAACTTACTCTTATCTGGAAAGTATATGTAAGTATTACATTTCTAATTTTTTAAAAGATACATTTGCACAGAAATAATGGAACATTTCTTTATTGAACAATTCTATACAAGTATTACCCAGTCAGCTAAGGCTGTAGAATACACTGACTGCTTCTCCAGAGTGTTCTGGATATGACATGAAACAATCTGATAGTGAGGTTTCAGTGATGCTGGAGCTTTGGGAAATGTGGAGTACTCCTTCATTGCCATCACTCCCAGGTCCACTCTGGCCCAGAGTCATAGCACCTGATAGGATCCTATCTATGGGTCAAATAGAACTAAACTGTGTACTTATGCTAAACTAAATTGCTTGAAATAGGACTGTTTTGACATTTAAACTGCATACTTATGCTGAACTGAACTGAACTGAACTGTTTGAAATAGAACTGTAATTAAATAGAACTAAACTGTGTACTTGTGCTAAAATGAATTGTTTGAAACAGAACTGTTTTGACATTTAACAGAACTATTTGACATTTAACTGTTTGTAAAGAAAAACTATACTTATGCTAAACTGAATTGTTTGAAATTTAATTCGGTGTTAAATGACCCAAAAAGGGTTGATATACCGTTACACAAAACAATCAACCAACCAATCTATACAAGTACCAAAAACTGAAAGTAGTTTAGTGCACTGGGCATATCTATAATGAAGACAAAATAGTCCTATTTTTAAAAGTAAGTTGCCACAAAACAGCAAAATTTGCACATTGAAACATTGTCTAGTATTGAAATGTTACAATTTAGAGATTAAGGCAATTTCCAATTCAATTTCCAACTTAATAATTGTATGAGTAAAGGGTTAGCATCCACACTCTTCTTCAAGGGAGATAACTATAAAATTTTAGAGTACACCTCTTCATTTATTTGCTGTCTATCTATTTATTAATTGAGAGAGAGAGAGAGAGAGAGAGAGAGAGAGAGAGAGAGAGAGAGAGAGTTTGGTTATGCAATTTAGATTCACTACAAATTAATTAGAATTGTTATGGTATCATGAAGTATTTTAATAAATTCAAATATATCCATGAATTTTTCATGGATAATTTGTGGGGCTGATAAGGATGTAGCAGAAAGAACTAGTTTTCAGTTGTACGTCAGTTCAATGTTAAATCATGTGGTGATTTATAATTTCAAATTATTATTTAGTGCTTTGGCTGTTGGAGTTTGAATTTATATATTTCACCCAATGAGAATGACTGATGCCATTCTGCCCAGCTCACCTCCCCAGAGCAACATAAAAAGGCGGTGCTAACCATTTCTTGACCTCTCTTCCCACTTCCCCACTGGCCAGCAGCAGGACAAAGCCAGCCAACATGAGAGAGCACATCCTCTCTCTTTGCCTCCTGGCAGTAGAACAAAGCCAGCCAACATGACAGAGCACATCCTCTCTCTTCGCCTCCTAGCAGCTGGACAAAGCCAGCCAATATGACAGAGTACAAATTCTCTCTCTTTGTTTCCTAGCAGCAGGAAGGACTGGCCAACACGAGAGACCACATTCACTCTTCTTCACTGACTCTCTCACATATTTCAAGCAGTTCGCTAAGCATCATGAGGAGACCTCATCCAATTTATGGACCGTTGGTGTCTGGGAAATCATTTTTTCATCGTTCATCTTTCCTTCTAAACCAACAAATCCCTGGAGAAAGAAATTGGATATTTTCAACTCCTCTTTTAACTTCAGCATTTTAATTCCTCTCTTGATGACAGCATCTCAACTCCTGCTTTGACATTCAGCGTCTTATTACTGGCTCTTCATTTACAACCATTTTCTTCTTCCTGCATCTTACAGCACAAAGGGTTATCTTTCTGGCTGTCATTAAACTTCTTGAAACTCCTCAATATTCTCATTCTCATTCCTGTACTTCTTTTCTTCTTAATGTAACAAGGGGCAGACTACAATTTGCCCTTTCGTTAAAAGGATGTCAACCCCACAAGGTTGTTGTATAAGAAGTAATGTGATAGATGTAGAGTTCAACAAAACATTAATTTTATTTATAAAAATGATGTGTTAACAAAACGAAAACTTCTGGAAGTGATTTGTTGATTCTGTCATTTGGCTGATGATGGTCTAGATTTGTATTGGGTAGGACAGGCTGGTCAGGATTGTCTCAGGACTGGAAAGGATTTTAGATTTGAGTACTTAGTTTACAATAGTTTAGCGCTAGGTTTAGTTGTTGTTTTTAGCAAGAAGATATTTTTGTTATTGTTGAGCGAGGAAAGCGAGGATAATGGTGTAACGTATGTGTGTTTACGTTGTGTTGTTTCCTCACTAAGTTTTGTTGGGCCCTCGCTAAAGCTTGTTGGGTATATAAGGGACAGATGATGATGATGAAGTAAGATGCCGATAGTCGAAATGTTTTTAGGAATAAGTTTTTATTTGCAGCATGGAATATTGGGTTTGCTTTTTGTGTTTGTGCTGCAAGACTTGTGGAAATGTTGTGAGTATAGAGAGAAAGGCAGCGCGTGTCATCGGACATGTGAGGGATTGTGTTCACCGTAGTTTAGCGAAAGCCATGTTGCCGTTGGAGGAAATGAACTTTGGATGTCACCGTGAGTTTCATGTGTCTGGTATTTTTGAGGAGGAGAGTATGTGTTGTCTCCATTAAAGTAGCCCAGAGGTGAATTGAGAGCTAGGTGTCGAGAGCTTAATTGTGTGTTGAATTGACATAGCTAATTTTGGGGGTGACATAAAGTTGTGCCTGTGTGAGGCATGTTGAATGTATCTAATTTATATTCAACTGGCATTCCTTGTAAGGAATCCATAAATTAGATAGGCTCCCTCATGTGTCCATGCTGCTGCTGCTGCTGCTGCTGCTATTTAAGAGCCACCAGTGAGACGTCTGCACTGGGCGGCGTTGTCCAGCTAAAGAGGTTGTGTATGGCAGCTTACCCAATTTGCTGCTGCCTGTAAAGGAGGCCCGGGATGAATAGGATATGTCATCCTGATTGGGTGAAATTATGCATCGAATTAAATTGCGCGCCAAACCAAAAAACAAAATTTTCCTTCCATTACAATAGCCTACATGACAAACTCTCTTTCTTATTTTCTTTCTTTTGTAGAGGAATATTAATTGTAGAAATGTTGTTTCTTCTCAATAATAAGTATAAGGACAATCATATACAATTAGCAATTTATTTTATTGGCAAAGCAAGCTAATACAAAAGGAATGAATTAAAGTTTGTATGGAGAAATGTCTTTATTATATATACATGCATGTATATCAAGTTCCTAAGGGATATGAAAACTTTTGAGACTTAACATATTTGAGAAGTGTTCCTTTGTTGTTGGTTGTGTGGAATTGAATATGCCTGTCTATAAGTTAGTAAGCTTAAACCATTGCTGTGTATTATTCTGTGGTGACATGTTTGATGAAACACAATGTTATCTGGAGATGAAAAGTCTATGTTGTGGAGTTTATATTTCTAAGGCATTCTGTGGGTAAGGGAATAAGATTTTTGTGTCTCTTTGACTTGTAGTCATCAGCAGACATTTTTAGGTAGACAAGGTTGGTAATCCCACTCTTTATTCGTTATCACTATAATTTTCTTTACTGCATTACTTCTTGTTTTTTTCTTTTCCAATTTCTCTTCCCTTCCTTTCAACTTATTCTCTTTTTATTTTCTTCTTTTCATATTTTCTTTCTTCCTGTTTACTTTAGTGATTTGAAAGGGTATCTGTTGACTGATGCTTCTGTATTCTCCACTAATCAACATATCTGATACCACTATCCATAGATCATCAGGAGTGCTTATCCATCCATGAATAAACCCATTATAAATTATAGGAACTATGCTTGTTGTACATTTTATAAATGGGAATTTGTTTGGTTGGTTGGTTTTACAGCATGTGGAATTATTTAATGCCAAAGTCAGTTATTTTCAAGCAAATAATAAAAAATATTTGTCTTTACTTGAATTGGGAGTGTGGCTTCCCATGTTATGTGAGAATTTAAACTGCTTATTCTTTCTCTTTTGAACAGTTAAGACCTTTGGATTTTTAGTCATTGCTCATGGTGCAAAATGGACAAATTTTTTTATTTCTGTTTGTTGCACAAAATAGAGACCTTTGTTTCCTACTCTAGTGAGATACTTAGCTTCAATTTAGTTGTTATGTTACTTTTCCTTGTCTATGTCTTCATGTATTATCACCAATTATAGATATTTAAAAATTGACTCCTTGCAATTTCTTTTTGTCTTGTACCATCAAACTTATTGTTGGGGTGTCAGATTCAAAATTTTTGACCAACTTGTTGATTTGTTTATTTAATTATAAATTTCAATTTTTAATTAATTTCATAATCTGATTTGGTATGGTATAGTTCCCATAAATCTTAGAATGACTGAAAGTTACAGTTAAAGCATTGTGCTAAAAATAACAAAGATAAGGATGTTAATCTGAAAGCTTCATAAATATGAGGTTTACTTTTTTGGTAGGGAAGGAGCTTTGTCTATGGAGATTAGAATGCCCCAACAGGATCCTCTGCAGAGGGCTAAAAATAAATTAATGGGGTATCCTATGCATGACACTTAACTGTATCTAGTGGTGGGATTCCAGTTTTGAAGCTCTGTAGAGTATGAAGTCAACCACTTCATTGCCATTATTCCCAGATCTACTTTGACTCAGGGTGGTAGTACCTGTTAGGATCCAATCTATGGCTCAAGTAGATCTGTTTGAAAATTATTTGTATTTGATAGGAATACTTAAAATCATGTAACTGTGGGCAAATCATTTGCATTAAGAAAAATTACTTGTTTACTAAGGATTATAATAATTATTATTATCTACTTGAAACCATATAACCGCATGTAAACAAATGATTATTTTTAAATAGGAAGAGTTACTTATAGTTGGCGACCGTAGTCGAGGACAACCAGAAGGCTCTCTTTCCATTAGCTACTACACTGAGGTGTAGGGGAGGGCACTACTCCTTTCCCTGGATTGCTCCACTTTACCCTTGATAGGTACCTTATATTTCTGAGTGTTAAGCAAGGAGGTATCAAGTACCATTTTTAAAGTCTTTGGTATAGTGCGACCTGGAATTGAACCCAGGTCTCCCGGACCATTGATGAACACTCTACCCACTGGGCCAATGAACTGGTGCAAACAAATAATTATTAACAAATAAAGTGCTATTTAAAAAATACTATGGCATATTGCAAATATAACTATGATTGTAATCAAATACTTAGAAATTAATCAAATTCTGGTTCTAAGAGTTGATATGTCATTACTCGAACCAAACCGTAAAAAGATAATCATTTAACAGCAAAATATTTGAAAATGAAGTTTCCAATGAACATACAAAATTTTCATTTTTATTTCAAGTAGTTCTTAGTTTACATTTATTTAATAATTTTAAGACAAGTAATAAAATTTACATTTTATTACTTGTCTTAGAATTGTTTGTTTTTTTATTAAGCTAAATAAATAACTTATTTTCAAAATAGATATTGTTCTTTCAGTTTCTGCTTGAAAATAATTCACAAATTAAAAAAAAAATGTTTACATTATATTAAAACTGTAAGGCTGTTAAACCATAAAACAAGTGATTTAATTAGTTTAATAGTGAAAAAAAAGCGAAAAAGTTTATTGTTCATAATAATACGTTCAAAACTAATTTTTAGTCGATATATTTTATGACGTTGTCCTTGTGCCACTCCTCAGTTTTGTAAAAAAAAAAAAAATTTAGATTATGACTAAAGGGAGATAAGTATGTGAATTTCCGTTTAGTGTACACATGCGTGTAACTTACTTCCTCTTTAAACGTACCAACATCATCGGTACGTTGGTATTTTTTAGACAAGGCTCTAATTATTCAATTTAGTGAAGTTTCAGGTCACCTGGCTAAAATACAAACATGGTATGTAGTTTTTAAGGTTTTCTTTATTATGTTAAATCTTTCTGTTTAAATGTGAATATCAATGTTTGTGTCGTATTGGTCATTATGCTACCTGGTTTGAATTGTGTAAAAATGAAGCCCACGTGTCTTCATGAAATACTTTATTTTTTGCATTTTTTTTATTAAATTGCTCGTGTAACAAAGTTCGAAGAGTATATTTTTACAGCCGTGTGTGTTATTCATTCCTTTTTTAATTGTTTTGTTTTCTTCGGTACTAACAGTAAGCATATTTCAAATTTTCGTGATGATATATTAGACTTGTTTACATGGAGTTGGGATAAATATTTACACACCAAATAGACATAAAATCCTTGAGATATTTTTTTGGTTATTTTACGATATTCCGCCAATTACGGTACTCTATTTAGTGTTTATCTGCAAATGTTTATTTTTTTCCCCTCATTTTATTTTTAAACGAAAATTCACAATAATTCTAGTTTTTCCACTAGTCACATCATATCGTCCTACTCAAAAAAAAAAAAAAAAAAAAAAGTCATTTTGCTCGTTTTACATTCAGAAAGTCCTTTACTCATGAAATTTGTCAAATCTAAAATTTAATTGATTAAAATTTTTTACATAAAATTAGACCAGGTGTTGGGGAGTGGAGGGTCTATTACATAATAATAATAATAATACACATGCTGTTGAAAAACAAAGCAGAAAGATCTGTGCAGCCAACAAAACTTTTATTAGATGATGACTCTGGGGTTTAGCAGGGTTTTGGGGTTCAAAGTATTATTATCACTAACCCAGAGTCACCCCTACAGTATCTAACAATATCAGTAGACTTTGTTGGTGTTCTGTCACATGGAAATATCAGATCAAGATGCAGCCAATTAGTATAATCCTTTGTTATGTTCCCAACTTTCCAACAATGAATGTAAGATTTGAATTAACTGATTAGGTGATCATTATACTGAACAAGAATTTCTGTGACATTCATATCTAACGTCTGTGTATAAGATCACAATGATAAAGTATTAATTCAATGATGTTGATTTAAATTATATGAAATTTATTGAAAAGTTGAGACAATATGCTACATAATTTAAGTGGAAACAATTATTTTTTAAAATTAGAAACAAAGAAATACTAAGAGAGAACTCCTGACTCTGGATCTCTTTAATCAATTTACAATCTCATAATGAGAGTTATGCTAGTTTTCTGTTATGATGATGTTATTTTAGCTCCTCATTGTTGGTGTATATCTCATTTCTCTATGATTTTGTAGCAATTATATGGCCTTTCCTTGTGCTCAGTAATCTCTTCTAGTGTTATCTACCCTTTCCAGGAAATGTGTAAAAAAAAAAAAAAAATATGTGTGGTGTATATATGCACACCTGTTGCTGTAAAAAAAAAAAAACAACTAAGTACCCTGGCAATATCTTAAAATACCACCAAAAGATGGTGAAATGGTCTCTGTCATCTTGGTGATAGATGTACACAAGTTATTTTCATTTTATTTAGAGTAGATGCTAATAAGACAATACTTTTCTCTTACATCATTTAAACAATTTTACATTGTACATCTATTAATAATCTTCACAAAGAAGAGGAAAAAGTTGCCTAATAATTCTGTAATAAAATAAAATTTAAATAAAAACAAAATTAGGACTATGTATGGTAATTGTTAAATTTCAATATTTCCTAAGGGGTGGAGTAAAATCCATGAAGATAACTTGTGTACATGTATCATGTAAATGCTGGGTTATCAACTTTTCATTTTGTTCTGTTTCATATATTACAAAACAACTTAAGATGACAGAGGTAATATCACTTTATTTTAATGTAACGGGATACTACAGAATGTTTCAGTATTGTTTATAAGCTGTATTGAAACATTAATAATTTCAGTTTGAGTTCAGCCCTGTCTGTGGGCTTAGAATACAGTAGTTGAAGCTCCAGCTCTGGAGGTCTTGGGAGTGTGGAGTTATTCCCATGTTCACTCTGGTTCGAAGCGGTAGTACCTGTGTGGCAAATTAGATTCACAGTCTGTACTTCTTTTCTCGTTTTCCATAACTCTACACATAGATAAGATGAAGAATCACTTTCCAAGGGGAATATTTTTTTTTTCTGTTAACACCACCGAACAGTCAACACCACTGTCAGGTTGGAAAATGTCGCACTATTTATCTTATCCAGCTGATTCCCAATTTGCATATGCAAAACTGTTTTGTGCAAAATTGGTGTATGTGCACATCATTTTTGCTGTCAACTTGATCCTGTCCATTATGGCTCTAAGGCAGTCTGTGAGGACTTCCATGGTTTTACATTATAACCTGTTAGGGTTATATCTATGGGTCAAATAGATCTGTTTGAAATTACAATTAACGTTATGGAAACAAATAACAGAAAGAGTTACTTGAAAACATGTAATTACTTGAATTATTAGTATTATATAGGAATATTTGATATCATATAATTGTGCACACAAATAATTATAGACAATAGTGCAATTCAAAAGAAATGTGATTGAACATTGGAAATCTAGTTATGATTATAATTTGACATTTCCTAATGAATCAAATTTGGGCATTAAATAACTTATAAGGTATCAATAATGAATATTAATATGCTGCTAAACAAATAAACCAAAACAATCAGCTAGATTAAAATATTTTTAGGATTAAAAAATGTCAGAAAAAAATTCTTTTGATAATGTATTCATTTATATATTAGACTTTGATGTTTTGTACTTTTTTATTTGATTGTGGATGTTAATTATGACTGAGACTTTTTATCCTAGTGATTTACTTTTGTCTTTGTGAAACAAGGTAGAAAACAAATGAAAGACAATTAGTACATTTTGGTAAGAAAAACAATTAATGAGTGATAGAGCATAGAGATTAATGCATGTCAAAGGGAAAATAATTTTTGATTGACACTAAAAGTTGTAACTCCAGACTCCCTAGACTTAAAAAATACAAAATTTCAATGTTTTAGCACTGAAAAATATTAAAAATATTCACCCACATAAATTTAAGTTTAAATTTTGATCACTGAAAAATTCCTTAAACTTGTATAAAAATCAGTTTTATCAAAGTAATCTTTTACCAAAACGAAAGATTGGAGAAAATTCTGATATTGAATTGTCACTATAGAATAGGAGATACTTGAATTTGAAGTTGTTTACACTATATTTTAGCAAAAAAAAAAAAAAAAAAAATCAACCAAAAATCTACTAATTATTTGATTCCAATTAAATTTTTGGTACTTATAAATTATGATATTTGAAAAGGCTATTTTGTAAGACAAGTTTATAGAAACGATTTTAAATCAAAATCACCTGTATTTTACCCCACACCCCCAAAAAATTGATACATTGAAACAAAAAACAATTTGCTCAAATTATATGATGAAAATATACTATTTATTTATTGGATATAAATTGGTTCCTGGTGTAACATTAGTTCACATACACATATCTTTACTTTTGTGGCAGATTCCCTCAAAAGAATTTCTTATAAACGTCTTCAAATTCACTAATAAAAATGAGTGACTTTATTTCTCCTCTTATTGTTTCTTCATAATTTGTGTTCTGGCTATGACATCTGATAGAGAGGCTCCAGTTCTGGAGCTTTGGGTATGTGAAGTACCTTTTCCTAGCCGTTACTCTCATGTCCACTCTGACTCAGAATGGTAGTACCTGTTAAGATCCCATCTATGGGTCAAATAGAACTGTTCATTTACTAAGGATAATTATTATTATTATTATTAGTTATTTGAAACTATACAGCTGTGTGCAAATTATTTGTATTTGATAGGAATACTTGATAAACAGAATTATTAATGTTTGAAAGGAATATTTGAAACCAACCATTTACAAGTGAATCAAGTTTTATCAAATAACCCATAAGGAGTTGATATGCCTTTAAACAAATGAAATGAAACCTCATTATCTGTTGATGTCTTTAGTAGCATACACTAAACATTATATGATACACCAGATACCTGAATCAATCTGTGGCTACCATTTGAGAAAGTATAAAATATTTTGAAGATCTGCAAAAGATCTGTTATCTACAAATGATAAATATTTCCTCAGTAAAAAAATTTAACAATACAATGCAGTGTTTTTGAGTGTTCAGAAATAGATATTAAAGTTATGTTTATTTTCTGATTATTCTCTTTTGATAATTTTCTAAAGAATTGATACATTAATAGAATTATGTTTAGGAAACTTTCAGAAAGCAAAATAGTGAGTGTAGCAGATTTTTTTTTTTTAAACTCTTGTTTTCTAATGAGCTGTAAAAGAATTAATCCATGGATTTTGTTTGTAGAAACTAATTTAAAATTTTTTTTTATTTGATTTTCTAATTCAGCCACAGAATGAACACATTGAACTACACAGGAAGCGCCATGGAAGGCGTTTGGATTATGAAGAAAAGAAGTTCGTAATTTATTTATTTTCTTTACTCTTGTTTTTGTTGACACAAAGCCTTAGAATTCTGTCAAGAATACATTTTCATATTTGTACTTATTGAATGTTAAGGATTTAAAAAAGAAATATATATATATATATATATATATATATATATATATATATATATATATATATATATTTAAAATGCAAGATATTTTTAATTGACAAGACTTTAATAAGTTAAGTCTACAAAACAGATTTTGATTGCAATTTGTGTTTGATAATGTTTATTAGATTCTTGGCTTTTTTGAATAATACTTATTGTCTGTCCTTTTTTTTTTTTTAAAAGAATGTTAAGTACTTTGTTTAGAAATAAAAAAATTATTCTAAATTTTAATTTTTGAATATATTGAATTATATTTTCTTATTTAATTACTGAAAACTTTTATGCATTATAAAATGTTTTATTTTTTGATCTTCAGGAGGAAGAAGGAAGGTCGTATGCCTCATATCATGTCAGACAAAGCCCAAAAACTCCGTGGATTGAAGTAAGCCTTTAGATATTTTGAATATTCAAAATAAGATATTTTTTTCATTATGATGGTTATAATTAAAAATATTGATATTTTGATTATATTTAGTATAGAATTGAAATTTGCTAATGATTTGAATTTTATTTTTTGCTGATAAGCATCTATTTATTCATTTCTTTTGAAAGTTCACATTTGTAATTATAAGTTGTTTTATTATGTCAAATAAAAAGACAAGTATCTTGACAAGGTATATCAATATTTTGCATTTTACATCCTGTGAGAACGTTACCTTTTGTAATATGTGCTTTATAAAGTTTAGGGTCTTCTAGAGGCAGTAAAATACTAGATTTGCTTATATAATTATATCACTCTGTGACTTGTATAATGTGGAAAATTATTCATGATTAAAATCATGAAAAGAATATTGTAGGAAGCTCATATTCATTAATATTATTTAAACTGTTGAAAATCCGGTTTATAACGTCCCTTTTTATTCCTAACATTTTTTCTTTTTAAGGGCTAAACTTTATCACAAGAAACGACATGCTGAAAAGGTGCAGATGAAGAAAACGTAAGTAAATCTGTTATAATTCATTTAATAGTTTTAAAATTAGTGAATGTTTGATTAATGTTAGTCCTTTTTTTTTTTTTTTTTTATTGTTCATTAATGATGACTATAATAAATACTTATTATAATGGCATAATTTAATCATTTTCATTTTAATGAAAATTTTTTTTGTATTTTTCCTAGAGTTTTTTCAGAGATTAATTTACCACAATTAATTGAACAGATAAATTTCAGTAAATTATTAAAAAAAAAAATTAAAATTAAAAAATAAAATTCGTGAATTCTTAAAATAATGCTGAAATCTGAGAAATTCAAAAGAAAATCTTATCAACTGATAAGTTTGAAGTAATTTAAGATATTACAATTTATAAGTAAAATTGTACCAATTTCCAAAATGTAATATTGGATTTTCTATGCTGATACATATAATCTGTATTTATGGCTGTAGACTAACAGCCATTGTTACCTGTACTCTTTGGTTTCCATTCTGTAATATACTTTGTATAAAATTCACCCATTGTAATGGCACTCCTTTGAGGACAATGTAAGAATGGTAATCTGATGTAATACTATAAAAGCCTATAATAATACATAAAATACAATTTTTAATATTAATACTTCCGATTGTTTTCCTTGTTATTTACAGTTATTCAATTTTGTATTAGTAGTTCTCTAATGTATCCATTTCTTCATATTTTAAATTCAAAGTAATTTTTATTTTAAAAATTTTACTTATTTGTTTATATTTTTTATTCATTTTGTAACACTTATTTATTCATCTTGTTTAAGGTTATGATAAAAAAAACAATTGCTCATGGTAAATCTTTCCTGTTTGTAGAATTAAAATGCACGAACAAAAGAAGACCAAACAAAAGAATGATGATGTCGTACCTGAAGGAGCTGTTCCAGCTTACTTGTTGGACAGAGAAGGACAAAGTCGGGCTAAAGTGCTGTCCAACATGATCAAACAGAAGAGGAAAGAAAAAGCTGTAAGTTTATAGTTTATAACTATTTATTCTTTTAATTTTCTAGATACTAATGCATACAAACAAACATGTTGGTAATTAAAATTATTTCTTCACAAAATCTACAAGCATATTTCTTCTGGTAAACTTCTTATATTTCGTTAAATGCTAATGGTGATCAAAAAAAAAAAGAAGTTTTTTTTTGTATTACCATTAGCATTTAACTCTTTAAAAAAAGAAGGGAACATTTCTGCCTAGAATCAGCATATCTGTCTATTCTGGTTAGAATTAAAATGATTTTCTCTGGCCCTCTGTCCTGGATCAGCATTTATGTTTTCTGTGAAAAGTTACATATATTATGGTTAGAATTCAGTGTCACAAGTGCCTGCAAAATCTTTAAAGTGCTCAATACAAAAATTACTGGGCACTGAAAATATATCAACAATTATAAAAAAATATATAAACAAAAAAAATGGGAACTGGGTAATAATTCACAATTGAATTTCATATTTTCAATCATCAGGTAAGGTGGTGATACATATCTGACATATTCAATAATGTACACTTTTATAAAATATTAAAAGAATAATATATAGAAGAATGTAAAAGTGTAGAGTATTGAATGTTGGATTTGTGGATCACCAGTTCATCTGATTGAATATGTGAAACTCAGTCATGAGTTATTATACTGCTTTATTTTTTAATGTGTGTGTGTGTATTTTGGCAGCATTTCTTCATTGAGGCATATTTGATTTAAATATTATAGACTTCCTTTGTCTTCATATTTTTATTTTGATCTTTTCAAATTTGGCTGTATGAAAGTTATGATACTTGGCTGGAATTGGGTAATAAATTTTTCGTATTTGACTGATTCCCAAGTACTTTTGGACCCCTGTCTGGCCATCATCAGGGAGTGTGTATATTGCAAAATGCACAATACACTCGTTTTATTTATACGGGTGTAACTTTTTTTAAAAATTTAGTTCTATATATGGCAACAGTAGCTGAAGACATTTGACTACATTAGCACTGGTTTCAAAATCAATTTTGTTGAGGTTGGGACTTTTATTTCTAATGTGTAGGGCTTCAAGAATGTGTAATCTTCATTTGCTATTTTGTTGATCCAATATTGTATTATTGGTAAGAATTTTCCGAAATTCAGTTATAGGGCAGGAATGTTTTCTCAGATGTGCTGTTGAGCTAGTGTCGGAAAGATGCATGGTAAGTTGCCTCGACAAAGTAGTTGATGTTAAACTAACATATATATATTTTTGTTTTTGGTGATACAATCTCCCAAAGGACATTTAAATTGATATATAATGTTAGTTCTTCGCAAAACTTCAACTAAGAGGGAGGAATTATTGTTGATAACCAAGTTAGAGGTTTTGAATTTATTATAATATATGATGTTTTATTTTTTTTATAAGAGTCAGTGGGGAGTATGTTTCTTCAAATCAACATTTTTAAAATGTTTTCATTTAATTTATAATAGTAGTGCATCTGGTTGTGGTAAAAAGTTAAATGTGTGTTTATTGGGTGGGGGTGTTGTTGGCTAAAAATTTTAATTGCATCATCAATATAGTTAGGGAACCCATCATTGATGAGGGTTTGTTTTTATGTTTTTTAATTCTTTATAGATTGTTTTGGAGCAGGAGATTATTTTGCTTGGGGTATTAGGTTATTGATGATTGCTATTTTATATTGCAAGGGGCATCCACTTTTAAAGTTGAGGGTACAGGAATTGATATTAGTGGGTTTTTTGTAAGTAGTGGTAGTAAAATTATTATTAGTATCAGAACATCTAGAAAGGAGATGTTTTTGCTTAGTTCATGTGTGAAATTAAGGACAGCATTTTTTTGGAAAGTGTCTTGTATCATGTTAATTTCATTAGTATTATTAGAGAGAACAAGTATGTTATCAACATATTTTATGCAGATACAAGGTTTTTTAATGCTATTAAATATTTTATTTTCAAGATTGGACATATAGAAATTACTGAAAGTCAGTATTGCACATTTGCAATTCTCACCTGATGATGGCCCGAAAGAGGTCCAAAAGTACTAGGGAAATCAGTTGAATACGAAAAATTTATTTGCCAATTCCAGCCAGACATCATAATTAATATCCATATGGTGATTTGAAAGAGTTGAAATAAAAATATGTAGACAAAGGATGTCTATAATATTTAATCAAATATATATATATATCCACACACACACACACACCTTGTGGTCAGCTGATAAAACTACCTGTAACATTGTGGGTAGACTTGAAAATTGTCACTTGATCCCAGGTGAGGAAAAAGAAATGGACAAACATGCAATTCAGGCCAGCTATATCAGTTGGTTTTCAAAAGAAAGGAAGAAAGTCTTTGTATCTTCTAAAAGTCTCTATCAAAGCCACTAAATAAGGGCTTCTAAAATGTTAAGGCTCTAAAAAAACGTCTTCTTTGTTGTACTGTTAAAACTCAGTGTACACTTTTTCATATTTTTTTTTTGTTTCAAATGAACTTCATCTATCCACATTTTTGTTGTGGCAGTCATTACATAACACATTGTAGTTTGAAAGTTTATTATAAGTTGGCAGATATATTACAAATTATTAAATCCTGAATTCTAAAACTAATTTCTTTGTCAAATTAATGATAACTTTTCAATATTACCCGTTTCTAACATTATTGGTTTAAGTTATTAATTTTGGGAGAACAACAATAAATAACTTGATTTTTTTTTCTTTCTTTGAGAAATCTGAAGCAACAAATTCTAAAATAATTATGAGCATATATTAAGATTTATTTCTCATTTTCAGGGTAAATGGAATGTTCCGCTTCCAAAAGTTAAAGGTGTGAGTGAAACAGAAGTGTTCAAAGTAGTCAAATCTGGAAAAAGACAAAGTAAGGATTTTTTCTTATTTTTATTCATAAACAACTATAATTGTTGGTATTTAAATTTTATTCTAGCATAGAATAGTTTAAAGAAAAAAACAACAACTTTTAATGTATATTCATGAAAACTCTGTCATATATAGAAATATAATTAAAGATAGATTTATAAATGTAGAAATATCCTTCTCTCACCTCTCTGTATTCTTTTTGATCTCCTACTAAATTTGTTATTCATTGGGTAGCATTCAGCAAACTTTTCCAATCATTATTATCCTCCTTTCTAGCTTTGTGTTATGCCCACCTCCATTTTTCTTTTCATCATTTCTATATCTTCTATGGTCTGCTCTCCATGTTCTCTCTCTCTTTTCCAAATATGGCTCTTTTTGTTGACCTTTGTAATTCTCAGTTGTTTTCAAGTGCATCAAAGCTGGCACTAAACATTTAGTCTAAACTTTACATTTTAAGCAAGGTGTTTTTCATTATCTGCCAAATATTTATCATTATTTAAATATTTTAGATTATCTGTCTCATTGGAAATAATGAATAAAGGTTTGAATTATTAATGAAAAACTGAAGCTTACAATATTAGTTTGTGTTAGTTGTACCAATGTTATGGCCTGTTTATTCATTGAAGAAAGATTATAGGTTAAAAAAATGTTTTTTAATTATTGCATAACTTTTTCCCTTTTTCACAGAGAAAGCTTGGAAACGAATGGTTACCAAAGTTACATTTGTTGGTGATGGGTTTACCCGGAAACCTCCAAAATATGAAAGATTCATCCGACCTATGGTAAGCATGTCAAGTGTGAAAGTGAGAAATTGCAGTTTTGTTTCAAAGATATTTTTGCCTACAGTCTTAATATTTTTCATTTGTCAATTATTGTTGATTTAATTTTCTTTTTAGGGTCTTCGTTTCAAAAAAGCACATGTCACTCATCCAGAACTGCGAGCCACTTTCAATTTGCCAATAATTAGTGTAAAAAAGAACCCCAGCTCCCCTTTTTATACATCACTTGGTGTCATCACAAAAGGAACAGTTATCGAAGTAAGTGAACAAAAAAAAATGTTTTTGCTTTGATTTATTTTGCATTAAAAAAAATTAACATTTTTTTTTCTTTCCCATTGTTTTATACAATAATTATTCTTTTAGGTTTTATTTTTCATTGATTGGTCTTATGATCTAGGAAATTATCTTGTTGTCATGCTAGGCCCTTGCTGACATCACTAAGGTGATGTAAATTGGTGTTGCCCATCTTTTGTAACATGAAACAAGTGCTACTAGTGCCACTCTTCAGTCAGCTAATATGACATTCTAGACTTTTGTCAAAACATAATTTTCTAGAGGTAGATTCATGTCTTTCCACCTCCAATAAATATACAACTTCATATTTTGAACTTGGTTAGCCTCTACTGTCCTTACTGATAATTTACATTTTTATATCTTAGATGTCATTTTGAATATATTTTATCAATTTCCTTTTAATAATTTAAAATAAGCTTGATTCTTTTATTCCTGACAAACATTAAAACCTTGAAACACTCAAATGAAAAAAATTCTATTTTTATATTAGATCCATCTTTGTCTATGATCATTTTCATGCTGATGATACATTTTATCATCTTCACATGTAGCAAATCCACTTTTCTGTGAATTCTAGAAAAAATATCTGGAAAAAACTCATATTGTTGATGCTATTCAATTTTGGAAATATATTTGTTTATACTGCTTTTTAAATTATCTGGAGAACAAATTATTAAATACAAATTTTAAAAATGTATTTATTTATACTGCTTTTTAAGTTATTTGGAGAACAAATTATTAAATACAATCTTTAAAATGTATTTATTTATACTGCTTTTTAAATTATCTGGAGAACAAATTATTAAATACAAATCTTTAAAATATTTGGTATTTTTACTGAAAGCTATATGCATTTCTTTTTTTAATTTATTTTATTCTACACCTTTTGATGACTTTCATTTTTTTTTCTATTGGTGGATAGTTTTTTTGACATCATTTATACATATTGCTTATTACTGAAAAGATGGATTTAGTTTATGTAATTTATCTATTTTATTTTATTGGGACTTCAGCTAGTCAGAAAATCATGACTGTTAATTTACAGTTTATAATTTGTTGTTGCAGGATAGAATTTTATTGCTAGTTATGTTTTCACTTAAAGTAGTTTCAGATTATTTTGGAATATACTTTTTCTTTTTTATGTTGTATTATTATGGAAGTAAAATACAAATTGTATTCTTATTCATTTTTAATAATGCAAAGATCAGATGAATACTTTATAAATGATAAGATTTGTATTTGCTGTCTGATTTGTTTAGTTGCGTATGTAGATTTGAATTAGAATGTTAATTTGTGAATTAATTTTAATATCTGGATAAAAATTAAGAGACAATACACAAATGTCAAATTTGAATGCTTATGCTATTATTGCTAATAACAATTAGGAGTTATTTCCCCTTACACCAGTGGACCTACTGAAGATGATATGAAACTTAGTTTTCAACATTATGTCTTTAGTATTTATTCAATCTTGCATTCTTTTTTTCAGTGTTGTTCTATTAAAATATTCTAAAAAATGTTTGTATATTATACACTTTAAGTCAATTTTCTTGTCTTTTTTTTTTTTTTTTACTTTAGGTAAATGTTAGTGAACTTGGTTTAGTAACACAAGGTGGAAAAGTAATTTGGGGTAAGTTCATATTTTTCATTCTATTTTGCTTACTCTTTATATTTTCTATTAAGCTATTAAGCTTAATTGTTTTTAATTTTAATATTAAAGATAATTTATTAAATTTGTCTATTAACACAGAATCCAATGTTTTCAGGAAAGTTAGGATATAGTATATAAATTTTTTTTTTCTGAATTATGTCTGAACATTTTAATGTCATTGAAATGGAGTTCAAGTAATTGTATAAATAATTCATTAAATTTGTATTTATGGAATGAATTCAGTAGTTTAGCCACTCAAAACTAGTTTTTCTCCTCCCTAAGTTCTTATATACGGTAAATCTAGATGTATGATATTGTATGGATAAAATATATCTCTTCAGCTATTCCAAGAAAATCATTGCTTTCATTCTTATAAATTTTCATTCTATAAATTGTCTTAAATTGCTATCCAGAACTTGCAAAAATATCACAATGTTTCTTCATGGGTGTTGCCACTTTAAATGACAGAATGTTAGACTAGATGCCATCTAAATCACTATTGCCAATGATAGGCATAAATATTGCCACCGTCTTAAAAAAAAAAAAAATAAAAACATAGAACAAAAATTTATTAACAAGTTGCAGAAAATTAAATTAACCTATTTTCAGTATAACTAAATTTGTTGTAAAACCTGTTAATGTCTAATATCAGTAAGAAATCTCATCAACCTTTCAGGACTGATTTCTAGCAAGGTATCAGTTTATTTCAAATGGTTATTTTCGAATATATAGAGCATGTTAACTTTGAGAGAAATAATTACTTTAATACCTAGCAAAGTGTTAAAATAATCATCAAAGTTGATATATATCAAGTTGTGTTGATAGTACAGATCACCTTGACTATCTCTCACCATCTATCCCTATTGGCCATTGCTCTTGGTAAGTCCTCTAAACAGTATTCAGTGTTCATACAGAGTTGATGAATATCTTTTTGCTGGTCAGCTAATTCTGGTTTATCTTTGGATTGGAGCCCATAGGAGAATGTTGCTTATGAGTTTGTTCTTACTTCTCCAGTAGTGCCCATCATGTCTTGTTTATCTTACTTGGGTGGTTTGTAAGATGGGAGGTGAGTGGTCATACAGCTGATGTTTTCCTGGGTTTTTCTTTCAGGATTTGTTCAAAACACCATGTAACATACATGTGTAGTTCCCATCTATCTTTTTCTCAATTGTGTTGTTAGTTCAAGTAGTGCAGCCATACAGCAATACTCATATGGTTACATCTTGGAAGAATTCCTGTTTAATTTTGTATGTTTATTAGAAGAATATTTTGTTTTATATTTTTATAATCTTTTAATTTTATTTTAGGTAAATATGCTCAAGTAACAAATAATCCAGAGAATGATGGCTGTATCAATGCAGTTCTGTTGGTATAAGACCTTTAAAAACTTGTCTGTTCAAGATGAATAAAAAAAATTTTGTTTTAATGTTTTGTTGTTGAAATATTTGTTATACAACTTTTTTCTCTTATCTTGTACCTTAATTTGTTTTAGTTATGAGAAGTCAGTTTTCAAGTCTTTCATTGCAATTTCATTCTTTATAGCAATGAGAAACAGATTGCTTGATTTGTAGAAGTTTTAATTAAAAGTGAATTTATTGCAGTGGTTTTGAAATACTTCCTTAAGATAAACATTACAAAAAAGATTTTAAAAAGTTCTGGTTAAACATTTAGTCTTCTATTGCTTAATGTAAGAAAAAGCAAACTCCTGTTGCCAAATTCATCCTGAATATTTTCAAGAAATCTTTGTTCAATAAGCCAAAATAAAAAAGGGTTTACCACACAATCAAGGAAGGTTGGTGCCAGGCTATTGATGAAATATAAGGTGATTTGAATATGAAATTTAATTCTGCAAAATTTCTGCATTATTTGCTCACTTGCTCTGTTGGCTGGAGCTGTACAATATGCCAACTGCACCTCTGCTGAGAGGTAAGACTCCTCTCCCACCACTCCATAAGGCTACTTGTTGGTTGTGGGTGGTGATTTGTAATGCTTGAGGATGGGATCCTGGTGGCTGAAGAGTCTATGACCTGGTGACTGAAGTGGTTATGTGACTCACAACACTCCACTTAGTCCCTTACTGGACTAGACAGTCGTTTGGAGAAGCCTGATCCAATCAGTCAGATGGTCATGTCAACCCTCTTTCAGATTTTGCAAAAATCTATATCGGAGAGTGATGGTTGTAGGGTCAGTCATACTGAAGAAAGACCCATACTTCTTTATGCCCTTGGGTGAGTAATTATCTTTGGAATGAAAACCCAGGGACACAATGTGACTATCATCAACATAAGTATACTGACTATGAATCCTAGATATCCCGAGGTGAATGGGTTTTTCCCAAGGCATATTTCCAAGTGGGGCTCTTTGGTGGGTGGGGAGCATATCCAATAAAACTCAAAATATATTTTCACGGCTTCTGGAAAAAAACCCCAAAAACCCCACTATAAATCCAATTAGAATCATGAAGAAATATACCCCAAATTCATCATACAAGAATCTAAAAAAAACTTTTTCTAACAAAACTATCAGCATTTGTTAAAGAAAATACCATTTTTTTTTTTTTTTTTTTTTTTTTTTTTTTTTTTTTTTTTTTTTTCAATAATTACCTCAAAATGAGTTGAAAACTTCAAAAATAGAACCATCCTCAGACGTGGCAACAAAAAACAGGTTGAAATATTGCTAAAATTGAAAAAAAATTGTATTTCATAAGCATAGATATTTATCCTCATGAGAAACTAAACTCCTGTGGTATGGAACAAAGCAGAAATGAAAAACAATCAGAAAATTAAATCAAACAACTCTAATACATACCTTCATCTATCCAAAACTTTCATATGAAAAAATTTGGATATATGATAGCAAAAGTGGGAAAATAAATATCGTCCCAGAAGGTGGCACAATTGCCAAAAATATGGGCACAAGAAAACCAGTATACATGAAATGTGGAGTACACAGACTAGACAGAAGAAACTTGTAGAAATAATACAAACTTCATCAATTGTAATGAAAGCCACAGAGTAAACTCAAAACACAGCAAAATCTAAAAATAAAGAGAAATCATCAAAATTAAAGTCGCTTAGATTACTACCTTCCCAGAAGGAAGACAACTTGTAGAAATTCCTTTCATCAGATCAACTTTTGAAAAAATCATCAGAACTTTTCAAAATCCAAGAGAAAACCAAGTAAGCACTTTAAAAACAAACTTTAATATATGACTACAAAATCTAAATAAGACCCTAAAAATCATAGAAAAAAACCTCTGTCAACAAACCAAACATCACTCTAACAACTAACAAAAAAAAAATGAAACCTCAGCTACAAAAATTAGATACGGATCAACTTCAAGAACAAAACAAAAAATAATATCATCTGTCAATTCTGAAAGTTATAACCAACCCTTCACTTTAACCAATTTGTAAAACTCAATATCCAAATCCAATAATTCAGCCTCTGGTTCAGATAAAATCCTCAAAGAACTCCCAACAATATCCCTGAAATATCTTCTAAATATATACAAAAATATCTGGTTCTCTGGCAACATTCCTACTTTATGAAAGCAAGTAACAACCATCTATATCCTCAAAAAACAAAAAGATCCCATAAACAATACCAGTTATAGACCTATAGCTTTAACTAGATGTGTTTGCAAGACTTTTGAAAGGATAATCAATCGAAGAATGACATGGTTCCTTAAATCAAATCATCTCTCAAACCTACAAACAGGCTTCAGAGCCAAAAGAATAACCACAAACCAACTCGTCTGCATAGAAGCCCTAATCCAAGAAACATTCATTAAAAAGGAATATCTGGTTGCAGTCTTTTTTTTTCACCTTGAAAACCTATAACATGTCATGGCCTTATGGCATACTCAAAGATCTTGGTCTACAAGGTAGGCTCTCCATCTTGATAAAACACTTCCAATAAGACTAAACTTTCCAAACATGAGTAAATAACACATTCTTTGATCTAAAACCATAAGAAATAGGTGTACCTCAGGGTAGCAGCCTATCTGTAATCCTCTTCATATTTAGAATTTATGAGATAACCTGTCTCTTCCCAGAAATCAATGGATTATTATATGTTGATGATTTCATCATTTGCAACAGCTACAAATAAAATGGTTATGATTGGGAGAAAAATCCAACAATATATCAAGATATTAAGATGGCCCTTGGAAAATGGATTAAAAATCTTGAATAACAAAACCAAATGCATGCACTTCTACCAAATCCACTAAATGTACAACCACCCTACTTTGATATTAAATGGTACTGAAATACCCTGATATACCCATAACCCATCAACATAAATTCCTATACGTTACTCTTGACTCAAAACTATCCTTTATCCCCCATATAAAACAACTGAGGATCAAATGCAGCCCAACTATCCAACTCTTGAGAGCCATAGCCCACTCAGTCTGGGGTGCTGACAAAAAGACCCTAATCAAATTATACAGATCCCTAATATAATGAAAGCGTGATCATGGCTGAAAGTTCTACTTCTGAGAGCTTGATATCATCCACTACCAGGGACTCTGTATCACCTTTGGAACCTTCACTATCTCTTCAATAGACATTTTATGTTTTGAAGCTAATGAACTACCTCTTTCTCCTTGAGAAGACATAAACTTGCACTCTAATGATGTACTAAACTCATATCATCCCCCCAAACCCTATTTATAACCAGGGGTGTCCTCGTGGTGTAATGGTTAAAGCAATGGATTGCAGAATCATAGTAAGCGAGTTCGTACTCCAGTCGCGCTATTACATTCACTATTGGGCAAATACCCTTGGGAAAGGTATGAACCTCCTTATCCTCCCAGCTATGGGTTAAATAGTGCCATTACTGTTCTTCTAGGAGAATAGCTTTGGCATTATGTAACCTATAAAGGTTGATATGCCATTGAATAAAGAAACCAACCAATCAACCAACCTACCTATAACTGCATCATGGAAATAAAATACAAAACCTGTTTGAAAATAAAGCAAAAGCTTTCAAATCTCTTAATCTAAGAATCCAAAACCTACTCAATGAAATCAAAATCAATCCCTAAAATAATACATAATATCACACTAGTATACATACACATGAGAGGGCTGGCAAAACTGCTAAAAAAGCATTATACATAGACATATCTGATAGAAAAATCCCATACACTGATCTAAAACTAACCATTAACAAATTCATACATGACAAATAGCAAAAATCATGGGATAATCATACAAGGTACCATTTGTCAGAAGCTAGCAGGTTACAAAAGAAACAGGAAAGAAAAGGTGATACTTTGCATTGACCACACCCACATCACCCAATTACACCTCCTTAAAAAAATATTCCAATATGTTTAATGTGAAAAGTATGAACAATACCCACAAATGCTGGGTTTTGTTGGCCTGACCATTAGTCAAATGGTGTGGACCCCATTGTTTCTTCTCACACCTGGCTGTGTAGGCATTTCAAAGGTTGTACAAAAAAACAAACAGAGAGGGGAAAGAAGAAACAGACAAACACGGATTCAGAACTGCAAAACATAAGAAGGTGAAGTAGACACTTTTTAGCATTTTATGTATGTTCATATGGCTATTGTGATAACTCAGCGAAAATCCTACCCAGCCACCAAAAATGCTGACTCATTGGGCCATTGTTTTCATTGCCCTGTGTCTTCATTCTTGACAGCACGGCTCCACGTCCCAAGCTCTGAATGTCTGACCCTCCGCTTCGGAGTCTTATTCCTGACTGACATCCTTTTCTTCCAGTCTCACAAGTTTTTACGGACACAGCTCTTTGTGCCAATATAGACAAAGAAAGGTCTTCTGGACACTCTGGCACTGCTTCAATTATGCTGCAGATAAGATCCCCACCCATCCAGAGAGACCCGCGCACACACATACGCACATATATATATATATATATATATATATACCTACTCATTAGCCTAGTAAATAGAGTGTTCACCAATGGTCCGGTAGACCTGGGTTCAATCCCAGGTCGCCTCATACCAAAGTCTTTAAAAATGGTACTTGACACCTCCTTGCTTAACACTCGGCAATATAAGGTACGTATCAAGGGTAAAGTGGAGCAATCCAGGGAAAGGAGTAGCGCCCTCCCCTACACCTTGGTATAGTAGCTATTGAAAAAGGAGTCTTCTGGTATCCCTCGGTCGCAAACTTTACTTTATATATACATACACACAATTATGCTCATTTTTGTGCCCTCTCAGTCAAACATGAGCCCAGTCGGCTGGGACTGTAGAATAGTATATTTTATATCTTTGCAGAGGGTTAAGAGCCCCCAATGTGTGTCCAGTGGCCCAGTTGACTGGAGCTGTAGAATACATTGACTGCATCTCTGCAGAGGGGTAAGACTCCTCCGAGTGTCCTAGATATGACATTAAACAATCTGATGGTGAGGCTCCAGTAATGCTGGAGCTTTCGGGAATATGGAGTACCTCTTTATTACCTGGAGTAGGGTAATAGGGTCCTATCTATGGGTCAAATAAAACTGTTTCACAAGTAAACTGTCTGCAAACAAATGACTTATACTGAGTTGAATTGTTAGAAATAGAACTGTTTGATCATTTAACTGTGTGTAAACAAATGACTGATGTTCAATTGAATTGTTAGTGATACATAGCAATACTTGGAACCATTTAACTGAGCAAAAGAATGAGCTTCGGTTTGTTTAAAACATCAACAAAACGTGTTTACAAATTATATATATTTAATATATATGTATAAAGAAGATTTGGCATTAAATAACCTACCATGGTTGATATGCCATAAAAGCCAACCAAACCAAATCCTATATATTTAATATATATGTATAAAGAGGATTTGGCATTAAATAACCTACAATGATTGATATGCCATAAAACCAAACCAAACCAAACTAAACCTGTCAAATACATTCTCTGAAACTGTTTTAAACAAACTCTCCCAAAATATTACCAAACAAATGATCAAAAGGACCTCTTCAAAAACATCAAACCAAAGAACATCTTGATTTTAAAAAAAATATCAAAATATGACCAAATATAATCAAACGCTGTCATAAAACCAATACCCTAAACACTAAAATCCACATAGAAGATAAAACTAATCTAACCTTTTTTATGCCTAGTTGGCTGGGGCTGTAGAATATGCAGACAGTATCTTTGTAGAGGGGTAAGACCCCCTCCAAGCAAGTGTCCAGGATATGATACAAAACCATCTGATGGTGAGAATCCAGACCTGGAACTTTGGGAAATGTGAAGTACCCTTTCATTGCCATTGGTCCCAGGTTCTTTCTCACCCAGAGTGATATCACCTGATAGGGTCCAATCTATGGGTCAAATAGAACTGTTTAATATTTAAATGTGTTAACAAATAACTCTTATTTAATTGAATTGTTTGTAATACATAGTAAAACTTGGAACCAATTAACTGTGTGCAAAAGAATGAGTAATGTTGACTAGAATTATCGATGTTAAATAGCAATACTTTAAATTCTTTGACTAACTGTGACGACTTGCATTAAATTGAATTATTAGAAATAGAACTGTTTGCCCATTTAACTGTGTGTAAACAAATAATTGATATTGAATTGTTCATGATACATAGCAATACTTGGAACTATTAAACTGTGTGTAAATGATTGAAGTGTGTTGAATATTTTGTGTTAAATAGCAATACTTGTAACCATTTCACTATGTGCAAACAAATGATCAATATTGAATAGAATTGTTTGCGTTAGATTGCAATAATTAAAACTACTTAACTGTGTAGAAACAATAGCAATACTCGTGTACAAACAAATTTATCTTAACTCCTTAAAAATAAAATTAATGAAAAACTATTCACTTACAAATCATATATGTATATCCATTTGAATTTGTGCAAATAAATGACTTGTGTTGAATTTTTACTGCTACTTATGAACTCTAATAATAATAAACATTCAGAAAAATGTTTGAAGGTAATTAAAGCCAGCTACACTTAAAAAAAAAATGTTTAAACCAATTGAAACCCTGGAGAATGGCCCTTAGGTTGGAGACTCTTCATTTAATTATTAATTTACTATTTGGGAAATAAAAAGGTTGAAAACATTGAATAGATTGAATCATATTTATACAGCTTATGTGCTTTAAAAAAATGCAGACTATTTAAGGAGTCGTGTAGCTAAAAAGTACATTTGTTTATCTGTATATTTTGAATTAAACTGGTTATAAGAAAAAATAATGAAAATGAATAAAAGTTATTCATTTTCACTCTTTTTTTTAAACTTAAAAAATTGTTTTGTTTTATAATTGTTTTAGTGTTACTTGCAAACCAGCAGTGTTTGCCTTCATGAAAATGAATCTTTATATTTTTCAATCCAAATTATTTTTTCAATTTAATTTTTTGTTAAAGTCATATTTCATTTTTGTTTTGTATTTCAGTGTTATTACATCAAATTTTCATATAGAAATCAATAACAATTTATCACAGTGTTATTTATAGTTTAAATTTAGGCAATTATTTTGCATGTATCCGATGGAATTTTCATGGCGATAATAAATATGTTAATCAGTCATCATCATCATCATGTCATGCTGCTAGCACATATCTCCTTGATCCTCTCTCGCCACCTGTCTCTATCGTCCATCGCTCCCAGCTGGTCTTCCAGGCTACATCCTGTATCGGCACAGCTGTTGTATATAGGTTCTAGCTGGTCGTTCTGCCTTTGCTCGTCCATGTGAAGGGGTCCACTGGAGTACATTGCTTATGAGTTCGTCCTTACTTCTCCAGCAGTGTCCCGCATGTCTGGTTCATTGTGTAATTGCAATCAAGCTTTTTCCCCCATACGTTTAGTTAGCGTCCATATAGTGCATCCATATAGCAGTATCAACACGACCGCTGATTGGAAAAAATCTGCGTTTTATTTTATTGGTCAGGTTTGACATCCATATAACCGATTGCCTATCGAGAGCTGTCTATGCATTTGCTTGTCGCGTGTTGTCATTTTCGGTTGATGAGACGCTGCTTCCAAGGTAGGTGAATTTATCCACTAGTTTCAGGGGACCACCCTTTAGAGTGGAAATGTCGCCTCTTTGATTCAAACACATATTCTGTTTTGTCTGCGTTGACATGGAAGCCTATGCCACCTGCTGCCCGTTCCAGACTATGTAGCAGGGTTTCGGCTTGGACGGGGGCATTTACCAGAAGCACTATGTTATCGGTGTTGTCTGCGTCCGTAATAGTTTGTGCGAGGTATCTTCTGCTTCTTTTCTTTGCTAGCGTGAAGCCATTTTCTTAAATCTAGAGACGTTCGAAGCACGTTACCTAGGCAGATAATAAACTGGTATGGAGCTAATGTAATCTTTGCAGCACACCTGCTACAATATCGAAGTAGTCTGTGTCTCCACCAAGTGAGCGAACTTTTACTTTCGTGTTTTTATATAGCCGCGACGATTTCTTTTGGGAGACCGTAAGCGAGAAGTATTTGCTCCCTCTTCCCTCTGTGTATGGAGTCAAATGCCTTGGAGAAGTCTACAAATAATAATGTTGCCTCGAGGTTTTTTACACAAACACCTAGAATTCGACGGATAGTCAAAATTTGTGATGTCCGGGATCGATTTTTCCGAAAGCCATTTTGGTTCTTCCTAAGTATTTTCTTTATTTTAGGTTCTATGTGGTTGCGTAGTAGAGCATTGTAGATCTTGGCCCCTATGGATGTAAGGGTTATACCTCGGTAGTTCTTAGCTATTCCGAGGTCACCCTTCTTGGGGAAAGGGAGGATGGATCCCTTTGTCCATCTGTCTATTGTGTTCTTGTTATATACGGCGTTGCACTATCGGAGCAGTATGTCGTCGAATTTCCTTGTATTCTGTACTTCTGGGGGTATTTCATCAAGTCCGGAAACTTTCCTATTTTTAATTTTTCTTAGTACTAAGTCGAGTTCTCCTTGTGTAAACTGTCCTTATTTGATGTCTAGTTGATTACAAATAATTTTCGCGATAGGTTCATCCGTAACTTTCGGAGGTTTTCCAAGTAAATTCTCGAAATGTTGTTTACACTTGTGTATTCGTTCTTCTTGGCTGGCAGTTTTCAGTTTAGCTCTAGCATTACTCTTCCTTCTACTCACTTCTTTTTCTGCCTGCCATGTTATTTTAGATTGTCTATTTTTAACTGAGTCTCTAATATTATTGATTTGATTTTGTATGTAAATTTCTGAGCGTTGGTAGCTGATTTTTCGAACACTGGGGCCAGAGCTCCAACCTCAGCAGGACGCGCTCCTTTTTTACCTGCGCGAAGGGCGATGCGGTTTGGACATCTTTGCGCATGAATCATGCTAATCTTTCGATGGATGTGTTTGATTCTTATCCATAGACGTCACCCTAAAAGATGAGTAAAAGTAGTTCCCCGATTGAACTATTTGAACCTGGCTGTTGAATCCTTTACGTCCACCATGCTGCTAACCAGGGCTTCCGAGTTAATCACTAAATGATACTTAATGTCCAGCTTTGGATTTCATGGCATTATTTTGGGATTTTAGTCTAAAAAGTATATAAATATATACCAGCATCAGTTACAGTCAAACATGGTAAAAGTCTACTGAAGTGAGGGAGAACAAAAAACTGGTTCAAACCTGTATGAGGGTATGCTGCAAAATTCTTTTGACCAAGAAAGGAATGATTCAGAGCCATGAAATATGGACATCCATTCTGCAGTTCGAACCACTTAGTGTTTCATTTTTGAAGTTTCTTTTCAAAACTCCCCTATCTTACAAAAAATCACGTGGAGTCAAGTGTTGGAAAAAATGAATATCCATCAAAAATAATATGGTGAATGGTATATACTATATTTCATAGCCTATTATCTCATTGCAGCAAAGAATGAGAAACATTTGTTGAATGGTTCATCCAACATTACTGGAACCTCATGCTCTTTTTAGCCCAATTCAAAGCAGTTTTCTTTTTTTTTTAATTTTTTTTTTTATTACTGATTGATTACAAATTTATGAAATGCAAATATTTGATGGTAAATATGTCTTCAAATTCTGTTGTAATGAGAGATGCAAGTTCCACCCAAACAGCTTCTTTCCAAGAATCGATGAAATGTGGAGCAAACTTCCACATGGCTGTTTTCCTACAACATATAACCTTGAGTCCTTTAAGTCCGAAATAAATTAGTATTTTACTGGCCTTTAGGTGACACTGAAGTCCTAGATGGTGACCCCCAAACAAATTTTCTTAAAAATCGCAATTTGGTATGTACTAATCTTGCTTAATCTAGTGCATGGGTTGTTTACAGTACGTGACAGGGTTAGAACCCCAGTTGGCTAGGGTTGTAGAATACGCTGACTGCATCTCTATAGAGGATCAAAACACCCTCCTCATCAACGAATGTCCTAGATATGACACTAAAACATTTGATGGTGAGGCTCTTGTCCTGGAGCTTTGGGGAATATAAAAGACTCCTTCATTATCGTTGTTCCCAGTTCCACTCTGACCCGAAATGGTTGTACCTGTTAGGATCTCATCTATGGGTCAAATAGAACTGTTTAATCATTTACTGTACTTGAACCCATTTAACTGTGTGCAAACAAATGATTAATATCAAATTGAATTATTAGTATTACATAGCAGGGCTTAAAATCATTTAACTGGGTACAAATAAAAAATAGCAATACTTGAAACTATTTGTGTACAGATAAATGAGCTCTAACTCGTTTAAAAATGTTACTCACAAACTGTTTTTTTAATAAATCAAATATATAATATATATATATAACAATACCCACATCGAATCCAGGGCAGGAGTTTACGAAATTCCACGTCAGGATTGTAATAAAAAATATGTGTGTGAATCTTTTCGTAGTCTTAAAAAACGAATTCATGAACACATTAGGGATTTGAAAAAAGGAAACAACGATTTGGTCCGACATAATTTAGAAACTAATCGCAAATTTAATTTTAAAGATTCCAAAATGTTAGTTTATATACATAACAAAAAAACACCGGAAAAATTTTAAAAATCTATTATCATTTCAAACCACAATTCTATCAAACTGAGAACTGACCTTTTAAATTCGTTTCCTTATTTGGTCAGATTGATGCTGAAAAGTTACAAAAACCCTTATTTAAAAATATATATATATTATATACTTATGTGATAACACCCCTGGCTGGCCGGGCCCCACTATATCAGCTTCCTTAAACCAAACTACTCATGGCCAGTGATTCATCTAGTGGTTTCCGACCAGTGGTATCACACATTACTTTACAGATACGCAAAGCACAACCGAGAGGGTGGGAGAAAAGAACAAACGAACAAACACGGGTCTGGGTTAGCTCCAAGCGCAATAAGAGGGAGTTTGTGACACTGTGCATTCTGTGAGCTAACGTGAGCGAGTACTCGAACGAAGTTCTCACAAGCCACTAGCCATGCTGACTTCTTCTCGCGTTGGTTAACCCGGCCTCTGTGGGTCAACAGGTCTTAGCAGTCACCTTTCTGACTTCTGTTGACTCTCTTTTCTGCCCTACCTCCATCTTCGCACTACCTCCTGCCGACTGTTTCATTCTCTGGACAGCTATCTTAAGCCGACTGGTCTCTTCTTTCCTGCTATGTCAACTGGTCTCTCTATCTTCTCTCGGACCTTCCTTCCCTACTCCACTTCCGGTCTCGCGGGAGATCTCGTCCTCAGGCTCTTTGTATGGGTTTCGCGTCAAAACAGACAAAGAGATCGTCTGAGTGACGCCAATACAAACGGAAACGAATTGCTACGCATCGTGTCACACTTAAATAAACAAATATTTGAATCAAGCAGAGAGAGACAAAAAGAATCAGACTGACATTGAAACAGATGGATGTTATGGAATTTTTCTAATTGGTAGATATGAACAAAATAACATAAATATATCTTTATATAGATAAATAGGCTGATGTGTTATGGATTTTTTAAAAGAAAATACGTTATGTTTTTGTGATTTTTTGAATAAATTTTCGAAAACTAATCACATCACATAAATTTGAAACACCGCCAAAACATTTTGTTTCATTAAAGATACATCCTGAAAAAGTTTTACAAAACGAAAAGTTTGACGTTGAGAAATAATTCAAACTATGAATAAAATTATCCTCTTGAGACCTTATGTCTTTTTAAGTTTATACAATAAATATACGTCTAAATAAACTATAAGGGTTGATATGCCATAAAACCCATTTTATTGCACACAAAAGAGGCTTGACAACGGACACCATCGTGTAAAGTATACAGATAGTTGTTTTCTATCGGAGGAAAAAGAAGGATTGATTAGTTGTTTTTTTTTATATAGAGAAAGTAATTATTGGTTTTGATAAATTTATGGAGGGGGTCTTACGTTTTATGTTCTCTTATTCACATTTTTTTGTTTTTATATATAATTAATTTTGTTTCGTTTTATTTGTCTTTATTAATCCCCATAAGTTAATCTAGTGAAAGATTTCGTAAGGATCGAATCCAGACATAACTTGTAGATAACTAACTAGTTTGAATATAGACATTGGCAACCACTAATCAAATTTGGAGGTCGTCAGAGTGAGCTGGGAAGAAGACGAGTTGACACTGGTCAGATGAAAGATCTTTGAGCCCGTTACATCGGTATAATGGTGGTACTTTTATTTTCCGTTATACAGTAACTCAGATGCAGAGATCACACTCAAACAGCAGAGGGTAAATTTAGGCCCAGGAGCTTAAGACTCAAAGGGTTTAACTAATTCAGAAATCCTGGAATTCGAACTTTTTTTTCTGTTACCTTTCTCCTGTCTGTATTTCTTTAATATATCAAAGACGAGAACTAAGCAATTTGGGTAATCTGACCTAGATCAAGCTGGGGAAAAATCTTCGACTGATGGAAATCTGTTATTATTCAAATAGGAAACTTTACGAGGTCGTCTATCACTGTTGACAGGACAAAGAAGCGAGTGTCATAAAAAACCAATGCCGAAAGGCACACGCCAATGAGTTGGCCAGTCGAAACTGGAACCGCCCAGTCGAGCTTTAATAGTCGGAAATCGGAAGCTAGCCAAATAAAAAACAACTCCGGCCAATCTATTGATCCACGTCGGGTTTAAAGTAACCACACGAAGAACTAGAAAGTAACAACTGTCACAGACAGTACAATTCCATATTGGTAGATAAATCAGTTTCACGCACGTGATCTCGAAGAAGAGGAAAAAAACATACATTGAAGTATTACAAATTGTCTGTTAGCCTGAAGATACCAAAACTATTTGATAGCAAACGTAATTCTTTCTGATCAGAGACCGTAGTCTATCGATTAGCCGATGTTACTTTTTTGGAAAGTTCGGTTGGGTGTCGAGTCGATAAAATGCGGAAAAGCTATTAAGTCATTCACCTCTTCGTTGTTGTTGTTGTTGTTATATAAAAATATATTTGTGATAAACTGTAATCCGCTACCATAAAGAAAACGGCACCCACTTGCTATTTTTGAATATCAATTTGATAGAGTGTTCGCCAATGGTCCGGGAGACCTGGGTTCAATCCCAGGTCGCGTCATACCAAAGACTTTAGAAATGGTACTTGATACCTTCTTGCTTAACACTCAGCAATATAGGTACATATCAAGGGTAAAGTGGAGCAATTCAGGGAATGGAGTAGTGCCCTTCCCTATACATCGGTGTAGTAGCTATTAAAAGAGGAGCCTTCTGGTCATCCTCGACTACGATCGCCCGCTATTTCTGTTCTATTTGAACCAGTCATCTTGATTAATTATGGTGCGCGGCTGAAATAATATTGAGCTGGGAGATCTCTTCAGATCTTAGACACAACGCGAATGGAGAGGTCACCGACTTAAAGTGTTACTGATCGTTTATCAGAGATTGAATCCTCCTAACTGATTGAGATAGTCCCATCATTTAAGAACTGAACAGGTTACCCGCTGCTTAATACTAAATGATTTGACGAGAACCGGTGTTTTCAGCACGAAGTAACCTTAAATCAAGAATAGTAGTTTGTGTAGTCTAAGCAAAAGTTGTTTCATTCCCAGTATAATTAAATGACACCTTAATCAGAACAGGCATTTTCCCCGGTCACAATATATTCTACCGTGCCATTCGGCTTTTCAGTAATGTTAAGAGAAGCACATTTATGAATTTATGATGCGAGCAGTTAGAGATTGAGTACTGTCCGTCGTTCCATTGGGCAAAGTTGTTAGTGGTTGGTTTACTGCTACTTGGCAAATCATAACGAACTAGTCCGATCTTGCTTCAAATATTGACCTGTTTTGTATATTTCAAAACGAGCTATTAATTTCAACGTGCGTTTATCTTTTTCCTTTGCGACTACCACCTAAGACCAGTTAACTGATCAACAAAAAAACTTCCACAGACCTCTTAATATCATGAAGAAATTTGGGAGGATAATCAACTTAAATGAATATTATGACCTATTTTCAATTTCAGACCCACTAATTCATATCCACTTTATGTCAGTGAGTTATAACTGTTGGTGGGTGAAACTCAGTTATATTAAATTTTGTTTGAATTTACAGGATTTATCTCGAATTCAGTTCTCCCTAAAATTGATTATGATTTCAATTCATGATTTTTAATTATTATTTCCAAACTTGTCTTTTATTTAATTCTGATAAGATCAACCTTTCTCCGTTGATATTTTTGCTAGTAAAGCTCGAGTCATTCAATACCTCAAACTAATCCAATGGTGTTCTCATGCACTAACAGAGTACCACCCTGATATATTACACTTTGATCCTAGACAGAAGAGTTTTGGAGCGATACTTTGATATTAGGCAAAACCCATAGGTATTACACAGTGCTTCTAGGCCGAAATACTGTGGAGTAAAACTGTGAACGTTGGCAAAATTGCCACAGAACGACACTTTGATCCGAGATAGAACTTATTGGTACTACTCTCTGATCTTAAACAGAAGTGCCATGGAGAAACATTTTGATTCGAGACAGAACCAATTTGTATTATATTCTGATTTTAGTGCTGGGGAGAGAAATTCTGATCCTAGACAAAGTTCATAGATATCCTGATCCTCAGTGGACGTGCTGGGGAGCGACTCTTTGAATTGAGACAGAACTCATTGGTAACAGACACTGATTGTAGACTGAGGTACCGTGTAGGGGTACTTTGGTTCGAGAAACTAAACTCTGATCCTTGATAGAAGCGTCGTCGAGTGACCCTTTGATCCAAGACAAACGCCATATGCACGACACTCTGATCAAAATTCCTATCTATATATAAACAATTCAATAAAAATGGCAGAAACTATATTAGTATTAATAGAAATCATTTGCATTCAAATTTGAACAGGGTCTCCTATATTTCTGTTTGGCAAATCTGGCTACTTTAGGTTTTAGATATTGGATTACTGGCACTTTTTTGATTGTGACTAGCGAATCTTCTTGATTTTTTATGAGTTCCCGAAACAGGCAAGGTTATCAGCATTTGGAAGAAAACCTGAGTTTTATTTTAAGATTAACTTTTGTTATTCATCTAATGTCGGAGATGATGATGACAAATGATAATTCTTTTTAGTGGGAGTATCTTTACGCGTTTCGACCTTGATCTGTGATTTTCTGAAGTTAAACCTTTGACGTTTACAATTTGCAAGACAAACAAACGTTCTATTTTTATCTCTTCTTCCCATCAAATGCTAAAAGCTGCTTTCTTTCCTTACATGCTTGCAGGTCAGATTAAATAAATCAATTTCAAAGGAGTCATAGCTGAAAGAGTAACGAAGAAAAGAAAACGCAGAAATAAATATTAATGGGATTTATCTATTTGAAGACCTTGCTTTTTTCGTAAGTTCGAAATGTTTCAGGCATCCACTTAAAAGGTACATTTTTCTGTAAAGAGCACCAGGTATTCAACTCATCAAGGCTACATATCACTACATTCAATGCAGTAGGATTAGGTTCAATCCCCGAAAAAGAAATACTAACTGGATAATTTCTGGAACTACCAACACATAAGAAAAAGGAACCTCACACTGAATTCGACCTTGTGTTACATTACAATCTCGGGGGCAGATGGATAAACTCCATATATCAGTAGAATGGTGGCGGTGGTGTCTATGGATTTGCATGTATGCTTGTGTTTGTAGTTCCGCTTTATTTGATGGACGAAGACAGACCACAAGGCTTCACTCACTCATCGAATGGTGTAAAGTTAGCATAAGGTCTGAGAGGTTGGGAACATACTTTTCTGTTTGACAATTGTTTGTAAAGTCGATCCTCACCGAGTATCCAACTTTTGTGAACTTGAGCCAAAATAAACTGAATTTGCTAAATAGCAAACATTTCTGGTGAGCGACACAAAAAGAAGATTTTATGTATAAAATAGATTTCGTTTAATAGGACCATCTGTAATTAGGATTAGTCTTACAATAAGACTTATTTCACAAGGAGCAATTCAAACGAATGTAATCATCGCTAACCTGCTTCGTTTATTATAACCAATATGCCGCTTATTTGGATCCATCAATACTTCGACTGAGTTAACTTTTAAAAGTTTTAAAAAGTCCGATAGAATTACTAAAAAAAATTTTTTTTAGTTCTCAAAACAACTATCAAATATTTTTAAGTTCGTAGCTCAAGTTAAACGTAAGAATAACCAAACTCTCAAAATATACCATGTTGTGTTTTGGTTTTTAGATACAAAAATTGTTGGTCCTGTTGTGATCCTATTAACTAGAATTCATTGTATTTAAAATATATTGTCTGACTCAAACAAATTGGACTCGATGGATCAGAGATCTTTGTAATTTCTACCTTAATGATGATAACGAAAATGACGGTAGCAAATATTTTTTTTGCTCTGGTACTAGTTTCAGGTTATATCGCTCATTGTATATGTATCCTCAAAGGTAGAGAGAAATGTAGATAGTGAAGAGTTCTTTTCGTTCGTCTCCATCAAAATATAAGTTTTTTAAAGAAAATTATGCAGAGATTATCAAAACACAATTACCAATAAGAAGGCTCGGAGGCTGAAACACTTGTTGAATCACTAAAAACAACACTCAAGAAAATTGGTTTTCCTTCTGTGACGTGTGCACAGAAGGACAACCAATTTTCTTGAATGTTGTTTTTTCATTTAAGTTTGGAATTTCAAATTAAAAAATAAAGATTCAGTCTTGATACTTTTTGATTAGATTTTCTTTGTTTTTACTACAGCAAAAGAATTACGAAATGAATTCTAAGCACACTAACTCGTATTCAAGCTGTTGCAAGTTTATTTCATAACTAGATATTATTTAGTATCATTTGTATATACTGTTGTGACAAATTAGTGCATTTGTATTCACGTGTCTTGTCCATAGACAGAAAAACAAAAAATAAAAAAAAAACAAACAAAAAACATAAAAACAAAAATACTGGTGCATAGTGAGATTTACACAGCATTATTAGTATTATTCCGCAAATTTCCTTATTTTTGGTTCAAGTAATTAACTCACACAAATTAGAAATAATAAACAACCAGACATTTCTGAGCCAAGCGACCAAAATCTGTTAGCTGGTTGTTGGACCCAGCAGTCAACTTTAAAAGTCACGCGTTGTTAATTTAAGCAACATACTCAGACTATATGCTCACTTTTAGCCATTCGGTGAGTGAAACCTCATGGTTCGTCCTCGTCTCTTTAATAAAGTGGAATCACACACACACACACACACACACACACACACACACACACACACACACACACACACACACACACACACACACACACACACAATACCACCACTACCATACCATACCACCACCACTATCAACGCCACCATCTCTTATATGTAATTTATAAAACTACATTGCGCTTCTACATAGGATATTTTAAAATGCATTTCATTCACGGTATTATCCGAATGAAACAACAACTTTTAACTAGCTTCCTTATTCTGTTTTACTTGTGTTTGAACATAATATTTTGTTTTATTAAATATGTTAAATATATATATATATATATATATATATATATATATATATATATATATAACCATGTAAAAAGAATGCGCCAAATATACTGAAGAAGAACATTTAGTAAGCGGAAAAATCTAATAAATGCGCTGTATTCTTTTTGTATTGTTCTTCACCCAACTGTTTTCTTTTCTCAATGTCGACTCTACAGGCTGGCACCACGTGTGATAAAATAAGATCCATCTCACCAACAAAACTTACTACTACCTTTTTTTATCGGTCACTGCTTCAAATTGATTGCTGCTACTGTGCCACTTGCCCCCGGCTAATCACTTCAAAAAATCACGAGAGAATACACACTATTCAACATTTATTACTACTCTGAAGGGAATAATTTCACACAATTATCAATATCATAAATAATACTAATTAAACTGTGTAATTTTCACGGTTCAGCTCGTATGCAATAATTATGTTCAAAGTGACATTATTTAGATGAGGTAGACATGTTTTAAGCGTACGTAAGTAGAAGGTTCTGCAGGATTTCGCGGTGAGGCAGAACGTGATAAGAGGATTGTGTATTTTAAGTACAGATTATATATTCGCTCTTATCAATTGTTGCGAAGAGAATATAAAAATAACATTTAGCTATGCTAGCATCTCTATGGATCACGTGGCATCAGACGTAATTTCCATTTGCACTAAAGACGGTTTCTGTGTAAAGATAAAGAAAATGATAGGATTAACCCACAAATTATTTTTTATGCTTCTGAAGTGCACATTTCTCTCCAAGAGATTAGATATGAAATTGTTGCAGTTGTTAGTCGCTGAGTTCGAAATCATGAAGAGGCGCTCGTGGCGTCACAGTTATCGTCGTAAGAAGTGGATTCGGCTATCCGAGTTCAAATCCTAAACAAGGCATTTCACACAGCACTAATACTCCCTGCTATTCTCCCTCCAGCTGTAAGTATATTGTAGGGCAGACTGGGCTCTTTAACCTTAGTATGAAAACCGGTTGAAGGGAAGGAACTCTTTGAATTCCAGCCAGACCTGGACAGGAAAGGACTCTGTCAGGTTATTCCTGCTCAATGAATAACACCCCTACGACTAAACCAGGTTAAGAGATAAGTCGTTCTCTGAAATCATAATGTTGGCCGGCATGTCAATAGTGGATAAATGTGTACTTCCTTTAGAGTTGCTCTTCTAACCCAGCTGAAAAGTCACTTTTAAATGCCGTTCTTTTCAAAATGGGAACGCCGAACTCATTTGAAAGAGTGATTCAATGCAATTCCACTACTATCCATTTTTCGTATTGTGCCAAGCTTTAAAAAAAAAACAACAAACTATCTATCTATCTAGCTAGATGGATAGCTAGCTTGTTATTTAAGTCTGCACACTATCTATCTATATATCTATGAAAGAATGGTATCACCAAGAGTATCTAATGGCTTTCATTGGATATTAAGTAACAGTAAGTTTCTTCAGTATTCTAGTGTCAATAGTTTAATGCTTCGAATTTTCAATTTTATCCACATTTTTGCAAGGAACTTTGAAGATATTCCAAAATTTACGACAATGACGGGTACCATTGTCACATTCACATTCTGCAATTCTTTCAGTTCTCTGGCAAGGTCTTGTTATTTTTCCAATTTTTTCCCTCTCTTTCACATTCAGTGTCTGATTTACTTGAACACCAATATTTATGATGTTGAAAGTTTGAAAATATAATCTTAAAAAATTTATTTCTGCATAAAATTCCATCAATGATTATTATAAAGTTATAATGTTAAAGTGACGATTGAAATTAAGTCGATATGGTTATTTATTAAGCTTGGTTTTGTCTTGAACATAGGCTAGAGGTTGCTTATAGCACCTGTTGTTCCTCAATGACTTCCGATGTAAAGAAAGGACTGAATTTTCGTTGATTAACTAGTAATCCAGCTTTCACTGTGACTTGTCCATAAGTCTTTAAACGAAGCATAGCTTGGCAAGAGCACCTGATGAGGATCGAACTCACTATACATAGTTAATTGGTATATTCATCTTGCTTGTTGATCATTACATCACGTCGAGGCGTTTCTTTCTCCCCAAAAGACTTCTAAGATAAAAAACAAAACAGAACATTGTGGACCTTAGATTTGACACTAGGTCGCAATTAGGTGCACTAAGTGATGATCAAATTCCCTTTAGGTGATTTGTACGTGAGGTAATTGGTAAGTGGTATCTGAAACTGGTTTGCTAACGATGACAAACAACGACATGCTTTACAAATCCTTAGTGTAGCTTAAATTTGGCACTGGGTCTCAGGTATAGGGGACCTAGTGTAGGGAATTTACAACCTAGTGTAGAGATTACATTACTTGCCTGCCAAATAGTACAACTAATGGACGCTAGACGGCGTGACTAAAGTAGCATATAAAAGAAGGGGGCGACAACGTCAAGTCTCTTTGGTCATACCGTAACAACCAGGAGCGCACACAAGTGTGTGCGTTTTCCTGACGGTGGCAGGTTCGATCTAACAAACCCCGTGTCATATGCCGCACGATACCATGCTTTGACGTAAGTCTTCACACAACTTCCATTCTATTTAGGACTCTCAACTTATACCAAAAGACTCTTCACTTCTCTCTATAATGTACTCTTTCTTGCGTCTTATACCATTCTTGTATTCGTTCTAGTCAGTTTACACAATAAAACGTTGTCAATTCGCCGTGAATTGTTTAAGATTGTTTTCTACGAGGAAGTATTAAACCATAATATATTTCCTTTCCTTTAATTGTCCGAATTGTTTTCCTCTCATACTCAAATAAGTGTATGTTATGGTACCATAGTTTATTAGTAGAAAGTAATCTGTAAATCTAGCTTGTTAACCATTACACTATTGAGGGAGTCCCTGTGGTGATATGGCTGACTTGCTGGACTGTAATATCGTAGAGAGTTCAAATTCCAGTGACACTATTACGTCCCTTTAAGACTAATACTCTTCGGAAAAGTATAACCTCCCTTATCTTCCCAGCTATGAGTTAAATAGTTCCACTACCGTTCATTTACAAGGATAGATTTAACACTGAATATCCCACAAACATTGATATGCCATTAAACAAAGAAAACAAACCATACCGTCACACCACAATGAGGTGCCTATTAAAAGCAATATAGTTAGAGGAAAAAAATAACTATTATTTAACGAAAATATGCAGGGTGTAGTATTGTGTCGTTAAGACAACGACTCCAGTTTCTAAGAGAATTCACGAGTCTGGGGGCGTGGATGATAATCGTATTGTATAAGGCAGCAAGTTGAGATATATGTCGATTTAAGTCAGTCACAAGCCAAATGACAAACGATTGTTAAGTTTGGAATTCTTTTAATATCTATATATAGGATTCTAGAGCCAGCTTAGGGCAGTAAAAACCGACAGGTGAGAAAATATGTTTTCTTTTTTCATCGATTTTTGATTGGCTAAAGTGGTGGTGCGCTCCAATGCCCTTTAAATAATAAAACTATTTTTGGAAGTCAATATGCTTTCTATCTTACGTAGTGGAGCGTTCCATTATAAATCTCATCATCATCATGACCACTATCATCATCATAATCAAATCGTGTTAATAGGATGGAGTTCTCTGACTCTCTTTTGCCATCCATCCCTATCATTCATCGCTCCTGGCAGGTCCTGTAGACAGCATCAAGTATCGGCACAGAGGTAATGTTTGTAAGTCCTCGCTGATCGGCCCAAACTAGTACATCCGTGTGTTGGAGTCCATTAGAGAACGTCGCTTAATAATTCGTCTTTATTTTTTCCAGCATATTTTGTTCATTTTGCTTGGATGGTTTGTAAGATGGGAGGTAAGTAACCGTACAACAGCTGTTTTGTTATCCAGCATGTTTGTTCATTTTGCTTGGATGGTTTGTAAGATGGGAGGTAAGTAACCGTACAACAGCTGTTTTGTTATCTAGCATGTTTGTTCATTTTGCTTGGATGGTTTGTAAGATGGGAGGTAAGTAACCGTACAACAGCTGTTTTGTTATCCAGCATTTTTGTTCATTTTGCTTGGATAGTTTGTAAGATGGTAGGTAAGTGGCCATACAACTGCTGTTTTTTAGGATGCTGTTTCTGGGATTTGTTTAAAACAGTTCGCAGCATTTTTATGTAGTTCCCATCTAGCTTTTTCTCCATACGTTTCGTTAGCATCCTGGTGAGGTATCCATACAGTAGTACTGACACAGCCACAGCTTGGAAGAAACCCAGTTTTATTTTATCAGAACTTTCAAATGATTGATAACCAGTTAATAGCTGTTCACGCCTTCGTAAGTCATATGTTGACATCACTTTCAGTTGATGAGATATTGCTGCTGAGGTCTGTTAATTGGTCAACAAATTTCAGAGGTTTGTCACGTAAAGTGGAGATGGCTCCTTCTTGTTTAAGACTCATGAACTATGTTTTTTTTGTATTCATGTTGAGGCCAATGCCTCCTGCTGCTTGATATCAGTTATGTAGTATAGATTCTGTTTGGGCAGGCGTATTTGGGAGAAGTGCTAGATCATCTCTGGAGTTTGCGTTTTTCATTTTCTTTGGAATGTTGTCGGCTTTTTGTCTTTTGTTTTTGTGTAAAACCATTTCCGCTATGTTGACATCGCTTCCGGCAGAAATCAACAATTTGACAAATCTCACTTTCTTTATTTACAACTAGATCTGCTTCCCAGATCCGGATTAAGTGATTTATTTGAATTTTAATGACCCAATGAATTCAATTTGTTCTATTCTCTCGGGAAGTTTTTGGTTTGTGTTTACAACATTGACTTGTATGTTTACATAAAATACATTTTCATAATTCCCGATGGTAATTATAATCATTATTTTATTCTTTGTGAGTTTTTCACACCAGAAGTAATTAGTAGTTTTAACTGAGTAACAGTAAGTCTGCTCAATTTTCCAGGACCTCTTTGTATATTCTTACTGTGGTTTGGATGGTTTTGGTTTTTCCTCAAATCTCCAATTCCCCCAATATTTTTTTCAGGTTCTTTTGGAGTGATCCAAGGGTCACATCTACGATTGGTATCATAGTTCCCTTCATGTTCCATAATTTCTTCAGATCTCTGGCAAAGACCAGGTATTTGTCCTCTCCCAAATCCATAATTTCTTCAGATCTCTGGCAAAGACCAGGTATTTGTCCTCTCCCAAATCCATAATTTCTTTAGATCTCTGGCGAATCCCAGGTATTTGTTTAGTTTTCACTGTCACCTTCATATTCCAAAATTCGTTTTGATCTCGGACGTAGTTGCAAGCATTCATTTAGTTTTCATTCTAATTTTCATGTTCAATAATTTCTTAAGATCTCTAGTCAGGCCAAGGCATTTGTTTCGATTTCACTGTCACTATAATGTTTTATAAATTCGTTAGATCTATGGCAAAGCCGAGGAATTTGTTCAGTTTTCATTGTCATCTCCATGTTTTATAATTTCTTTAGATCTTTGCCAAAGCCCAGACATTTGTTCATTTTTCACTGAACCCTTTATATCTTATAATTTCTTAGGTCTCTTGTGAAGCCCAGGCATTCGTTCAGTTTTCATTGTCATTTCCATATTCGATAATTTCTTTAGATCTTCGGCAAATCCCAGACATTTGTTCAGTCTTCACTGTCCCCTAAATATTCTATAATTTTTAGGTGTCTGGCGAAGCCCAGTTATTTTTTTTTTAGTTATCGTAGTCTCCTTCATGCTCTGTAATTGCTTCAGATTAAGGAGGTGCCCGCGGTGTAATGGTTATCGTCGTAGGAAATGGACACGGCGACACGAGTTCAAATTCTGGACGAGACTAATTGCATTTCACATAGCATTAATACCCTTGGGAAAGGTATGAATCCAGTTATTCTCCCTCCAGCTATGGGTAAATAGTAGGATAGACTGAGTTCTTCAGCCTTAGTGAGGCAACTAGTCTAGGAGAAGGAAAACTGAATTCAAACTTGTTCAACCCCGCTTAAAAATTGACCTTGTGTCATATCCTGCCCGAGTGGAGGGGTTGATAATTGGTTCAGATTTTTGGCAAAGCTCAGGCATTTATTTAGTTTTCACTGTCCCCTTTATATTCCATACTTTCTTTCGATCTTTGGCAAGACACAGGCATTTGTTCAGTTTTTCGCTTTCTTTTATATTCTCCGTGGTCTGTTGGAACTGTAAAATCCACTTGTTGACAACTTCTTCTTCTTCTTCTTGAATTTTTCCACATCCCAAGTAACTGGTGGTTTTCTCTTGAAGTTCCAATGACTAAAAGTCTACTCATGTTCTCCAGGACTCTTCAGTATATTTTAGCTAATCCCAGGAGTGTTATGGCTTTGACCGTCTTAATTCTTTCTCCGATTTCCAGTCCCTTCAATCTCTTTACCAAGTTCTTTGGGGTTCTTCTAATCTTGTATTTCTCCCCCCACCTACAAGCACAGAGTTTTAAAATGAAGAACTGGTTTCTTAATCCCTCAAAGGGGCATAGAATGATAAGAAGGGCTAGATGGCAGTTTAGAAATCTAAATATCATCTTTTTATCCGATAAGTTGCTCTACTATGCACATGTCTTCATTTAATTTTAAAATTCTAAGTTCTAAAATCGAATCATTAAAATTTTAATGTTAGTATATTTTTATCACTCTTCCTACTATTCTGTATAGGATAAGTGTTTGTGGCGATGTAGCTAAAGTGCTGGCCTGAGACATCGAAATAAATCAGTTCGAACTATAGATGAGCTATTGCGTTCACTTGGGAACGGTCTAAATTTCCTTATCCCATCAGCCATGGGTTAAATAGTACAACTACTATTTTTCTACAAGGATAGCATTGGCTATAAATAACCCTCGTAGGTTGATATGCCATCAAATAAAGAAAACAATTCTTGAAAATGCAGCTGATTTTATGATAAATTTTAACAGTCAGATTTTTCTGGCATTATCGTGCAGGTAATTATCTACCTCCATTGGGAAGAAGAATTTGGTATAAGGTCAAAATTATCGTGTGAACTCTCACACATCCTGTTAAACCCCAAATTTACCCAACTTTGTTGGCATTTCCTTTTAAGACGCTTCAAACGTTAGAGATTAAATGACTCTACAATATGCAATGAGTAATGGAGAGATACAGCCTGGACAGATGTTCCCCTCAAGTTACATTTATGTATCCGGTCACGGAGAATCGGGCATTCTGATCTGGCCTCGGTGAATACGAACGTCATTAAATAAATAAAGTGAAGTTTGCAATAAAGAACCAACTCATATTTCGCACAGAAATATTTATTTGGTTTATTTTTCATTATAATCTTCATTCTTGAAAACACATTTTAAAACCATCGAAAAACCAGCATTTGTATTTTTTCATCGTAGGAATCTTTGGACTGAGTTTTTAGCCATTTGCTTACGGTGCTCTTCATTTCATCATTTGTTGAAAACTTTGTCTTCGCTGAAATTCCTTGAGGGGGCCAAACAAATAGAAATCAGGGAGGAGCAGATCTTAACTGTAAGGAATATGAAGCAGTTGTGTACAAACAAGTTGACTGATAGTTTCCACAGTTCTTGCCGCAGTATGGGGCCTTGCATTATCTTTGTAAAGCTCAATGAAAGAAAAGCACGGTCATCATAGACAATTTGGTGTGCTGTACTCAGAGAGATTCCCAGCTGTCTAATGTCCTCTATTGTAACTTTTCTGTCAGCCAAAATGAGTGAATTAATTAAATCTACCATTTCATATGTGCTCGCCATTTTGAACCCGGCTGGCCTGTCTTCACTTTGAATACTATTTCAACCTTCTTTAAATAACCTAGCCTATTTATAAATTTCTTTTTTTTTTCTTTTTTACAAAAGCATGCATCTCTTTGGGTTGGTATTTTATGGCCTATCAATCATTGTGCCAAATGCCAAATCCTGTTGATATATATATATATGATTTTTAAAGGAATGATTGTTTGTTAACTTTATTTTTAAATGGTTTGTTAGAGCTCATTTGTTTGCAGATTGTTAAATGGTTTCAAGTATTCCTATCTAACACTAATAATACTATTAGTATTAATCATTTGTTTGCTCACAATTAAATGGTTTCAAGCATTGCTATCTAACATTAGTAGTTCTGTTTATTAAGTATTCTCATGTAATATAAATAATTTGCACACTGCTCTTGGGTTTCAAATAACTAATAATAATAATAATACTTAGTAAACGAATGAAAAATTCTATTTGATTCATATATGGGATCGTAATAGGTACTATAAATCCACGTGCTTCTACATAAACATCACATATTCTTCAATAGTTTGAATTTTTCAGCCTCCCAAAATTTAATGATTGACCTCTGATAAAACAGCCTTTCTAGAAGCTCTGAATTTAAATTCTTAGGAGTGTTTTTTGGAAAAATCTGTGGCATACTTGTGTCCCTTTCATCTATTATCAGCTCATCCCAAAAGTATGGCAAGCCCCACACCAGCCTTCGCCACTTTTTGATCAACAAATTATCTGAGTAAGCAGTCTAGTTCATATCTTTTAACTGAACTGTTGGACATCCAGTTGTCGTTCGTGACGGGAGTGTTGTTGTTACTACGACAAAATCACTTTCCTAAAGTTCCATTAACGATGCTAAAAAATAATTTAGAAATAAATATTACTGAATTGTTAGAGGTCGGTGGATTTATATTGTTTACAAGAAAGACAAGCTGATTTGATTTATAGGAGGCCCGCTTTAAAAGAAAAAAAAATTCAAAATGGACGTTCACATGAGAGATGTCTGGGTCAACTTAAATGCTTAAATCAATTTTTTCCCCTTCATTGTCTGTGTCAGATCTGAGTACAGGTTTCTCTGTACACGGTGGATTTATTTTGAATGGCCTTATCCGAATACAATTTAGATTTTAAGATTATTGAGAAAGAAGATTGCCAAGGGAGACAGCCAATCACTTACTCAACGGCGTTAAATAACATGGCTGTGTTATATGCATTATCGACAACTATTTTTCAGCGCTTAATCTCAGATTGGTCGGTCTTCTGTGGATTAGAAAGATACCCACACAAGGAAGATCGATAGTTTCTTCGGAAAAAGAGACACTTTAAGAGCTTAAAATCAAATAGGTGTCGATGTCATTGTTCTTCTGCTTAAGACAGATGTTTCTTTAATTCGATTATATACCTCCCGAAATAAATTTTTTTAGATAAAACCTGCATATGTTTTGTTTGGGATAGGGGGAACCTTTTCTAGATTACAAAATTTGGTAATAATTTGGTGACTGAAGTTAATTAAAAAAATGGTGTGTTATGTAATATCTTCTGCATCAACACACCAGATGTGGCGAACATTTGGTCGCAGTGATCGACAGACAGTGACAGAGATGAAATGGCTAATCACACTATAAGGGAATGCAGCAAACTAGTATAAAACTAGTATAAAAGGAATGCAAGACAGGGACCGACTGAACGAAAAAAGTGATTCCTTAGAAATTGCGCTAGAGAATAAAAATTAACCATACTGACATATAGTATAAGCGCAAACTACAATGTGACAATACCCGCCGGCCGAACCCACAATCTCAGCTTCCTTAAATCACTCATGGCCATTTGAATCGTCTAGTGGTTTTTCTCATCTCCAGCCAGGGATATTTCACATTTCTTTAAAGATACGCAAAATATAACCGAGAGGGTGGAAGAAAAGAACAAACAAACGCGGACTTGGGTTAGCTTCAAGTGCAAGAGGGGGAAGTCTGTGACACTTTTTGTGCATTCTGTGAGCTAACGCAAGCGTGTACTCGAGCGAAAACTCTCACAAAGCCACTAGCAATGCTGACTTAAATTCTCGCGTTGGTCAACTCAGCATCAGTAGGTCAGCAGGTTTTAGCAGTCGCCTTTCTGACTTCTGTTGACCGGTCTCCTCTCTACCCGACTCTCATCTCTTGACTGACCTGTTCTGTCGACTGGTCTCTTCTGCTCCCTTCTGCTGACCGTGTCCTTCTCTTGACTCGCCTCTTCTGTCGACTGGTCTCTGCTGCTCTTTTCTGCTGACTGTTTCCTTATTGCCCACTGTCTCTGGAACCTTCCTTCCATCATCCTTCCGGGCTCATGGGAGATCTCGCGCGCAGGCCCTTTGTGTGGTTTTCGCGTCAAAACAGACAAAGGGATTCTCTGACTGGCACCCACACACAGAAAAACGGATGCCACTCATAGTGTCACAACAATTTGTCCAAGGAAATGAAACCCAAAAAATTCTCTGGGACTTTTAGACACAAACAGAACATCGAACTCTGTCCTGAAGACGAGGCCAAAGGTTAATTATCAAGAAAAAAAAAATTGTCATCGAATAGATTTTGTGGTTCTTGCGAATCATAGAGTAAAAATCAAAGAAAGTGAAAAGATTGACAAATACTTGGATCTTGGCAGAGAACAGGAAAAGTTGTGAAGATGATAGTGACGGTGATTCCGATTGTAGTTTGGTCCTTTGGAATGGTCCTCAAAAGTATAGAAAAGAAACTGGAGATCAGAACAAGAATCGAGACCATCCAGAACACAGCACATTTGAAATCAGCAAGAATATTTAAGAGTCTTGAAAACCTGAAGAGAATTTGTTATCCCGCTGTATGAAAAACTCTCAAGGTATAGACTAATAATTCTTTCACACTCATATAAAAAGTCTCAACTATTTTATCTAATATCTTTACAGATACTATCATTCCGGGTCATGTCCTGGATATGACACAAAATTGCATCTATCCGTGAGGCTCCAGTTCTTGACCTCTGGGGAATGTGTAATGTCCTTTGTTGCCATAACTTCAAGGCCCAATTTGATCTAGAGAAATAGTATCTGTTAGTGTTCCATCGCAAGTTAAAATAGATCTATTTCAAAATCCTTAGTATTAGATAGGAACACTTGAAAACATATCTGTGTGGAAATTCTTTGTATTAAGAATAGTTACTTGAAACTATAATTGTTTACTTAAAATTATTAGCAGTTACTTGAAATTAAACAATTGCTTGAAATAGTTTAAAACACATAATGGTGTACAGATGATTAGATAAGAATATTTTAAATCATAACTGCGCAAACAAATTATGAAATAGGAATAGTTATTTGAAACTATATAATTGTATGAAAAAAAGACTGATTTTAGTATTAAATAACCCAACAAAGGTTAACACGCTGTAAAAATAACCCAATCAACTAACCTATTTCGAGCCAGAACGGACTTGGGAATAAAATAATGAAGGAGTGATTCTACCCCACCCCCAGAGATCCAGCAAAGATGCATTACCATCGGATGCAGTTTAGAGTCATACTCAGGGTACCACGTTTGTTGTTGAGTGTCTTATTTCTCAACTGATAGTGTGATAGAAAAAAATAATATAATTAAGATATGAATGCTTCATTCAGCTTAAGTTTTTCAAGGTTTGAATAGAGGATTGTTTTAGATGAGAGGTTTGTTGCTACCAATTGTGAACATTTTATTATGTATTTATGATGATCAATTGTATAGATGGGTGGGTTCTATCGAAAACTAATAATTTTAAAGCAGATTTATTTGACCCATAAATGGAACCTTAACCTGTACAACTACTCTGGGTCAGAGTGGACCTGGAAGTAATGGTAATGAAGGATTACCCCACCCTCCAGATCTCCATAACTGGAGCCTCACCATAAGATGTAGTTTTGTGTTATATCTAGGATACTCTGTTTTTGGTATGTTGGGGGGTGTCTTGCTACTTTGCAGGGGATACTGATAGCGTAACAACAACACAAAAATATAAATTTAAACATACAATAAACGTGATTTCCTAACGTCCTGGTATAAAATATCCCTAGACAATTTGACATGCCGTTAAAATCAATCAACCAATCACTTTCTTTTTATTTCCTCTCACATTATAACTTTCAATACTTTCGTCTTCTCCTTTCTTTACGTCACTGCGTTTTTTTTTTTCAATTTATTTCCTCGACGCTTTCTTTCTTTCTTTCTTTCTTTCTTTCTTTCTTTCTTTCTTTCTTTCTTTCTTTCTTTACCTATGCAATACATCGTTTAACCATAACAACGGAATTTCTTATCGTTTCTCTGGAATATGGAAAATGTTTCTGAGGAAGAAAAGGTAAGGATTTTTTTAATATCAAAAAAAGAAAGAAAAATGCATGAATGTTTATTCTTGTGGATATTACAGAGCGTAGGCAAGAAAGATTAGGATAGTAGTTGTCATTTTTCAACTTTGGCAAAAGCCTAGAAGGATGGGACAAACAGGAAAAATATAACCAATCAATGATGATTTGCTATCCCAGGTTGCTAAATATTATACGCTACGAGAGGTTACGGGTAACTTGTGGTGACTGAAAAAGTCTAAAGTATTTTCAGATCATTCCATCGGTATATTTTCTGATTCCTCAGTCTGTTCTCGACAGTCCGTTTTTTTCGCAGATTCAGTCTTAAGTCGCTCTGTCGTAACTCTCAAGCCACACACACACACACACACACACACACACACACACACACACACACACACACACACAAACACACACACATATATATATATATATATATTCAACGGAAGATTCCAGCGACATTTTAATGTGTTCCGGAAAAATGTGGTGGAAAGACCAGAGTATATATATATATATATATATATATATATGAACTTTTATGAAACTGTTTTAATAGAAGAGAACATTTTCTAACAAACTGTATACAACAGAAAGTAATAACTTATGGCAAATAAACAATTCTCAGGTCTTCTTACCCCATTTTTCCGGAACATATAAAAGCTTTCCTGGAATCTTTCGTTGAAAATCAAGAATTTTCAAATTGTTTTACTTTCAACTCCCCGATATGTGTGCGCGTGTAAAAGATGAACAACATTGATAAGACAAATAGAAATATTTATTTTGCGCTATTTTTTTTAATTGTTCTTAACGAATTTCGATCTTAGATCATCGTCAATAGAAAAGTTTTTTGAAAAAATTTTCTTATAATGTTTTTAAGATTGCTTTTAAAAAATTTGATTCTCTATAAGAAAAATAAAGAAAAATGAACTTGTGACGTAGCACATCTATTCGATGAATGAAAATTATTTTCTGTTATACAAGTGTTTTCAACTGACTATTATATATCTGCTCTCAGAGCACCTGCCACTGATTACCCTGTCGGCTGGGGCTGTAAAATACACCGACTGCTTCTCTGCAGAGGGGTAAGCCCCCCCCCCAACGAGTGTCCTGAATATGAAATTAAACAATCTGGTGGTGAGATTCCAGTAATGTTAGAGCTTTGGGGGATGCGGAGTACCTATTCATTGCCATCGCTCCCAGGTCCACTCTGGCCCGGAGTGGTAGCACCTGATAGGGTCCTATCTATGAGTCAAATATAACTAAACTGTTTACTAAAGCAAAACTGTATTGTTTGAAATAGAACTGTTTTTGCATGCTCAACTGAATTGTTTGAAATAGAACTGTTTTTATATGTATAAAAATGGAGTTGGCATTAATAGCCTGCAATGGTTCATGTGCCATAAAACCAAACCAAACCAAACCTGCCACTGAGCTCTCCATTTAGGAGAAATAAGTTAAGCATGGGCGGTGTGTGTTTAAAATTAGCCATGAATGCTTGGTTTATTTATTTAGGGATTTATATGCCACATCATGCATAATCAAAAATATGTTTTAAGTGATATCTATATTCGAGGGTCGGCCGAAAAGTTCTTATTTTTCAACATAGTTCCTTTGCTGTCCTCATACTTCTTCCATCAGTATTGCTGTGCTTTAATACCATTGGTAAAAAAGTCATCACACGAATTTTTTAGCTGATGGGCTTTTCAGCTCACCCTCGTATATATATATATATATATATATATATATATATATATATATATATATATAATATAAATATATAATAACGTAACATAATAATGTTAATTTTTTTTAAAAGAAAAAAGGCTCTAGTTGCCTTAATTTTTGAATCTATGCTTTTGCATTTATAGTCCGATCAGTGCATTCGTTTGAGATACTACATTTTTTGTTTCTTTGAGATGGTAGACAATAATATTTGAATTGCCTCGCAAGAATTTGAAAAATCAAAACAAAATAATTTAAGAAATATTTTCTCTTCTTGGTTATTTAAAATACATTTTTGACCAATTAGAATAATAGAAAAATGAATCCACTTTTTATCTAATTTGGAGCCTATCTAAATCTTATAAATAAAACGATAAAATAGATTAACTTCAGTATGCATTAGAATATTCTCTAATACTGACCACTTTTCGCCATTTCTATTGAGTGATATAAATTTTTTTCAGAGAAAATATATTAAGTTTTGTTTATGTTTTTGACAGAGCTGCCAGAGCTAATATTCCCTCCTGCTGATTATGAAGATTAACATTACAGATATATATTAGTTTTTGGACCATTAATAGGTCCAAAAATACGACCAAGATACGTATACGAGTAATGTACATATACAAACATAGAATGTTCATACGCATATACGCGTATAGGAATCCGAACACACTCGAAACACTTGACGACTCTCGTTTGGTTCAGGTACGAAATTTTTATTTACCTTTTTGAGTTTAAGTTTTTTCGACATGAGGAGAGAGAGACACAATTTCTTACTATGCTGACTTTTCCATCTCACCTCACCACGTGCGGTCCCCGCCGCAAACTACTGGTCTGGCCTCGGCGAGCTCTGAAAATCGACTTGCTTCGTCCAAGCCCAAATCTCAACAAACTGTTTTTTTTTCAAATTCCAAAATCCTCAGCGCTTCCGGGCATGACGTCATTCACGTCCCCGGTCATATTTTCTATCTGGGGTTTTTATTGTGACATCTCTGATTGTCACATCCGCCCCGCGCGCGCGTGAACACCTGCACTCAATGTGTGCACCTAACTAACCCATGCACTAAGCCGAAAGGTTCTCAGCCAAACTAAACCGAAAGGCAAGATATATAAAACGAAAAATGATTATATAAAAAAAATCCCTCCGCAATTATATTACATTAGTGTATAAATCTACTTTCCCTCTTCATAATGACATACATTCACAACAATTGAAACAATGCAAACTGATATGAACTATTTTCTTATTAATATCATATTGGGGCATAAGAAAAGAGACTGTAACTTTTGTTATTTTTCAACAAACATTTCTCTCCGTTTGAAGAAATAAAATTGATTGAATTTGTAGAACTGTGTTTTATTTAATCATTTACATAATTTTACACTTTATTTATATCTATATTTATTCGTGTGCGCAGGAGTGCGTGTATTAGAAGGGCTATCCGACGTTGTCCGAGTTGTAGAAATAGCATTACATATAACAGTATAAGAATTGTGTTGTATAATATATGTAAAAAAATATTGATAGATAGGTTTTATTTGTATATCTTTACTTAGGAGTGGATCAGTAAAATCTATATCGAAATTATTGGATGAATTTCGAAAACGAAATCATTAACTGTTATGGTCAAGGGGGGGGTTCAAATGATAACACGACACAGAAATAAGTAATAAGAAATATATTGAAGGTAAATAATACATACACAAACGATGGCTGGGAGAAACCCCCTCCCAAGCTTAACAATCAGGAATATTACCGCTCTTGGTAAAGACTCGCTAAGACAGAACCGAGACTGTGTCTGAGATTGCGACTGAGACTGCGACTGCCCAAAAGAGAGCTCAGTAGGTATATGTCACCTGAGTACGAGTTCATCTATGCGGGAACCCCAACATTAACAAATGATTCATTAAGTACAAACAGTTTAAAAAATTATTGACATTTTCAAAAACTAAAAATTTACACAGATTCGTTTGATTCCCAATCAGTTTTTTTACTAAAATACAAAAAAGATAAAATAGAAAAGATAAAATAAAAAGAAGATAAAATACTGTTGTGAAGTGATAAAAAAACTTACGGACATAATGAACTAGTCTGAAAAGACTGTATATATAGTATACATATTTTGCTTAATAAAAATATAGTTGACTTCCAATATTGTCTCCTGTGTGTATTCATTACGTTTACTGTCAGACTACGATATAACAAATTCAAAAACATACGAATATCAGAAATTGTCATTATTTTATAGACATTATTTTCTCAAATTTATTATTCATACAAAAACAAATAAAAAAGCGGACGTTATTTAATTCTTTCTGTTTTTTCACCTGATTTGTCCTCCTTTTACCAATGAAAATTAATGTACCACTTACTTGTTTTGGTGTGATTTAATTTTGAAAGAGTGAAAGACAAGGGAGATCATTGCAGTAGTGTGTGTAAAAGCTGAAAAAGTTAGAATATCAAAAAGTACCCTTAACTCAGTTTTCGGTAGCCGAATCGACTTGAACCCAATTTTGCTTTCATCATCAGGCAAATTAAAGGACACGTTAGAATAGAAAAGGTTATTCTAAGATGTCCCGTTATAATAGACAGATTTGTAAAATTACATTTTTTTTTACATATATTTGTAGATTAAAAAACGTTGATAACTCAAGAGAGTGTCAGGGGATGTCTCAGTTTATTTAAAGAATTATTTTATCCGTACTTTTATCAGTCAAATGATGAGAATACTTTAATTTCTAAGCAACCAGAAAATTGCTGTAATCGAAAGCTAAACCAAATGTGTCGAGACGGAGAAATGAATAAAAAGAAGTAAAGAGACAAAAAAAAAACAAAAAACAAACAACAACAAAACAACACAAAACAAAACAAAAAACAAAATAACAAAAAACAAAAGAATAGGTAGAAAAGTAGAAAAAAAATCAAGCAAACGTTTGTGGGTCACGTGACTTAATATGATAACAGGCTTTTGATTGGTTACTTTGTTCGACCAGAAAATAAGCAATTTGTCTCTTTCATGCCTCGTCTAACGTCAGGTGACGTCCACAACGCATAATCGATAATCGAAACTGCTATCCTGTGATATTTGTGGCTGTAGACAGGCTGCATCGATTTTAGGATAGCTTTGCAGGGAACCATCACCGATAATTCGAACTTTCCTGGATAATGTAGACAATAAACTTCGAGTGTAAAATTTAAACGATATGTTTTAAATTGCTAAACCGAAGAGCCATGCTGGAGTAAGTACGTTTGTGTGTATCTATCTGAAAATCATGGCTAAACGGAAGATTCACAGGGATCTGTTTTCTGCATATATATATATATATATATATATATATATATATATATATATATATATATATATATATAACGCTAGCACCTAGTTTTCATGGTCTTGGTCGAAATAAGGCTTCGGTAGTGGTTTTGATCGTTTGGTTTTTTTTCTTTAATGGTGCATCAAACTTCGTGTGTTATTCAATTCCAAAGATATACTAGTAGAAGAACAATTATGATATTATTTAACTCAAAATTGGGGATTCAATAAATTTCTCAAGAGCATTAGCCCGAAAGTGAAAGTAATAACTCGACTGGATTTCGAACTCATTTATTTGGAGGCCGCATTTCAGCACGTTAACCATAACGCAATAGAGACTCCCTTGATTTTGACGGTTACTAACAAATAATACAGATGACAAACATTAGCTGTAAAAGTTTGTACTGCTTTTAATTCACAGACACTTTTAGTATTTATTGGATTTGTGTATAGTACATAAATATACATATGTCTGTGTGTGTCGTGTGCGTATTTGTGTACGCATGTGTGTACATATATGTATGTATATATATACGTATATATATATATATATATGCACGTACATAGAGAGACAGAGACAGAGTGAGAGAGATATTTATTTATTCAACCCCTCAACCACGAGCAGGATGCGACACAAGGTCAATTATTAAGCAGAGTTTAACAGATTTGAATTCAGAGTTTTTCTTCTCCAAGACTGGTTGCTATACCAAGGCTACAAAACCCACTCTACCTTATTATTCATTCGTTGTGGGAGGAAGGAGTGTTGGATTCATACCTTTCTTAAAGGTATTAGTGGTATATGAAATGAAAACCTGAGTCACCGTATTCATTTCCTATGACGGTATCCATTTTGTCATCAGAGCCTCCCGAGTGAGAGAGACAGAAAGACTGAAAGAGGCACGTGTATAGTTATTAGTACGCACACACGTATCTATCTATCTATCTACACACATAAATATATTTTGGAAGGGCTATCCGTCGTTGCCTGGGTGGAGTGAATAAGTTTATAATAAGGAATGTGTTCTATGATATATTTCTTCTTAATTAATTCATTTATTTTATTTGTTTATGTTTACCATTGAAGCGGATGTCCTATTTCTTTATTGTCGGGACATATTGATAAAATTCGAGGTAGACATTCGACATTCAGTTTCATTACTCTGAATTGATATATTTTTCGGACTTGGATGATACCAAATAATTCTTTTGTTCTTGGTTTTATGTTGTTTTTTGTTAAGCACATATATACACCGGCAATTCAGAAAAAAAAAGAAAGGATCTTTTCTTGTGTGAACAAATAGGGTCTTGACTGGAAGCTGGCATTTTCTGATCTTGGTTTATATATATATATATATATACATATCGGAAAAGTGGGTAACTGATTAAATAAAAAAATTGTTGAAATTCAATACATTCTTGAAAGAACAGAATGTTGGATTTTCATTCAAAGAAAATAAGACGAAATTGAGTAGTATAGGAAAGTATTTCTATATGTATTTTATCATTTTATTTATAAGATTTAGATAGGCTCTACATTCAATAAAAGGTGGATTGATTTATCAATATATTTCTAATTGGTTAAAAAAGTATTTTTAACAATCTAGGAGGAAAAGGATTTCTTAAATTAACTTGAGTTTGGATCCTTCAAAATTTGTGTGGCTATTCAAATATCATCGTCTGCTATGTCAAAGAAATTAAAAAAAAAAAGGCCGCGCCTCAAACGAAGGAACAGATTGGTCAATAAATGCAAAAACACAGATGTAAAAATTACAGTTTCTGGAGCCTATTTTTATGCCAAAATTAACACATTCTTTGTATGGAAATCAATTGTTTTTTTCATATAAATATCCAATATTTTCATCAATAAAATAGAACTACAATAAAAGCATTAAAAAACGTCATGAGTTTTACGTGTCGATACACGGTAACGAGAAACTTAGAATCGTGAGTTGTTATTCTGTTTCTATTGGTATTCTATTTTATAGTTGAAAATATTGGGATTTTGCTCTGCATTATTGCGCACACAGTACTGAAATGATTTTTCTGATAAACCGCTTTTAACGTTAAATTATATATATATATATAATGAGATATGAGTGAAAGAATTAGGTTAGTAGGATTCAGCATTTATAATCAACGATACAATTATTCAGTATATATATGTATATATACTTATAAACACACATACACACACACACACACACACACACATATATATATATGGATTATTGGTGGGAATGTTTACCCTTAAATCATTTAAAGAATACTGTGAATTGACTTTTTACCAATTTATTTTTGTTCTATCTAAACGAATTGTAGGCCCTTTAAGCATTAATTAATAATGTGCAACAGTCACGATTCAAATGCAGATGGCTTGAGATAATATAAACTAACTTTATTTAAATGCTATAAAAACAAACTGTACAATTCTTGAAAATGGCTTGAGACACCGCCAAAAGCGCTGGAAATCCTGAATTTTTCGAATGATTTCTATATTCATTCGATCTGGATTTGCACTCTTTTTTATCTGCTCTTTCTAATCAAAAATGCAGAAACGAAAAACATCCAGGGAGTTCACGTAGCGTAATGGATACAGTACTGGACTACGTCCTTGAAGTAAATGAGTTCGAACTCCTGTAGCGCTATTACTTTCACTTTCGGACAGCTGTTCTTCACCAAGGATGGCCTTGGTATAAAGTAATCCCCAAAGGTTGATATGCCATTAAACAAAAAAAAAAAAAGCGAAATCAAACCCGAAAAACTGCTTTCAACACACACACACACACACACATATATATATATATATATATATATATATATATATCTTGTAAAAGATAGCAGTTGAGAGACATGGTGCAAAATGATGTAGAGCAATCTTGCAAGTTATTTATTGCTATAAGAAATTCTATCCAGCATGAGTGCCTCTCAGATGTGATCCTGTACCAGACTCTGTTAAGATAAGTAAATTTGCGATTCTCGGATATTAGTTAAAGAAATTAGCAACTTATATTTTTAAGATTTGAAATAGAAGCATTCAATCCCTCCTGATAAGAGCTTTGCATTATATCAAAACGAACTAATGTGTTTGAGTTTTGTCTTTTATTGTTGTCTCCGATACGCACTTTACCTCGTTGTCGGAGAAATAATGATCCATGTGTGTTGGAATAAAAAGCAATTAATAGATAAGTGAAAATTTTTGAAAAGGATTGACAATGCTACATTTATGTATTCATAACATTTTCATCCCATTTATATGTAACCATAACCCAGCAAAAACGGCACATCATAGCGAGGTTTTATTAAAGCATTACACTTAAAATATTTTAATTTAGAGAATAAAGCAATTTCAAGTTCAATTTGCAAACGAATAAACATTTTGGGAGTTTGCATCGTACTGAACATCTATCTATCTATCTATCTATCTTCTCATCAACCGAAAAGGACATCGATACGCGGCTAACGAAGGCATGGGCAGCTATCAATAGGCTATCTATCCTATGGAAATCAGACCTAACCGATAACGTAGTTTCTTCCAGGCGGCTGTCGTATCGATACTGCTGTATGGATGCACTACAGTGACGCTAACAAAACGGCTGGAGAAGAAGCTAGACGGCAATTACACAAGAATGCTGCGAGCAATCTTGAACAAGTCCTGGCGACAACACCCCACAAGACACCAACTATACGGCCACCTGCCTCCTATCACGAAAACTATTCAAGTTAGACGAACCAGACATGCAGGACACTGCTGGAGAATCAGGGACGAACTCATAAGTGATGTACTCCTATGGACCCCCCACATATGGCCGGGCAAAAGCAGGACGACCAGTTTGAACATACATTCAGCAGCTATGTGAGGATACGGGATGTAGCCCTGAAGACCTGCCAGAGGCGATTAACGATAGGGAAAAGTGGCGAGAGAGGATCAGGGATATCCGTGCTAGTGGCACGACATGATGATGATGATCTAGATAGATAAAAATTCCTTACATCTGAATGTAACCATAATCCGGAAAAATATCACATCATAACGGTATTTTTACCAGAGCAATGGACTTAAAATACAGTGAATGAGTAAAGCAATTTCTATTTAAACTTACAACTGGAAGATGATTTTGTGGGGTTTGCGTTCACGCTGAATGTCATTTTTTAATCATCCAAATTCTTGATATAGCGAAGCTATGAACTTCAAATTGGAATCTTTCACTCCTCTCTAAATCGAAGAATCAATATCATCATGGACTGCAGTTAGAACGGGTCATCTAGTCTAAAACATCTAAAAGTGTCTCCTAATTTTTATTTCAAAATAACTTTCTTTTCCGTTGATGAAAAAAAAAACGCCTGTTAATCTGTGGAACCAACTTTTGAGTGAAGTTTGCCAAGGCTTTTGTATCTCGTTAATAATGACTTCTCGGAAGTTGTCTGACAAGATGTCTGTTCGTGGGGAGAAGATGACACATGCTGGCGGCTAAAATGCTAATGTCAACACCCAATACTAGCAGAGGTGTGTCACTGAAAGCTAACGACAAAGTCAGCCATTGAAAAATGTATTGGCACCGAAAGGACATGCCCTGGGGACCCGGGCGGTAAATCACCCAGTGACAAAACTGCTTGATTATATCACTCTTCCAACGACCATCACCATTGCCATCAAATATTCCGCAGTCTGCTCTCATACCCATAGTCACAGTGTTCTCTGACAAGAGAAAAGAGACAGTGCAGGAATTCGTTTTTATTTTGAATCGAGAGTGGTTAGTTAGGATGTGAGCTACAATTGTATTCGTAGCAAAAGGTTTGAAAAAAAAAAAAAAAAAAAAAAAGAAGGAATTCGAACAGAGAAAAAAAAATCAGTCTTTATTGGCAGATAAGCAATTATTGCACTGACGAAACAAAAAGGGAAGTGATCAGCTAAGATGTTTATCTCATTTTTCCTCGCAGCGTTTATGATTGTTGCTGCTGTTGGGTCAGGTAAGAATCAAGATTATTTTTTATGCAACACAATCATAATTCGCTTATCTCATTAAAACGTTATCGTTTTATTTTTGAAAATTATTTTTGTTCACACTAAATCCCACTGGCTTTTCTCGGTGATCGACTTTAATTGAATTAGAAATAACTGGTCTCCAAATTTCTATCTTAACTGATTCTATAATTGGGACCCCAAACCGCACGCTCAAATCCAGACCCACACACACACACACACACACACACACACACACACACACACACACACACACATATATATATATATATATGCATGCGTATGTGAATGTATAAAATGTTCTAATCATATAAGATCCTAATTATATGGTTGCCAAAAAGGTTCTCTCACTTTTGTTTTAGATAGTAGTATAATTGGAACACACACATACACAAACACATTCTCACACACACACACACACACACACACACACACACACACACACACGTACACACACACACACACACACATATATATATATATATATATACATATGATTTAAGATTTAATGCTTAAAGCGTTTTTGATTTATAAAATCTTTACAGCACTCAGTGCTAAAAAATACAGAGCAATATCAAAATATATTTCAATTGTAAAGATGAAAAAGATGAAAAATATATAAAACAACATTAAAACTCACAATTATATATATATATATATATATATATATATATATATATATATATATATATATATATATATATTCGACTTGGTAAAAAATTATTGAATTAGTACACTTAATGGATGTTCACCCTGTTTTTTTTTTATTTAGCTGCAAATAAACTAAGAACAAATAAGACGCAAAATATATTTTCCTTCAAAATTGGGTTATTCCATAATATTTTCCTCTGCATGGCTTGAAAAAATATACCATTAATTTAAATAATTTAATGAATTTTGTTTAAGGAATATTTTATAAAGACAGAATATTCAACTATTAAATATTCAACTATTAAAGAAAAAATGTTTGCATCTTATTTGTTATTAGTTTGTTTACTACTTAAAAAGAAAAGAAACTACGGAAAAACAAAAAACAAGGTGGGCATCATCAAAGTGTGATGATTCATTAATTTTTGCCAGGGGTAGTAGATATATGTGTCTATATATATATATATATATATATGGAAAAATAAGGCAATATGGAAAATTAAATTGACATGGTTCAGTATAGGAATAACGTCAAAGAGAAATATAGCAATAGGATTTTAGATACTCTCTTCTTTCTTTCTCATACAATCAGATTTCATTTCAAAACACACACACACACACACACACACAAATATATTTATTGTTTAAAACATTTAAAACTATAATTAAAAACATCGATTTACATAAGAAGAAATTCAATATGCTTTTCCATAAACCTACACGCTCCATGCGTAACTGACAGTTTCATCAAATTTATTTGCTTATTGAAGCATATAAGCAGTGAATTCTTGTTTTTCGCAAAAGGTTCTTGCTTTGATATTCAGCACTCTATAAGATGATACTGACAACTAAATTGTTTTTGATATTTTTACGATTTACATTTCAAACATTTCAAATATATATATATATATATATATATATATATATATATATGTACTAGTCCAAATCACATCTACTGAAAGTGACATCAAAATATGCCTAATGAAGATGAGGAATGCTATTAGGATACCATCGATCATATGAAAGTCTGATCTATCTGATAAAATAAAACTGGATTTCTTCCAAGCTGTAGTTATACTCATATTACTATATGGATGCTAACAAAATGCATTGCGAAAAAACTTGGTTGGAACTGTACAAGAATGTTGCGTGCTGTTTTGAACAAATCCTAGAAGCAGCAACCCACAAAACAGCAGTTGTACAGCCACTTACCTTCAATCGTTTAAACCATTCAAGTAAGAATAGTAAGATATGCGGGATTCTGCTCTGGAGAAACGTGGACGAACTTATAAGCGACGTCTTCTTATGGACTCCTGCACATAAACGTGCTTATGTTGGCAAACAAAGGCTTACATACATTAGCTCCGTGCCGACACCATAGGCTGCGTAGGAGATCTGCTAGGAGCGATGGATGATGAGAGAGAGAGAGAGAGAGAGAGAGAGAGAGAGAGAGAGAGTCAAGGAGCTCTATGCTGCCTGTGTGACTTGATGATGATGATGATATATATATATATATATATATACCAGCATCAACAAAAATACAGAAACTGAGATTTTATACCAAAATATTTTAAAGCTCCGTGTTAATAAGGTAATTTCAATCAAACCTGAATTCCGTGATCTCCTTAAGGCTGAAGCCATCAAAAATAGATACAATAAAAAATAACCTACATTACTAACACATCAACAAAAAACTGCTGCTAAAGAATTACGCAATTACCCCAACATCACCATAAAAAAGCAAATAAAACAAACATTTTTGTAGTACTCAATAAAACAGTTTACCATTCAAAACTACAAAATATTCTCGATGACCATACAAAATTCAAAAAATTAAATAAAAATCCCACCAACCAACTAAAATCAAAAATTAATAAACTAATCACTGCTAATAATGCCGAACTTAATAGCACAAAACTACCCAAAATAATTGGTGATTATGAACCCGGCTATCTTTACGGGACCGTAAAAAAAGAATATATATATATATATATATATATATATATATATATATATAAGAGGAAAATGGAAATAAATCCAGTTGTATGTAAATATAAAAAATATGAAAAAAAATATTCCGAGGATATATTTTCTTATGTAAGATAATTTGCCAATGTAACTACCTTTTTTTTGTTCAAAGTCACAATTGAAGTAGAACAATAATGATACTATTTAATCTCTAATCTTTTCTTCGTCATTTAAAAACAGGTTTGGCTCAAAAAACCCTCCTTAGTCAACAGAAATAGGATTATCTTCCATCACTGTCGTCTCACAGTTCAAATGAATAAAGATCTCTGAGAGAAGCTCAGTTGGGAAAATTACTTCATCCTTTCTATTCTTCTGACCTTGCTTCTTCTGATTATATCTTTAGGGGATTTTACATTTCGATGGTCTTAGGTTGACGATTAGAAAAGAAGTTAAACAGGAGTTGGTCTCATATTTTGCATCAAGAATTTTACAAGCATGGCATCTATAAGCTTGTTGACAGACGAAATGAAGTTTTCGGAATCAATGAATGCTATGTTAATGATTAAATATTTCTATAGTTAGAAGTTTTTCATTTATAATATATACTCTAAATTAATTTAATTATCTATTATGTTTTGTTGAGTTTTGGTTCAAAGCCAAAAGGATGTAGCATTCAGTTAAAATCACGAAAGAACTATTAGCTTAACTCGTTAACCATAACACTAGGCAAAGTGCTCAGATTATTTAAATTAGCAGTACTTACTCCAAATACGCACAGTTTATAAGGCAGCCATTATCAAAAATAAAGGCCGTAGAGTCGCTTTTACTAAAGTTTAGGATGATTATTCGTTTTTGAAAGACGTTTTATTTGTTTTTATCATATATTTAGTACGGTCTATTACTTTGTTTACACCGAGTGTGGCGTGACGGCTTCAGAGTCATTCAGAGACTTTAGATGATCTCGAAAACCTCTAAAAATCAATAAGTAAATCGAATATATATTCTATTTTATTATTTACCAGACTTGAAAGGCTAGCATTAGCTAAAAGTTTAAAGGGTGTGTGTGTACCCGAAGTGTAATGGCTAAAGTGATGGACTGCGGCCTCGAAGTAAGCGAGTTCGAACCCCAGTCGCACTTTTACTTTCATTTTCGGACTTATACCCTTGGGAAAGATATTGAACCCTCTTCTCTCCCCCAGCTGTGGGTGGATAAGGAGAGTCAATACCTTTGTGGCTTGTTCAACGCCAAAACCATCCATGTCGAAGAACAACAGTGATAATTTTCAACAATTAGCTAATACCTTTTCCAAAGTTTGAAAGTGAACCTAATAGCGCGACTGAAGTTCGAGCTCACTTACTGCAATGTTGCAGTTCGTCATGTTAGCCACTACATCACGTGACTTCAGCCGGTAACGACAGATTTGTAAAGTAAAAGAATTAAAATATACCATTGTGGTGTGTGTAGGTATTTTATTTATTTTGAATGAAATATTTCTATGGTGGCAATGACATAAGACAGACACACCTAAGTAAAAACTCTATTACTCTTTGTCACTGTTCGCGTAAAAATCGTTCACGTATTTCTTGACGGTGACGTGTGGGTTTGAGAAGCTAAACCCAGTGAGGTGCGCATGATTCCTGTTTACGTCTCTCTAGCAAAGACTCGAACATAAATCAAGCCCACTCTTCTTTTGTCAGCTTATTCAAGAAGTGTGGTTGGTTATATAGAAATCTTCACTGCTATATACAAATCACCCGGGAAGGTAGTCCAACATTTCATATCTTTAACCGAACTATCGGACCCTCATACGTCGAGATTGACAAAAGAGTCAATTATATATATACACATATATATAAATATTCAACTACTTGGTTTTCATTTTTCTACAGTGATATCATGGTTATCTTTCGATGGCTGTTTTATTCTCTTCTATAGAAGCCACTCTTATAGAGAAGCAGCAGTAGTTCCCCGATCGAACTAACGATCCTGAGCGTTGAGTCGTCAAACTCACGTCCAGGACCTGTTTAGGTATTGAGTTTGGTCGTCAATGGGTTTATTCAAATACCTTTGCGTACATCATGCTGCTTCCCATGTGTACGTAAAAAAAAGGTGGGGGGTAATTTTAATTTAAGTTTTAACTTAGTTAAAGTCCAGGATTAAGGTACTTTTGTCAGACTTTCACTGGTACTGAATTTTTTTTTTTTTTGCAGTATTCGGACATTTTCCTAGGCTTCTTAGTTTTTCTTCTATACTACCAATGGGAGCCGAGGAGGCTTTAGGAATTATATAGCTTTTACAAATGACAAGTTTTTTTTTGTGGTAGCATTGGGAGTTTTAGGCTTTTAGTTTTTCTTCTAAACTACTGTTAGGGCTTTAAGAATTTTAAACTTTTAGAAAAGATTCAAAAATGTTTTGCCGTGTTCGCTGACATTTGGACAGAGTCATATATTCAATTTGGGCTTATAGTAAGCGTGTCTTTACATTTAAAACGCACAGTTTAAGCATTATTTTACAAACAAAAATACAGCATAACATTTTGTAAAATTTTCAGCATTTTAAATTAATAGGACTTAAAGACATACTGACCAATATTGAAACATTTTTCTCTGCTGGCAGGTGTGAGTTCAAATCCTTCCTTTTTCTTTTAGCGTTTATTTATTAATGAATTTTAAGTATGCTTGGAGACGGTCTACTGTTTGAAAGGGGGTGGGTGGAGAAGGCTAGTTATTTCATCATGCCCAAATTGGGAAAAACGGAAACAACAAATATACCCTCCACAACACGTCAAATAGGAATGGGCAACATCTAACAGATTTCATGATAGAAAATAGATTAGCATGCCTCAATACAAACTACCAAAAAAGGGAGGGCAAACTATGGACATACACGTACGCGAACAATAGTAAAGCACAGATAGACTACGTCCTTATAAAAAAGAAATGGAAAAATAGTGCAATGAATTGCGAGGCATACTCCTCTTTCGAGGGTGTGTCCTCCGATCACCGAATAGTCACGGCGAAAATACGGCTAAGCCTACGAAAAAACGCCAAACGAACAGCGACCACCAAACACTATGACTGGGCCCTTTTGAACAACAGAGATATAAGAGATAAATACGTATTAGAATTAAGTAACAGATTCGAAACACTACAAGAGAAGATGGAAAAAAGTACACCAAATGACGAATATGAAAATTTCGTCAATGCGCATCTCGAGGCAGCAGCGAAATGTATTCCAACAAAACTCAAAACTAAATATAGAGTCCCATGGGAAACTTTAGCGGTGAGAGAAAAACGTGCACTAGTGAAAACAGCCCCCCAAAACTATCGAAAAAACCCAACAAACACAAATGCCTTAAAACTAAAAACGGCACAATATCAATTAGCAGGCATATATATAAAGGAACAGACAGAATACATTCAAAATCAGATAGATAAGATTAGAGACTCGGTGGAAGATAGACAATCTAGGATAGCCTGGCAAACAATAAACGAAGTGAGTAGTAGAAAGAACACAGCCAAAGCAAAACTGAAAGCTGCAAACCAACAAGAAAGAATAAAACTGTGGAAACAGCACTTCGAAAACCTACTAGGAAACCCACCGAAAATAACACATGAACCAATCACCAGAATAATTAGTAAACAATAAGACATTAAACTAGGACCGTTCACACAAGAAGAAATCGACTCGGTTCTCAGAAAAATTAAAAATAGGAAAGCTGCAGGGCTGGACGAGATTCCCCCAGAAGTATGGAAGACCAAACAATTCGACGACATACTGCTCCGACACTGCAACGCAGTATACAATCAAAATCCGATAGATAGATGGATGAAGGGATGCATCCTCCCCTTCCTTAAAAAGGGGGACATCGGATTAGCCAAAAACTAAGAGGCATAACACTTACATCCATAGCAGCCAAAATCTACAATGCCCTACTACGAAACCGCATAGAACCCAAAATCGACAACATACTTAGGAAAAACCAAAATGGCTTTCGAAGAAATAGATCCACGACCTCACAAATATTAACCATCCGTAGAATCCTTGAAGGTGTACGGGCAAAAAACCTACAAGCGACATTAATATTTGTCGACTTTACCAAGGCTTTCGACTCCATTCACAGAGGAAAGATGGAACAAATCCTACTAGCGTACGGCATACCTAAAGAAACCGTAGCGGCAATAACGATTCTCTATAGAAACACCAAAGTAAAAGTACGATCACCAGATGGAGACATCGAATACTTCGACATTGTAGCAGGAGTACTACTAGGGGGCACGCTGGCTCCGTACCTCTTTATCATTTGTCTAGACTACGTACTTAGAACATGGATTGACAAAATCAGAGTGAATGGCTTCGAGCTGACAAAGAAAAGAAGCAGAAGGTACCCCACAAAAACATTTACCGACGCCGACTACGCCGATGACATAGCGATACTGGCAAATACACCTGACCAAGCCGAAACACTACTGCATAGTCTGGAACGAGCAGCCGCAGGCATAGGCCTCTATGTTAATGCACACAAAACGGAATATATGTGCTATAATCAAACGGGGGACATCTCCACTCTAGACGGAACCCCTCTTAAACTAGTAGACAAATTCACTTACCTAGGAAGCAGCGTCGCATCAACCGAAAAGGACATCGACACGCGGCTAACGAAGGCATGGACAGCTATCAATAGACTATCGATCATATGGAAATCAGACCTAACCGATAAAATGAAACGCAGTTTTATCCAGGCAGCGGTCACATCGATACTGCTATATGGGTGCACTACATGGACTCTAACAAAACGGCTGGAGAAGAAGCTAGATGGCAATTACACAAGAATGCCGCGAGCAATCTTGAACAAGTCCTGGCGACAACACCCCACAAGACACCAACTATACAGCCACCTGCCTCCTATCACGAAAACCATTCAAGTTAGACGAACCAGACATGCAGGACACTACTGGAGAAGCAGGGACGAGCTCATAAGTGATGTACTCTTATGGACCCCCACACATGGCCGTGCAAAAGCAGGACGACCAGCACGAACATACATTCAGCAACTATGTGAGGATACGGGATGTTGTCCTGAGGACCTGCCTAGGGCGATGAACGATAGGGAGTAGTGGCGAGAGAGGGTCAGGGATATCCGTGCTACCAGCACGACATGATGATGATGATGACAGTGATATCGAAGGATATCAGTATTCAAAATATCTATCATATATATAATAATATACAAAATAATATATTTGTGATGAATAAAAGATAGCAGATGAATTAAAGTCATTTGACATGAATGATATTTCTTTTTAGTCATCTTTTAGATTTTATATTATAATCTTTTTAGTTTTTCTCGTCCCGTTTTAACGTTTATTATTCGAAAAAAACTTCTTCTGTTTAAAACTTAAATAATTAAAAAAAAGCTTATATACCGCAAAACACGCCACAAAAACGAACAAGTAAAATAGCATATCTATTTGCTATTTTTTTTATATGCATATCGCTCACAAATATTACTCCTTCCCCTTGTAAATAAAAGATAAAAATAAAAAGTTTATTTTCTTCTAAACGAAAAATGCCAGAATACCAAATATCTTGAACAGCCAGCTCTACGATGGTGTACAGAGTTTAGATGTGAAACCATTCTATTTGATCCACATATAGGACCCTTTCAGGTACTGCCAAAGTGGACCTGGGAGTAATGGTAATGAAGAATTACTCCATATTCCTCAAAGCTCCAGCATTACTCGAGCCTCACGATCAGATTGTCAAGTATCATATTCCGGTAACTCATTGGTGGGTGGGTCTTACACCCTCTGCAGAGCTCCAGTCGACTGGGCTAATGGAGGTCTGAATACCACAAGGAAATAAGTGGATTTGAAATGTTGCACTTTGATCATTTAAGAGAACTGAAAACTAATTTGAAGACAATATCTAATGTACCCACTTTATTGCCCTGTTATAATAGCCGAGGGATTTCGGTTCATGCCTTTGAGTTTAGTTAGGCTGAGAATCTTTCGGCTCAGCGCATGGGTTAGTTGGGTGCAACCTTGATGCAGGTGGTAACGCGTGAGCGCGCACAGAGCGGACATGTCACTCAGATGTCATAATAGTCCGAGAAAAAAAGGGGTGACAGGGTGCGGGTGACGTCACGCACCGGAACTTGCGGAGGTTTGTGTGAGAATCTGAAGAAAGTCAGAGTTGAGAATTAGACACCGGACGAAGAAGGATCGACTTTTGGAGCTCGCAGACGCGAGGCGAACTTGCGCCCTATGGGGGCCGCTCGAGACGGGGGCCGCTCGAGATGGGGGCCAAATGAATAAGACAGCATAGAAGATTGTGTCTCTCCTCCTTACGTCGAAACCTTTAACTCAAAGTTAATAAAAAGGTTTCGTACCTGAACAAGAAGTCGTTACATGTTTTCGAATTCCGAGATTCCTATGTTCTTTATATGTTCTATCGTAATCAACATTCGATGTCCATTTCACCCATTTCGCACATGGACATATTCGTGTATATGGCTATGTAACAGTCCAATTGTGCACTAACTGTCAAGTGCACTAATTGTGGAATGGCTTGCACAACACTTGTAGGATTAAAATCTAATGTTATACATAAACATGTAAATTCATATGGTAAAAATGGACTTTTGGACACAGATACATGATAATCGACGGGAGAGTCCAATAAGTTTGGGTTGGTTGGTGTTTTATAGCAGGTTAGATTGTGTCAAATTTGATCAGGTGGGAGGTCAGATAAATATCAATCCTTCCGGGTTAATCAAGGTCACATACTGTTCGTTGATAATTTTATTTTTAAACGAGTTTTTTGAACTCATTTGTTAGCAGAGTTAAGAGGTTATAGTCGACCAGAAGGCTCCTTTTTCAATAGCTATAACACTGAGGTGTAGGGAAGGGCGCTACTCCTTTCCCTGGATTGCTCCATTTTACCATTGATACATACCTTATATCGTTGAGCGTTAAGCAAGGAGGTATCAAGTACCATTTTTAAAGTCTTTGGTATGACACTAACTGGGATTGAACCCAGGTCTCCCTGACCACTAGGCTAATGAGCCGGTTAGGTTATAATTCTATTTAATATTAATCATTTTTTGGTTGGTTGGTTGGTTTTAGGACATATCACCCATTGTCGGTTATTTAATGCTAAATCCTATTTATACATATATATATATATATATATATATATATATATATATATATATATGTTAAATATATATGATTTGTAAACACATTTTGTTGTTAACATTTTTAGACAAGCCTGAGCTCATTTTTGCACACAGTTAAATGGTTTCAAGTATTTCTATGTAACAATAACAGTTTCACATCAATTATTTATTTGCTCACATTTAATTGGATATACGTATATGATTTGTAAGTGAATAGTTTGTTGGTAATTTCATTTTTAAATGACTTACAACTAATTTGTTTGCACACAAGTATTGTTATTATTTCTACAAAGTAAAATAATTTCCATGATTGTTATCTAATACTTATGATTCTATTCAATATTAATTTGTTTGATCACAGCGAAGTGGTTACAAGTATTGCTATTTAACACTATTACATTAAACACTATCCATTCATTTGCTTACAGTCTATTGGTTTCAATTATTGCTATGTTATACGAATATGTCAATTTATGCACATAGTTAAAGAGTTTCAAGTATTGTTATTTAACACTAATAATTCTATTTAACATTACTCATTCGTTTGCTCACAGTTAAATGGTTTCAAGTATTTCTGTGTATCGCTAACAATTCAATTAAACATAAACCATTCCTTTACATACAGTTAGATGATCAAACAGTTCTGCTTCTAACAATTCAATTTAGCATAAGTCATTTGCTTGCGAAGAGTTTAAATGTGAAACAGTTCTATTTGACCCATAGATAGGACCCTATCAGGTGCTACCACTCCGGGTCAGAGTGGACCTGGAAGCAATGGAAATGAAAGAGTACTGCATATTCACCAAAGCTCCAAGGCTGGAACCTCGCCATCAAATTGTTTAATGTCATATCCAGGACACTTGTTAGCAGAGTCTCACCCCTCTGCCGGGATGAAGTCGGTGTATTCTACAGCCTCAGCCGACTGGGCTCTAATCATTTGCTTGCACATGGTTAAATGATTTTACGTATTTCTAGTTAACATTAGTACTTCTATTTATCAAGTATTCTCATGTAATATAAATGATTTATTCACAACAGCATGGTTTCAAATAATCAATAATGATAATCCTTAGTAAATGATTGAATAGTTCTATTTGATTTATAGATGGGACCCTTCAGGTACAAAACACATCGGGTCCGAGTTGACCTGGGAGTAATTGCAATAAAGAGGTGCTTCACATCCCTCAAAACTCCAGGACTGGAGCCTCAGATGCACTTTAGTATCATACCCAGGACAATCATTGGGGAGAGGTCTTATCCCTCTGTAGATATACAGTCGGTGTATTGTTCAGCCCCAGCCGATAAGGTGCTAACAATATATATATATATATATATATATATATATATATATATATATATATATTGTTTTGCATGTTTTATTGAAAATGACAAACAAAATTTTGTATTTCGATATTTTATCCAGCTTTTCTTTTTGGCAAATGAGATGTCGCAGCTGTCTTTGTATCGTTCGAGTACGGGTAATTTCAACAATCTTCGGGCATTTTCGAGAACGTAGGTGCTTCTGCGTTGTGGAAGGTTGGATTGATTCTGTATTGAAAGAAATTTTAGGTTAGCGTGTCGAAATGTTTGAACACGCAGAGTGGTGATGATGACTTGAAGTGTAAAGATAGCAGCAAAGGATCACATGACTGGAGATCCACCGAGGCAGTAGAATTTTGCACGTATATGAAATGAATTTTAAGACTCCCACTCCTAAGCTAAAAAATTGTTTAGAATAGAGTCTCTATACTTTATTAGTAAATATTTTTCAACTTTTTATACTTGAAATCGTTATTTACGTGTGCACATACATAGATACGTACATACATACACCTGTAGTATAATGATTACCGTCGTTGGAAATGGACAGGTTGAACCGAGTTCAAATTCTGGACGAGACTGTTTGCATTTAACATAGCGCTAATGTTTTTGGGAAAGGTATAAATCCAAATATTCATCCTACAGCTATGAGTAAATAGTAGGGCAGATTGGACTCTTTAATCTTGGTATGGCAACCGTTCTAGAAGGAAAACTCTGAATTCAAACCCGTTAAACTTCGCTTAAAAATTGACATCGTCCGGAGGACTTGGAATATATATATATATATATATATACACACACACACACATGTATATATATATATATTGGACCGACAAAAATTATATATATATATATATATAAAGTGGTGCTCTAATAAGCGCAACAGGAAACTCTTTTTATGTGTTATTGTTTCGTTTTGTTGCAGTGTTGTAACAACATAATTACTCTTGCAACAAGTTTACCACACCTGTTACCACACCACTGTGCGTATAACCTCTTTACTATATTATAACCAACATTATAATAATTTTCTCGAAGATATCTTTGTTAAGTCTATTGCTCTACAGACTTATCGTATATTCTGTAAAATAAATCCGATTCTTTTTATATTCCTTGCTTCTCATATACCACTTTCCTGTAATATTTATAATTCATCAGAAAGTAGTATTGCCTGATGATCTCGAAAGTTTGAGATTTTTATTTCTGTTGAACTATATATATATGCAGAGAGAGAGAGAGAGAGAGAGAGAGAGAGAGAGAGAGAGAGAGATTGCGTGTATGTGTGTGAGATTTAGTCTGATAAGATGCAACGGATATAAACCACCAAGAGAAGATCAAATTCCCACTTGACGTCAAAAAAAAAAAAAAAAAAATGCTCACCAAATAACAAAACAAAACAAAAAACAACAAAAAGCTAAAACAAGAACAAAAAAACCTTTTCAGAAATGACTACACAAAAATGTAAATATAAACGTATAATGAACGCGATTCCCTAACCTCTAAGCATGAAATAAACGCAAACTGGTTGATATACCGTTAAAAATCAATCAATCTATATTAAACTATTTAGATGTTTGCAGAAGACAGACAAACTCTTCGCTATAAATAATATAGATACCAGAATTGAATATGTGACGGAAAATTTCGCGCGAAGACTTGTGGTGTTCAACGTTGAGGAAAAAAGAGACAAAGTCTTATTTTTTTCTCATTTAAATTGGGTGACACGACGAAAATAAGACAAAGTGGAGTGGATTTTTATGACTTGGCGAATTAATTGCTTAATTATTTCTTTTCCTCGTGATTTGACGGGGAAGAAAATTAGAAATAGTTCCAGGAAGAAAATGCGAAATTGTAATGTATCCGAGGCAATATTTGATTTTGAAATCACCTTATTAAGTTAAAAGAAAAATTTGTTAGCGTATCAATTTTTTTGCTATCAGTGTTACTTTAATATAAGAAATGGATATTAATGCTGAATTATATATACATATAAGTACATATATATATATATATATATATATATTTAGAGAGAGAGAGATAGGGAGAGAGAGGGGGGACACGTTGTGTAATGGTTATCGTCATATGAAATGGAAACGGCGATTTGAATTCAAATCCTGGACGAGGTGCAAATATCCTTGAAAAAGACTTGAATCTAACAATCCTATCAGCTAGGAGTTAATACCTTGGTCTGGTAACCATTGTAAGAGAAGGAAAAGTCAAACCGATTAAACGCCGCTTATAATTGACCTTATATCACGTGCAGTCGAACTGAGTAAACTCACACACACACACACACACACACATATATATATAGAGAGGGAGAGAGAGAGAGAAAGAGAAAACGATAGAAAATGCGAACCCAGACCACTGTAAAGAAAGAAACTGACAAAGGAGAAAAAAAGAAAGAAGATTGTTTATTGTTTGATTTTAATGGCATGTCAACCCGTCCAGAGTTACTCTACGCCTAGATGTTTGGGTATTGTGTTCATTATAAGAGCATATTTACATTTTTTGTGTCGTTATTTCATAAGAGAATTTTGCCCAAAGTTATATGATGTCTACTATACCTATTTGACCCATAGATGGGACTCTAACGGATACTACCACTCCAGATCAGAGTCAACCTGGAAATAATGGCAATAAAGGAGTACTCATTCCTTAGAATTCCAGAACCGGAGCCTCACCACCAGATGCAGATGTGTGTCTTATATAGGACACCCCTTTTTTGCGGGCGTCTTACCCTTCTGCAGGGGGATACAGTCGGTGTATTCTAATCCTCACTGGCAGGACTGAAGAAGGAGAAGATTAATGATAATAAAAGACAAAACACTACAAAATAGCAGATGTAGGTTATGTGGTGATAGAGATGAAATGATCAATTACATAATAAGCGAATGCCGTTAGCAAGCACAAAAAGAGTATAAGACTAGACACGACTGAGAAGGCAAAGTAATTTGCTGGGAATTGTGCAAGAAGCTAAAATTTGACCATACGAACAAATGGTATATGCTCAATCTAGAATCCGTAAATTAGACGCATACACTTCTCTGGGACTTGGATATACAAACGGATCACCTAATCTCAGCCAGACGACCAGATCTAGTGATAGTGGACAAAAAAAAGAAAAAAAGAAAAAAAGAGAGCCTTCCGAATAATGGACTTTGCCGTTCTGGCTGACGACAGGGTAAAACTGAAAGAAAGCGAAAAAAAGATAAGTACGTGGACCTTGCTTGAGATTTGAAAAAAACTATGGAACATGAAAGTGACGGTGATATCAGTTGTGATTGGTGTGCTCGGTACAGTCACCGAAGGATTGATAAAAGGACTGGTGGACGGGAAAAAAGATACAAGAAATAAGGCTGAGATAATAAAATTCAGTATACAGTATCGTTTGGTAGTGTTACTAAATTATAGTTTTTATATATAAGACTAATCGACTAAATTATTAGACTTCATTAGCATAAAATTAAAAAAATCCTTCCGAATAAAACCATCCAAAAATATTTAATTTATCTAGTGACAATGTAGGAAATAATTTCTTTATACAATTGTCAGAAGGGTTGCATAGAAATATTTTTTAAATGATTCTTGGAATCTCTTTGGATATTTTATATATGCAAATAAAATTAAAAAATTCTTAATTTGGTTCTAGCAAAGGAAAGTATAAAAAATGGATGCAATCAAAATGGATATTAATAGGTATCATTTGATATTATTATTATTATTAGATATTACTAGGTATCATCATAATTAGGTATTATTATCATTTGATATTATTAGGTATTACTATTATTATTTACTTATTAGAGTTTTTCAAATTAGTTTTAGCTGATGGTCTTTCACTGAATTTTGAGTGACAGCAGGTCACCTCAATACTCCAGGACTCTTCTCATTATTCTGATTGTTCTCAATAATGCCGTAGTTTGGATGTTTTCCTCTCGTCCCCCAAATTCCAAGTCCTCCAGCCCCTTTAATAATCCTTTAGTTACTGTACCAAACGCACCAATCACAATTGGTATTATTGTAACCTTCATGTTCCATAGTTTTTTCATTTCCCTAGCAAGGTCGAGGTACTCATCCTTCTTTTCATATTCATTCAGTTTCATATTCATTCTGTGGTCAGCCGGGATAGCAAAGTCTACAATTTTGCAAATTCTTTGTTTTTTGTTGATTATTATAAGGTCTGGAGTTGTCCGTGGTGTAATGGTTATCGTCGTAGGAAATGGACACGGCGATACGAGTTCAAATCCTGGACGAGACTGATTGCATTTCACATAGCAATAATACCCTGGGAAAGGTATGAATTCAATTATTCTCCCTCCAGCTATGGGTAAATAGTAGGGCAGACTGATTTCTTCAGCCTTGGTGAGGCAACTAGTCTATGAGAAGGAAAACTCTGAATTCAAACCTGTTAAACTCCGCTTAAAAATTGACCTTGTGTCATATCCTGCCCGAGCGGAGGGGTTGGTAAATATGATTATAAGGTCTGGTCTTCTGACCGAGATTAGGTGATCCGTCTGTATGTCAAAGTCCCATAGGAGTTTATGTGTGTCATTCTCTTGGACAGCTGCTGGATTGTGCATATACCATTTGTTTGTATGGTCAAATTTGAATTTCTTTCACATCTCCCAGTGGATCCCCTTGCCAACCCAGTCGTGTCTAGTCTTATATTCCTCCTGTGCTAATTTGCTGGATTCGCTTATTATGTGATTGATGGTTTCGTCTCTGTCACTGCATAGCCTACATTTGATATTTTGTTGCGTCTTATCTATTCTCGCTTTGATATGTTTAGTTCTTATGGCGTTATTTTGTGCTGCTATTAGGAGAGATTCTGTTTCTCTCTTAAAGTTTCCTTTTCTTAAGCACTTTCAGGTTTTCTCGTGTGAGATGTTGTTTATTAGACGTTTGAAACGCCCATAGAGTTGTTTTTCTTCCCATCTTTGTTGCCTAGTTATTGTCATTCAATTGTCCATCGTGTTGTCAGTATCGTTTTTGATGGCTGTAATCACTCCTCCTTCGTGTTTTTCTATGTAGTCCTTGAGTAGTTGTATCGATGCGTCAACGCTGTCTTCAATGCTGGCAAGTCCTCTTCCCCCCGCCATTTTTGATACATATAGTCTGTCAACGACGTCTCTAGGATGTAATGTCTTATGCATGGTCATTAGTTTTCTTGTTCTTTGATCTATTTGCTTAAGTTCTCTGGTTCACTTCAAAAAGGGCCCCGAATATCTAACGCGGGATATAGCCCAGGTATTTTCTCCTTTGATAAGGTTTCTGCTACATAGTTTTGTCTCGAGTAGCTTTCTAGTTCTCCCGAGATATTCTTTTTGAATTTTTTATTTCCTTTCCACTTGTTTGATGGTGTCAGCTTCCAAGATGCCCAAGTATTTGTACGTTTCCTTTTCTCCGAGCGTTCTAATTTTGTCTTGATTTGGTAGTTCCATCCCGTCAGTCAGATGTCGTTTACCACTTTTTATTACTAGCATAGCACATTTTTCTATGCCAGATTCCATCCCTATATCCTGATTGTATATTCTAACAGCGTGTATTAAAGTTTCCAGTTCTTTGCATTTTTTTGAAAATAGTTTGATGTCATCCATGTACATTAGGTAATTGATCTTTTCCTGCGATCTGTTAAGTTTGTATCCTGCCGTGCATTTTCCGAGTATGTAGTTAAGTGGCCTCATGGCAATTATTAACAGTAACGGTGATTGTGCATCTCCTTTAAAAATACCTCTTTGGATCTTTGATTCAGCTTAGCTTCTTCCTCCTGCTGTCAATTCCAATCTTCAAGGTTTTCATGGTTTTCTCGATAAAGTTTATGACTTTATCTGATATTTTGTGCATTTATCATCCAGTTTTGTGGAACCATATCATATACATTTTTGTTAACAATCCAGGCCATTGCTAGATTTTTCCGTCTGATCTTGTTCCCGTTTAGGATGTGCTGATCTATGTAAAGTAACTCTGCTGTGCCTCTGGATCCTTTGCGGCATCCTTTCTGTTCCTCAGGGAATAATCTGCGGCTTGTTAACGAGTAGTAAATCTCTTCCCTTATTTGTGCTGTGAATATTTTCCACATCATCGGTAAGCAAGTTATGGGTCTGTTGTTGTTTGGGGCGGGTTTTTTGCTTGGGTCCTCTTTGATCAATGTGGTCTTTCCTCTGGTCATCCATTCGGGTACTTTTGCTCCTTGTAGGCATCTGTTCTTTTCAAGCGTTAGTCTGTCGTGAATGGAGGTGAATTTCTTGAATCAGAAACCATGTATTCCATCATTTCCAGTTTGATTTTTTTTAGTGGCGCTTTGAGTAAATCGATATATATTTCTGTTTTCAGGCCTTCTTCAAGCCCTTCTAATTCTCTTGTCATATTGTTCATCCATTCAGCCTTTTCGATATGTTTTTTGGTTGCCATTATTACTATTATTATGTATTATTAGATAACATTATAACAATTAGGTTTTCTTGTTCTTCTTGTTCTTGTTCTTGTTCTTATTATTATTTACTATTAGATAACATTATCACAATTAGGTCTTCTTCTTCTTCTTCTTCTTCTTGTTATTATCATTATTATTATTATTATTATTATTATTTGCTATTAGATAACATTATCAAAATTAGGTCTTCTTCTTCTTCTTCTTCTTCTTCTTATTATTATTATTATTATTAATGATAGATAACATTATCACAATTAGGTCTTCTTCTTCTTCTTCTTCTTCTTCTTCTTCTTCTTCTTATTATTATTATTATTACAAAATTAAAAATAAAATTACAACACTTTTGAGAACAAAATAAAATTCCATAAATTGAACTGTTATGCATCGGTCTTTTTTGATACAGAATTTCAATACTGTAGAATTTTATAATGAATAATTGCTAATAACATAAGTTTTGATTGTATAACCCGGCATGTTACAAGTCTACGGGGTGTGGTGGTTAAATTGCTGGGCTGCAGTCTTGAAGTAAACGATTTCGAACCCCATTAGCGTTGTTACGTTCGCTTTCGAACTAATACATTTGGGAAAGGTATGAATCCTCTTATCTCTCCAGTTATCGGGTAAACTGTATCATTGCTGATTTTCTACAACTATTGCATCGGCATTAATTAACCCACAAAGGTTTATATGCCACTAAAGAAAGAAGCCGTAATAGGGTGTTACAAAAACATTTTTTATCATTTGATATATACGAGATGTTTAAGAAAAAATATCATTTTGTGATCTATTTGACCAATTCTCGTCTCAAATTTTAATTGTATGTGAAGAAAAAACTCAAAATTCCTTGTTTAATGTTTGAATATTCTTTTTCAGCGAATGGCGTTTCTATTTCTAAAAAAACAACAACAAACAAAAACAAAAAACAAAAAACAAAAACAGAATTTTTCGTTGTATCTACGTCTGCTGATAAAATTTGAACGAGAATTGGCCAAGTAAGTAGATTACAAAATGATATCAATTTTTCTGAAACATCTTGTCTTCCAATAGAAATAATAAAATACTGGTATCTTTCGTTTAGAAGATTTTTAAAGATCTTTTTAAAATAAAAATTGTAAGGGGTGTACTTATTTATGGATGATTCTGTGTATGAATACATAAATACATAATTAGGTATGAAAACACTGATATTTATCACGAGCTCATAGATTTCTTAACTATAAACACTTTGACGAAAATAACAATTATATGAACTGTCGATTGATTTTGAATTTCTCTTCAAATTTCAGTACATTTTGATGGTTTCTGGTTTGGTTTCTTTGTTTAATGGCATATCAACTCTTTTTAGGTTATTTAATGCCAAAGCCATTCTCCTAGAAGAACAGTAGTGGTACTATTTAACCCATAGCTGGCAGGATAAGGGGGTTCATACCTTTCCCAAGGGTATTTGCCCGAAAGTGAACGTAATAGCGCGACTGGAGTACGAACTCGGGTACTACGATTCCGCAGTCCATCGCTTTAACCATTACACCACGAGGAGGACACCCCCAGTACATTTTGATCCGTTTCTTATAGTGTAAATTCTTTTATGAATTAATAAGAAACAAAATATATCATATTATATGATAATTATAATCATATCATATGATAATCATAAATTGATGTTTTTTTTGTATTTCAGTCACGGCAGATTTAAGTTGTAATTTTGATCGCGGAGCCTGTGACTGGAGAGAGCTGAAATCCAACTGTTCTTGGGGTGTGTCATCCAAAAAAGGTAAGAACATTCTGCAATTCTTTAAAGAAAATTACCATCACCACCGTATCAGTTTATTTTTTGCTACCTGAGTCACTTTAAATTACTTTAGATTATTTAGTTAAACCTAAACAAGATTAGCAGAAAACGAATCCGTTTGAATGGTTCTCAGAAAAATCTTGATATATTCTGACAAAAACGCTCATCCAATTAATATTTTGTTATTTTTTCCTCGACATAGATTCAACGAAAAAAGTGCTGATTATAATATGTAGAGAGTCGCAGGTAGCGAAATAGTTAACTTCAAAGAAAATGAACACGGCGTACCAAGTTCAAATTTTGGACAAAGGCTGTTTTCATTTTGCGCTGAAATCCTTTTGGAAAGAAACGAATTAATTTCTTACTCGGTTTCGTTAACATTGGGGATTCTTTATTGGCTCTTTAGACTTGATAGAGCAACCATTCAAGGAGAAGAAAAACTTCTGAATTCGAAACCCAAGTTGTGTTTGTCAGAAAATCTTTGGCCCACTCTCGCATCATTCTTCTGTTATCAGCACATCGAAAAAGCGTGGCTGGTTCTATACAATCCTTTACCACTATAAACAAATCACCTTTATCGTTCATTGACTAAACTTTGGCTTAGTTAATGAAGCTATTCTGTCACGCATGATTTTTGTGTATGACAACTGTGGTCCTGTGCTAGTCACGGTACTTGATTGTGGCCTTAGTTCCCTGACTACCACGTGCGTTTCCGGCTAGTTGGTTCATCAATTCCCTCTGTGCCCACGTTGTGTTTGAAAAATACACAAATGGAAGCTGACACAATTTATCTAAAACTTCTTCTGACGGTTAGAGTGATTCGTTGGAATAAGTTGCTCGGGTGCTGGCAACCCAAAGACACGAAAAACTCCACGTTAACAATTGACAACCATTTATTGAAAAATAATTGTGAAGCAATATATATATATATATATATATATATATATATATACAAATGGAAATTGTGTTTTGTTTTTGTTGTATTCAAGAGACAGACAATCGAGGTATCTGGCTGGTGCAGTCTTTTTATGTCAGTCGTCAATTTTTCGGAGAGTGAGTTTTTTGCTAGAGAGGCTTTAGTTCTCGGAGATATTTCTTTTCTTATTCTCCTGTCTTTTGAATGGACATCGGGTATATTTTCTCTTCTCAACCTTAAACATATATTTTTAAGGAGGATCTCTTGGAAACAAACATTCCCGATTGGCTAACCAATCACATATCATTTCGTATTCTTCTACTACTTTTTGACTAGTAGGCAATCAAATGCAGTGATCTACGACTGTGGGAAGAGTATCCCTTTTACGTAACAGATTTTAATAGGTCATTCAATGAAACCACAATATAGGGACTTGGTTAATTAAGGGTCGCAGCCCACGCCTTGTGAGGGACTATCTCTTTTCACATTAACCAAAACAAAAATCAAAGATCTGATTAATCTATTCAAAGATTTAAACTATTACCCCCAACAGATGGGCAAGAGTTAGTCGAGATGTCATGATTTAAATTGGATCAATGCACCGACAAAACCCTAAGACAGCTTACTTTTTGTTTTGACAGTATGAAGGTTCGGTCAGGTCTAATCCCTCACAGACCTTTTAAATTGACTATTGAATTTCTTTCAATGTCAATAAATCTGTTTTGAGTTTTTATTAACGGAAAATTACATTTTCCTAAATAAAAAAATGCATGCCCCCCGTAAGTTTTTAGCACCAGTAAATACCTCTTATTGTTAAACTACTCCACACTTAAGATGTGAACCTCTAGGCTGATTACACAGTGGATTTATTTTAGTATAAGCGACTCATTTTCGATCGGATAACAGAATAATGGTGCAACAAAGTGTCACAGATTTTCCTGAACAACACGACTTTTGAATTCAGTCTTTCTCTCGCCACAGCCGGTAGCCTCTTCAAAGCAAAAGAGCCAAGTCTACCCTATTAATTATCCATAGCTAGGGGGAGAATAGATGGATTCATACCTTTCACAAGGTCATAAGCGCAAAGTGAAACACAGACAGCTTTGTCGAGGATTAGAACTCGACTCGTCGAGTCCATTTTCTTACAATGCACGCTTCCTTCAGTTTAGTTATTAGTCGTGATCAATGTCGATAGACAATTATTATTTTGCACTTTTGAGTACCAGCGTTAGTTGATAGTCTTTCACTGGAGTTTGAGTGACAGCAAGTCTCCAGGACTCTTCTCAGGATTCTGGCCGATCTCAATAATGCTGTAGTTTGGATAGGCTTTACTTGTTCTCTTATTTTTAAGTCTTTCAGTCCCTTTAACAATCCTTTGGGATATTGTCCCGAGTGTATTAATTATAATCGGTATCACCGTCGCCGTCATGTTCCATAGTTTTTGTTTCAGTTCCCTTGCAAGGTCTACTTATTTATCTCTCTTTTCGCTTTCTTTTAATTTTACTCTGTGGTCAGCCGAGACGGCAGAGTCCACTATTCGGCAAGTTCTCTTTTTTGTTGACTATTACTAGGTCTGGTCGTCTAGCCAAGATTAGATGATCTGTTTGTATCTAAAAGTCCCAGAGAACTTTCTCATTCTCCCGGACGGATTCTGGGTTGTTTGTATGGTCAAATTAACATTTTTTGCACAATTACCAGTAGATCACCCTCACCCAGACGTGTTTAGCCTTATATTCTTTTTGCGCTAATCTGTTGCATTCGCTTATTTTATGATTGATCTTTTCGTCTGTAGGACCACATAACCTATATTTGCTATTTTGTTGCTTCTCTACTATTATTTCACTCCTTGTGAGTTTTTCACACCGGTTTAAACTGGTGGTTTTTCACTGAAATCTGAGAGACAGAAAGTTTCCTCAGGTTTCCAGGATTCATCTTAGTATTCTTGCTGAGCCCTGTGATCTGGATGGTCTCTAGTTTTACCTGTTACTTTTCCATGCTTTTGGAGACAGTTCCAGGAACATCAAATTTAATCAGTATCACCGTCACCTTCATGTTCCATAATTTCTTCATCTTTTTGGCTAGATTCAAGTATTTGTTTATCTTTTAGCTTTCTTCATTTGAACGGCAGAGTTCATCAGATGACAATTTCTTTTTTTCTTGTTAATTAGCATAACTTTTGGTCTTCAGACCAAGGTTGATTGATCCATTTGTAGCTCAAAATCCCTGAGAATTTTATGGGTTTCCTTCTCTTAGACGGATTTTGGTTTGTGCATATACTATTTGGCAATATCATTAATCTCTAGCACAATTCCCAGTGAATGACTTTTCCTACTCAGTCGGGTCAACTTTTGCATTCCTTTTGTGCAAGTTGTCTGCATTCGCTTTTATGGTTTCAATTTATTATTATTATTATCATTATTATTATTATTATTGATTAAAATTAGGTCTGACATTGGGGATCCGTTTGTTTTATTTAAATACAAAAGTATATAGAATATAGAAAAAGTAATCCGTTTGTATCTCAAAATCCCAGAAAATTTTATGCACCTCATTCTCTTGGACGGATTATGGTTTGTGAACACACTATTTGGTAGAATGGTCAAATACTAATCTCTTGCACAATTCCAAGCTGATCACCTTTCCCACTCAGTCAAGTGTTGTCTTGTATTCTTTTTGTGCTAGTTTTCTGCATTCGCTTATTAGGAGATTACTAATTTTATCTCTGTATCTACATAACTTACATTCATTTTTCTGTTGCCTATTACCAATTTTCACTTTGATATAATTGGTTCTTAGGGCGTTGTTTTGTGCTGCAATTAAAAGAGATTTATGATCTCTCTTGTGTCCTTTTCTTAGCCATGTCCAGGTCTTTTCGGAAACAATCTTTTCAGTTTGCCGCTTGAAGTATCTATAAAATTGTTTTTCTTCCCATTTTTGTTTTCTAGTCTTTTTTGTTTTCTGCTTGTTCTTATACTGCTATGCGCTGTTACTGGCTGCTGTAATACTTTGTTCTTTTTAAATCACCCCTCGAGACTTTGTCTTGATGCATCTACGCAATTTGCAAAGCTAGTTGTCTTCTCTTTCTTTGCTTGACACTTATAGTCTGTGTCAACTCTTGGGTGAAAAGTCTTGTCCATAGTCATTAATTTCTTAGTCCTTTGGTCTATTTGTCTGAGTTCCTCCCTTGTTCATTTTAAGAATGGTTTAGTGTACCTTAAAAAAATTACTGCCTTGGTGTTTATTTATTTTTTCTTACATTGTCTCTCTATTTGTTTAATGGTTTCCACTTGCAATGTTCCCTGGCACTTGTAATATTCCTTCCCTCCACGCGTTCCGTTATTTTATTGACTTTGTAATTCTATTCCTTCTGTTGTTTATCTTTCTCCATTTTTAATGGTACATTTTCCAATGCCAAATACCATTCTTATATCCAGGCTGTATATTCTTATTGTTTGTATCAGGGTTTCTTGTTCTTTTTTAATTTTTGATAATTTTTTTTATATCATCCATATACATAAAGTGCTTTGCCTTTTCCTGTGATTTTGTAAATTTGTAGTTTCCCCTGTGCATTTCCTAAGAATATAATTGAGTAGCATCATTACTCTAACAAACAGAGTGAGTATCCTTGGAAGATAATTATTTGGATTTTCACCTTTACCAAGGTTTGTCCTTCTGCTGCCAATTTCATGTTCTAGTTTTTCAAGGCTTTCGTGATGAAGTTTATGATATTTTGTACATTTTTAGATATTCTGGTTTGTGAGCCCATATCATAGACTTTTTCGTAACCAATCCATGTCATTTTTCGCCTTGTTTTGATCTCCTTGAGTTTGTGCTAAGAATATAAAGTAAGTCATCTATTTCACTTGTTTCTTTGTGGAATCCTTTCTTGCTCTTCCGGAATCAGTCTATATTGGTTGAGGATTGTTCCTTTAGAAGAAGGAGTCTTTCTGGATCAGAGTAGTTTTCCCGTTCATCTTCTATTCTGGTATTCCTACTTCTTGTTGGTATTATCATTATTAATTTATGTAAATAGTGTAAAGATATCAACAACAAATGTGGCACCGCGAAAGATCAAGAATAGAGAGAATTACTGAGAACTTACTCTTTATCATTTTCGAGTCGCACTATTCCCGCCTGTTTCCTCAACGACCTAAGTGAATTGTGATAAAAAATAACCAACAATTAAAAGTAAAGAAAATACTAATCAAAACTAATGTTTGTGTGAGTCAAAAGTTTTGCAATATTTTGGTTTCTCATTTATTCTTTAAGTTACAAGAAAAGCAGCCTAGCATTCAAAATAGAGGTCATCCAGATGCATCGTCTGAAGTCAGCTTTCTGCCTGTTCTTTGATCCCACGCTGATACCAGTTCCTGTCCCTCGAGGCGAATAATTCTTTCACTGAAGCTTCTACTTCTACTTGTTGAAGCGTTGCGAGCGCAGGAAGTGATCCATGGATTGGAATAAGTAATAATCCGAGGTAGCTAGGTCCAGGCTATGTGTGGGTGTGGTATTAGTTCGATTCCTTAAAGTTCCTCGAGTTTATTCTGGAAACTACCACGTATGGAAATACTGTAAAACTTTTGATTCACTCTTGGAATACTACATGAGATTTGACAATTATAATTTCTTTTAAAACTTCTTTTTTTTTATCTTTCAAAGGATTAGCTTTTGTGCCAAACTATTGCGCTAACTTCTTTTTTTTTTTTATCTTTCAAAGGATTAGCTTTTGTGCAAAACTATTGCGCTAACGCCACTCTGAAAGCCAACATCGGCTGGTATGAAAAGAAGGACTTATATTTGAAATACTATATGAACGGACAAGGTAACGCTAGTCTAACTGTTAATGCCGGAATTGGAAGTGTATGGTGGAATGTAAAACTAGTTGAAGTATATTCGTGTGATCAGTCGATGGGAATTAATTGGAATACTGACCGTATCAGATTGCCGGACAATACACAGGTGAGCATTATTATTGATACCTGTAGTCATTTTGAATATCACTGTCGTAAATTTCATAGATATTTACTTGTTTGCAAAATTCGAAAGGAAACATTATGAAAATAATCAAGTTGTAAAAAAAGTCAGTTCTTGTCTGTTTTTATTTTTTTTCTATTCCATTTTTTAATGTTTTAATTATTTCAATATTTAGTATAGAGAAAAATTTGAGCCAATTTCAGTTCAACACAATTATTTAAATGGATTTTTTAATGTTCAATATTTGGTTAGTTGCTTGGTGTTTTTGGTATATCAATCCTTGTTGGTTATTTAATGCCAAATACTACACACACACACACACACACACATATATATATATATATATATATATATATATATAAAGTGATTTTTGATATTCGATATATTTATACAAATGAATGTTTAATATTTAAATCCAATTTTAATCCAATTATCCAAATATTCATGGTTTGGGATATGACACTAATCTGAATCTGATATTTGGCTTATTGGTTGGTGTTTTATTGCATATCAATCTTTGTGGGTTATTTAAAGCCAAATCATATATATATATATATATATATATATATATATATATATATATATATATATATATGTAATTTGTAAGTGTATAATTTATAAGTAATTTTATTTTTAAACTATCAGATTCGGTTTAGTGTCATACCCAGAACTATCAATATTCAGATAACTGGATTAGAGTATGGAATATCCGTTTGCATAATTATGTTGAACATAAAAAATTAGTTTGAATAATTGTATTGAACATGGAACAGCTCTCACGCACTTTGGAAAACATTGATTATAATTGACAATTAATTTTGATTATAGTTAATTTTGATTATTAATATACGCAGGGTCAATCAATAAAGTGAATTTTGCCGAAGGAGTTGGTAATTAGAAGTACAGTTTATAGTCGCTCTTTTTCAAGAAATTCAATTGTGATGGATGTTTTCATGTCCCAGAATACTGTCAGCGTGATCTTCTTTACTGACCGCTGCACACAGAAACTTTTCTTTACTGGAGACTCAGTATGTTTCCACTCAATGGATTACCTTTTTGACTCAGGCTCGTAATGATAAACCCATATTTAACCCATTTGTAAACATTTTTTTGATTAAAACATGCTTCTCCATACACATAGCACATTCTTATATAAATTCCACATAGTTTTCATTTCTCAACCCCCAAATATTTAGTAAGAGAACTTCTTTTCAAGCCTGGAGCACTCAGTTTGATTTCTTACCATTCTAATAGACTCAAAACATATTTTTGTAAGATTAAAATAATTTTTGCAAAAAAACACTTAATGGAAAATTTTTTTAAAATTTGCTTTTTTTTTAAAAAAAAATTCCCTTATTCATTGAATAACCCCCGCAACACTTTATTTAAAATATTGAGCAGTCTGAATAAAATAAAAAACAACAAAAGAAGAGAAAAAAGGAGCATACACACACACACACATACACGTACACGTACACACACATATAAGTGCGTGCGTGTACACACACACACACACACACACACACACAAAGTTTAGATATCGAAGACACAAAGTCCATAGCAGTTGGACACAGTCAGTTTCTAGTCTATGTGATCGTCAGACCAAAAACTCTTGGTCTGCGATATTCAAACTTAGATCTACATATGCTCTATCACCGACATCGAGAAATCTTTATTTTCATATACTGCAAATTGCATTATATATATATATATATATCATATTTACCAACCCCTCCGCTCGGGCAGGATATGACACAAGGTCAATTTTTAAGCGGAGTTTAACAGGTTTGAATATATATATATATATATATATATATATATATATATATATATATAGGAGTTTGATCTGCAATGTGTAATGAATTATTAACGTGGCGACAATTTTCTATTTTGTCCCAAAACTACTCGATGAAATTTTATGAAATTTTCACAGAATGATGGAAACAGTTGTATGCGCATCCTGAGTGAAAATTGAAAGGTTTCACAAAAATGAATAAAAACTTGAGTCACGTACTTAATTTACTTAAATTATAACTACTTCAAATTATTATCGAAATGTCATTAAAACTCATGTAAACAAGAAAATAATGCTTTTATTGCTTCATATATTTTATGTATTGCTTCATAGTTATTTTGGATATATACAGTAATCAACATGAAATAAATAGAAATCAAACAAGTAAACAGAGTTCAAAAATGATATTGAACCTGGTTAATAACGGATATGTGATCCTTTTATTGAAGTAACTTGGATAAGACACTGGTCTTTGGAAAATACTAATTCCTGGATTTTCTTTGGTGTAATTCCACATGATACATTCATTATTGCCGGCCACAAATTTTTCTTGCTTCTAAATTGGCGTCCATTCTCATAAACTAGTCGCTTCAGAATGCCCAACATGTCTTTTGATTTTGGAGAATTGGCCGGTTTAATTGTTGTTGGTATTCCGTAATTTTATGCGCTGCATGCGAGAGAGCATTATCTTGCATGAAGATAATGGTTCTCTTTTGCTTTTTAATCTTGGTTCAAGGTGCTTTTCAGGAAGGTTATATAAACACCTGCAGTCATTTTAATACCGTCAGGTACTTTCCTCACACTAACCATGATACTTACAAGCATTAATGACGATCTCGTCTGTTAACGACCTAACTTTTTCTCCAGTTGTCAAAGCAATTAAGGGTAGCACGAAATTCATCCGTAAACAAAACATTCGAGAAGTCGATCTTCAAAGCATCTTCTGCTCATTACGGACGTTTTTGTACATGTATTTTTTATCAATGGAGGCGTTGTCATTGGTCTCATTGAGTCCCAACTTTTTCAGAAGACAACATTGACTACTTCTGGACTCAGTAGTTTGTTTATTACGACTGAAAAGTTCTCTGCCGATCCGGCCTGAGTTATTCACAGTTTCACATTTAATTTGTAACAGAGACCGTTAGTGAACAACCCACAAGTGATGCATGTCGGTCCTCTTACGTATCTCAGTTGGAACTGCAATAATGTTTTTCACAGTTTGATGATATTTTCCAATTATTTTGGATATTTCTAATGCTAATTTACCTTTTGCAAGTTCAGATGTTATAAAAGACTTCAGTAGCGGTTAAGTCATATTTGCAACTCATAATTATACAATTATGAACTTCATAATCAGGAACACTGAAGTATTATGAAAATGGCTGTGCAGAATCTTGCAGTTTTTCCAAGTTGTAGTTTTTAGACCAAGTGGGAAAATGTTATTTCGTTGATAATTCGGTTTGGTTTCTTTGTTTAATGGCATATCAACTTTCGTGGGTTATTTAATGACATCCTTGTAGAAGAACAGCAGTGATGATATTTAACCCATAGTTGAGGATATAAGAGGATTGATACCTTTCTCAAGGGAAGTACTCCGAAAGTGAACCTAATAGCGCGACTGGATTTTGAACTTGCTTACTTTGAGGCTACAGTCCAGCACTTTAGCCATCATGTTACGAGAACTTTATTTTTTTTCTTCTTTCTCTCTCTTCCCCCCCCTCTCTCTCTCTCTCTCTATCTATCTAAAGAAATACAAAATTATTCTAATTCATTATCAGGTCAAATTTTTGTTGGTGAAGCACTTAATGCCGGGAAATTTTATCAAATCTTTCCCGATAGAGGTAGAAATAGAGAAATGTATTTTTGGCACTTTGCTCTGATAAAAGATTTCAGAAAACGTATACCAAGCTTATGTAGCCATTTTATTTTTTTTTTTTGATCCTTAAAAACGACTTTTGTCGGATAAATTGTCCTGATAACAATTCGAATTAGATATTCCATCTTTTTTGTATTTCTATTTCTGAGGTTTTCTATTTAGCGATGAAAATCATATGCTGGTTTCTGTCGTCTTTTTTCATTGTTTCATAAAAACGTTTATTGAGATAACGCATCAATTTTACAGTATGTGACCATCGAAGCAGTCATTAGCAAGAACGCAAAGTATGTAATTGCTCTGGATCAGATAAGAACAGGTAAGTACCAGTTTCTCAATTTTTTCATAATTCTATCTATACTAATGACTGTAAAGTGCTAGTTTGTCTGTCCTCTATATGTGGCCAAACGGTTAGATAAAGAATTACCATATTTGGTATGAACAGTCTTTGGACCCAGGGAAAGAGTTTAATATATATATATATTTATCTTCTTGGTGAAAAAGAGGTTCTCATTAAGATGAACTATCTCATAATAAGTAATAATTAGTTGTAAGGAATTACTTATACAATATTTAAATTTTCAAACTTCAAAATTAAAAAAGGTAATTTGAATATTTGAGTTAATTGCTAATTAGCTCTCTAGGTCATTCTTCAATCTGGAGGTTTAAAAGACATTATTACTTAGTTTGGACAAAGAATTCAAATAAAAAACATAAGCGTTTAAGTTGATAAATATCTTAAGTCTTATTAAGATGAAAAAAAGAAAATATTTCTTAAGAAAATCACGCAAATAGTTTCATAGAACAATATTAACTTCATAAAGATAATATAAAGAAATACAATTGGTAAATCGTCAATGTTATACGCACTTATCTTTTACAGTAACAATAAACATCTGTAAACATTCGATTTTAATTTTTAACTAACAGCAAAGATAGTAAAATAAACATAGCTCAGAAAAAATCTCTACAAAAACAGAAGTCAACTTACACGGCTGAAGAAAAGTCCAAATCTTTAACGTAGAGGGTTCAACCAGTGGATTTTAGCCTCGTCATATAAGTCGACCTTTAGTTTTGACATTTTTTCAGGTTAAAAAGGTGAACTTATATGCCACAATTTATGGTAGCTTCTTCTTTCTTTATTTCTTAAATTTCTTTTTTTTTTTTTTAAATATTTGTCTGTTTGTCTTACTGTGTCTGTCATCCAAGTCTTGACAAAGAAAAAAAAAAAAAAAAAAGAAAGGAAGAAAAAATAACAAAAGACAAAAAAAGAAAAAAAAAGATACACGAAATATAATCGTTTGAATAAAAACGTTTTATAAATCATAAAAAAGTGGTCGAATTCCGACAATCACTGCTGTATAAAAACTGTTATATTTCGTTTTTACTGTTAAGTTTTTGTCACTATAAGCAATCTTTTTATTTTACCACCTCCTCTGAATGTGTTTTAGCCAGATTTGAAACTATTAGTGACAGAAACAAGAATTATGTATTATCATCAAGTTGCGTTGACAGCTCAGGGTTCCCTGATTCTCTCTTGCAATCCATCCCTATCATCAATCGCTCCTGGCCAGTCTTCTTGCACAGAGCTGATGTAAGATTTTGTTGGTCGATCTAAATTGTTATGTCCATGGGCATGAGTCCATATGAGAACGTCGCTTATGTGTTCGTCTTTACTTCTCCAGCTGTGTCCCGCATGTCTTGTTCGTCTTACTTCAATGGTTTGTGAGATGGTAGGCAAGTGGCTGTACAGCTACTGTTTTGTAGAGTGTTGCTTCCAGAATTCTTGCGTAGTTCCCATCTGGCCTTTTCAGTATGCGTTTTGTTAGCGTCCATGTGGTGCATCTATAGAGTTGTATGGGCACAGATACAGCTTAAAAACACGAAAGCAATGGTTCGTTTACCTGATGGAGACACTGAGTTCTTCGACATAGTCGCAAGAATCTTGTAAATGGATGCATTGACACTATTTTTGTTTGTACTATGCTTGGACTACGCACTTCGAACGTTCATAGATCTAATAAAAGAGAATGGTTTCAAATTGAAAAAAGCAAGAAGCAGACGATATCATGCAGAAACTATAGTAGATGCTGACTATGCAGATGACTTAGCACTTTTAGCAAATACACCAGTCCTTCTGCATAGCCTTGAGTAAGTAGCAAGGGGCATTAGCCTTTATGCGAATGCAAATAAAACAGAATACACGTTTTAAACAAAAGGGAGCCATCTTCACTCTTAGTGGCAAGCCTCCTTAAATAAGAGGACCAGTTCACATAACTTGGCAGCAACATCTCATCTACTGAAAGTGATGTCAACGTACGCTTTGCAAAGGCTTGGAATGCTATTCACCGGTTATCGATCGTATGGAAGTCGTAGGAAATGGACACGGCGACACGAGTTCAAATCCTGGACGAGACTGATTGCATTTCACATGGCACTAATACCCTTGGGAAAGGTATGAATCCAATTATTCTCCCTCCAGCTATTGGTAAATAGTAGGGCAGACTGGGCTCATCAGCCTCGGTGAGACAACTAGTCTAGGAGAAGGAAAACTCTGAATTCAAACCTGTTAAACTCGGCTTAAAAATTGAGCTTGTGTCATATCCTGCCCGAGCGGAGGGGTTGGGTAACTAGGATCGTATGGAAGTCTGATATAACCGATAAAATAAAACGGGATTTCTTCCAAGCATATATATATATATGGCGAAAGAGAGAGAGAGAGAGAGAGAGAGAGAGAGAGAGAGACATACATACATACATACATACATACATACATTACACATAAATGAATTATGATTTGTCCTTTTTTTAGGCAATTTTGAAAGTGGTCCGGAATTTGTAAAGACATGCACACAGATATCAGCAACAACCGAGTTGTTACTGACCACAACAGCGAATCAGATGGACAGTTCGGACGCTTCGGACCAGACGAATGCTGTGACAATCATGTCGCAAAGAAACTCAACACGCAAGAACGTAACATCAACGACGCCATTTTATAAATCCATAAGCACATTATCACCGACAACTATTTCTTCAAGGACATCATTCTTCGATACCGGAAGGAACTTTCAAAAAACAACATATGAATCCTCGAGGGTTACAACAAAACCATTTATAGCGTATTCTTCCGTTACTAACCCTTCTACTTCCACGCTACCTTTGTCAACCACCGAATCATTAACTACCCTAAAATCGACCAGAATGACAAAAGCAACATCTTTGCCACCTACTGCAATCTATAGAGAACCTTTTAAAATCAGAAAGTATAAATATGTCACAAATAGTGAAACTATGACGACTACTAACAAAGCCCTAAGTACATGGTCACACCTGAACCCGACTCAGGATACAGCTACGACGGAGGCTACGACAAAGAGCGAACCCACACCGACGATTGAAGTCACAACCTTTACAGAGCACTCTACGAATGCTTCAAAAATCACTACGATCATTGACCATACGACGATAAGTAGTCAAACAACTACCCAACCTTTAACCACAAAAGAAACGGTGACGACCACGACTTTACCAAAGGTCATTACCACCGACACCAACATAGTATCAGTGTGGAACGGCAGGTTCTATCGGCCAAAAACAGCGCCCGCAACACCAGGATGGACAACTCCGGTCAATACCAGAAAGACAATCTCTGCAACTGCTACAACAGCTACAGTTCCATCAACGTTAAAAACCGCAAGAACATTAATGATGACAACAATTGCAAAACCAAAGGATTACTGGCAGAAAAAAATAACAACTTTTTCATCGCAATCGATAACCACATCAACAATATTTACGCCATCTACTCTAAAACCTACAACATTTCAGTCAGGTGAGTTCAGCAATTCTATTATAGAATTTCATTATCATCATCATTGTTTAGCTTGGTGTCTTTGTTTAATGGCATATTGATCTTCGTGGGTAATTGTAATAAAAGGGTGTGGGTAGATGGTATGCCTACCCGGCAACTGAGAGAAAAGAGTCTCTCGTAACTGAATACGTAGTTATTGGTTGTTGAATCCAAGTCAATTACTAGACAGTCAGGACTAGTAAGCAATTGTACAACGGAAGGAAATGGATTCCGTGATTTGTTTTCCCTACTGTTGTATCCTCAGACAATTGGGTAGCCTAAGTTGACTAAAAATAACAATACACGCGCCTTGCAGCCCTTCTTCAGTATGCCTCTGGTCAACTCGTTCGCTCTGTCAGTCAAAAAGCAGTCTTCGAAGAAGAACAACAACACCCTCTTGCTGCTGGCATGCTCTTTTATGCAAATTCCGGCATATAGAAATCTACATGCGCGGTAGATTTCTTCTCGCGTGACTTCTTCTCGACCCACTGTAACTTCTGCCTCTGGAAGTGAACATATTTTTTACTGCTTGACACGCAAGGCATTGTCTTACGCGCTTTGATCCAGGAGGTAAGTTTCTATTCTCGCTACAGTAATTTAATGCCAAAGCCATCCTTGTAGAAGAACATTAGTGATACTATTTTACAAACAGCTGGGAGTATAAGTGGGTTCATACCTTTCTCTAGGGTATTTGTCCGAAACTGAACGTAATAACGCGATTGGAGCTCGAACTCGTTTACCACGATATCGCAGTCCAACACGCTGGCCACTACACCACAGCAACTACCTTCTTTTGTTATACATGCGTGTATATGTGACGCAGAGTTTAGAGAGACATGTTATCACATCCCTATCTCTGTAAAGTGAGTTTGCTCCTCAATTGATACTAAAAACCTTGTGTCAGACTAAGATAATCTTTTAAAGTATTTACCCAACCCCTCTACCATGGTCAGGATGCGACACAATATCAAAAGCTAATATTACTAAATACAATTAATTATTATTACTATTTTTTACCGACATTTCAACCTTCTTGAGTTATTTAACGCTAAAGCCATTCTTGTAGAAGAATAGGTGTGATACTATTAAACCTTTAGCTGGGCATGATTAGGGGGTTCTTACCTTCCCAAGGTTATTAGTTCAAAAGTGAACGTAATAGCATAACTGAAGTTCGAACCCGCTTACTTCGAGGCTGCAGTACAGTACTTTAACCATTACATTTTGGATATTCCTTAATGTAATTCTTTACATAACAACTTCCATTCTATAAAGGAATTAATTTCTATTACCATAATCCGAAAATCTCTGAGTTTGTTTTTGTATGACCATCTTACGTTCGCAGCCTGCACTGTTTCGCCTAGTAAACGATTCAACCTCACCTTGTGGAGATTCTTTTAAGAGAAGATAAGTCGGTCGCAGGTTTGGGTCGAAACCGTAAAAGCCATGAGTTAGTTCTAAAAGAAAAAAACTAAATCAAAAAAGAAAAAAAAAAGAAAAGAAAAGAAAACAAAACAAAACAAATTAACAAAAAAAAAAAAAAAAAAAAAAAAAGGAAAAGCAAATAAGAAATCTAAGAATAATTACGTATGGCTGTCTTTATTGATAAACAGCTTTTCCAGTTTGTGACGTCTCACAACATGGGCCTGGGCGCCGATCCCTTAGTTTCTTATTCTACCCAGCAGTCCGGTCCTATTGTAGGGATTTCAACCCTTGTATTCCAAGTAGTACTTCTGTTGGCCGGTAGATAACGTGACTAAAGTAGCATATAAAACGGCGAGACAAAGTCAAAGGCTTTCTCTTTCTCTCCAGTACTGCCCCGGCAACGAAAAGCACGCAAGATTGAACGCAAAATGTGCGTTTCTCGATAGAGCGGCTTTCGTCCCTCCTCCAAACCTTTGTCGTACGTCGCAAGACATTATGTTTTGACGTAAGTCTTTACATAACAACTCACATTCTATTAATGACTCTTACCTTATATTTAAAGACTCTCTAATTGCATGATAAGACAATAATGTAGTTTTTAGCATTTCATGTCATTTCATTTTATTAAGTTTGTTCGGGTAATAAGTATGCTGTAATTAATTTGTCATGAATTGTTTTACATTGTTTAGCACGAGGAAGTATTAAACCATAATACGTTTCCTCTTCTACAAGAGTCCAAATTGTATTCCTCACACTCAAATAATTGTGGTTGTGAGCTGTGCTACTCAGATATGACAAATATACGAAGAAAGACTTTCAAATCGTCAATACTAAAGCTCACTCGATTCAATCTTCAAACTATATTCTGTTCAACCTTAATTGATTGGAGGGTATCCGTCCGGATTACCCAATCACCATTGCTTAGGACTTCAACTTGTCTGTTCTGCAACCTATGTGACAATCTCCTGTTAGATTCCTTGAATATAAGTAGTTCGGGATTCCGGAATAGAAACCTATTTTTTCCCCACTTAGACCACCCAACTAAAGTACTTAAAAAAATAATACCCCTGTGGACTGAGCTCTGACTGTACTAGCCCCGAAGACTCATTTATTACGGACATCAGAATATCTGACCCTTTCATCCCCATCGAGAAATCCATATCTTTCTATTTTATCACCCATAAAAATCTGACCTTCCTAATTTGTTTTAGCTATCCTTTTGACATTACCACACACACACACACACACACACACACACACACACACACACACACACACACACACACACACATATAAAACAATATACCATCTTTGTTCACACATCCTTACAAATACGCTCACTCCACACGCATATGCATACATATGTACAACTATATGTATTCATACTGATATAGACATGCTCGCATCTACACACATATGCATTATTGCACCTAAATTTGTGCACCAAATATAGTATCATAGTTGTTATAATTAATCTTTTCCTTTTCTTTTTCAGATGATTGTTTATCTTGTTTTAACGAGACAGATTCTACCTTAAATAACACGACTGGTCGCCCTTTAGATTCAGATGCGACGATAGAGCATTTGAGTACGATTGTTGTAGTCGCCTCATTTTTTGCAGTATTGCTCATCTACGGTTTGTTGAAACTCCTAATTACTTCTTTGATGCGATGGAGAAAAAAGGTAAAAGTTGACAAGAACGAGAAAGATATGCCGCATAGGTCCCAACCCATATCACCGGAGCTTTATACCATAGACGATACATGTTTAAATGGTCCGAACGAGGCTGTATCAGGACCAGTTTATCGGACTAGGCAGGAATCAATTTACCATATGGAATTACCATCTCGAAATTAGAGGCTTCTGCAATTTAAAACTAGAGACTATTTATTTTATATTCTTTACTATAAATAAAATGGTGTTCTATTCGTGTTTTTTAGTGAGTTCTACGAGTGTGGATCAATAAGTCTGTAACCGGACTCGTAGTTATTTGCTGAAATCTTATCTGAAATTTTCCCTGTATAACATGTGGGTAATATTTATCATTGAATTAAGTGCATTGGCAAGGGACGACATTATGTTGAAAAAGTTAACAGGTGTGTAAAATAAATGCTTTTATTCCTTATTAGGCTACGGTTTTATTGTCGTAGTCTGATAAGGGTAACATTAATTTTTTTAAGAAGAAAATAATTGTAAAAAATTGTAATTGAAATTAATTACCTCTTGTGTTACAAAATAGCCGTAACATTTCGTGTTTGGAAGTTATATCCAAATGTAACAACTATTATGGGACCGTGCTAGTATTTAATTTGTAATTTATTTATAGTTGTAACTTGAAGAAATGAAAATACAATGAAAAATGTTATTTGTTTCTTTAAGCAGGTCTCTTATATTTTGATCCGTCCTGTCGACGGGACCGAGAATAAAACGACTGCATCACCCAACCAAAAGTAGTATTCTGAATACGATATTAAACTACATCCGATGTTGAGGCTCTTGCTCTTGAGCTTTGAAGAGCGTGGTGTCACCTTTTCGTTGCCATTATTCACAAGTCCACTTTAATCTAAATCCTGTTAATGTTACATTTATAGATCTGTTTGAAAATTATTAGTTTTAGATAGGAGTAATTGAAACTATATAACTGTGCAAATTATTTATATTAAGGATAGTAACTTGAAATTATATTTTTTACAAATGATTATTAGTTACATGAAATCTTGTAATTGCCTGAAATACTTGAAGCAATATAACTGTCTACAAATTATCAGCATTAGAAAGGAATGCTAATGTGACTATGTGAAAACAGATAATAATTATTTTTGAATAGAAATAGTTACATGAAACCATATAACTATAAATCATTGGTATTAGAAAGAAATTCTTGAACCATATATCTTTGTGGAAATTATTTTTATAAAGAATAGTTACTTGAAGCTATAATTGCTTACTAAGAATTATCATGAGTTAATTGAAGCCATATAATTGCTTGCAAAAAAACTGGCTTCGTCATTTGATAACCCAACAAAGCCTGACATGCTATAAAACCAACCAACCAACCAACCAACCAACTTTTGAAAATTAGAACTTGTCGAAATCAATTCTACCGAAAGTTTTCTATTAAACAAGAGAATACTGTATATAATAGATATGTATATATTTAAAGATAAAATCTTTTAAAAGAATAATAATCGTATCGTTAATTTTGTTCGCAGTCTGAAGAATAGATACCTAAAATCCTCAACAAATATTTGGTTGAAACACTTCTTTATTTTTTTGATTTGTGTTCTTTTTTTTTACTTTCTTCACAACCAAAATGGAAAGGTCCACCATTTATCTGAGATGATGACAGAACATAACATTCGAACGCACGTATTCATATCATATTCTATTAATATCATGGATGCTTGATTTTAAATTCAACCAAGATGATAATTTCCTTTATTTTCAATGACAAAATCTCATAGAGCAGGCACATTATTAATACCTTGTTCATAAAATACTTTGGGATTTGAGGCAAAAACAGTCTTTTTTTAACTTCTTCATAATTGATGTACCATTTATCATTCAGAAAATGATACAAAAATACAGTCTTGCGTTGTCATACCAGAGGAATACACTTTTTGATTACTTTGTGAAGTTCATTTTTCAACAAATACTGGTATAACACTTTAGGATAGACGATAGCCTTCATATCTCATCAAATACAGATCATTATCCGGGTTTTGTTACAAGCAAATGGTTTTCTTTGTCGAATAATTATCTCTTTCGCTGAATATGACTGTTAGGCACTTATTAATAGTAACGATCATTTCTAGACAAACATATATTAAATCTCTGATTGAGATGAAAACTGGTCAGATAATGTGGAACCCATTTTGACACTCTACAGTTTTCATGGAGCGGATTATGATTGTTGTGCGAATTATATTGAACTTTTTCTTATAATCAGGGTTTTCTCAAATTACGATAAGGCCTGGTTGTTGATTGAAGTCGGGTTGTTAATTAGGAGGGGAACCTATGAGGTAAATTGAGTAGAAATTTGCTGGCTGTTAAAACTTTTTTCTAAGGGTAAATCAAATCCCAACACTGAAACATTGAAATTTTGAAAAACCCATTGGCTGGCCTGAATTAAGCATTTTACGTTTTGAGGCTTTTCTACTGATGTTGAATTATTTAGCTGATTAAGTCAGCTTAACTTAATTTTCCAACGGGCAATATCATCATGTCAAATAAAAAAACTCTTGGCACATTAAAAGCAATTTTTTAAACAAATGATTATTTAGTTTGGTTTGCTTTGGTTTTATGGCATTTTATGCCAAATCCTTTTGTTACATATATATTAAATTCATGATTTGTACACAGATTTTGTAGATGCACACAGTAAAATGATCCAACAGTTCTATTTCTAACGATCTAATTTAGCATGAGTCAAAAAAGTTAAATGGTTCCAAGTATTGCTATGTATAACTAACAATTCAATTAAACATCCGTAACACACAGTTAAATTATCAAACAGTTCTATTTCAAACAATTCAATTTAGCATTAGACATTTGTTTGCACTCAGTCTAACCGACAAAACATTTCTATTTGACCCATCGAGAGGATCCTGTCAGGTGCTACCACTCCGGGACAGAGTGGACCTGGGAGCAATTGCAATGAAGAGATACTCCGCATTCCACAAAGCTCCAGCATTACTGGAATCTCACCATCGGATTATTTAATGTCATATTCAGGCTATTCCTGGGCGACGTGTGTGTGTGGGGGGGCTTTTACTCTTCTGCAGAGATGAAGTCAGTGTATTCTTCATCCCTAGCCGACTGGGCTGGTTATTTGTTATTCAAAATAATACAATTGCTTGAAATACTTGAAATGATATAAATGTGTACAAATCCTCAATATTTGATAGGGATACTTGAAATGATATGGAGAAGCTCTTGTACGATGCTGGAGTCCAGCTAACGAGCTGGACTGCAGCATCGTAGTAAGCGAGCTCGAATGCAGTCGTACTATAACGTTCACTTTTAAATTAACACACTTGGGAAAAGTATGAAACACCCAGTTTTGCGTTGAATAATACCACTATTATTCTGCAAGCATGGCTTAGGCATTAAATAACCCTATCAAACAAAAAGACCGATACCTTAAAATCATGTAACTGCTGAGTGGTTGTATAAAAAACATCATATATATATATATATATATATATATATATATATATATATATATATATATGTGTGTGTGTGTGTGTGTGTGTGTGCGTGTGTGTGTGTGTGTGTGTGTGTGTATATATGTGTGTGTGTGTGTGTGTGTGTGTGTGTATGTATGTATGTATGTTTAAGAAATGTGTTAAAATAACTCCTACATTGCAATCGGATCTGAAGATAAACTTTAAAAGATATTTTTGAATACAAAGTGTGATTAAGAAGATAATAGATTGAGAGGGAGAAAGGGAGAAAGAACTTAAATTAAGAGTAATACAATTGGTAGCCATCGATTTTTGTTAAGCTTAGCACATTACGGCAAGAGGCCAAAGATGGAGAGATTCTTTTTAAAATAAATGAAAGCATTTTCTGGTATTGAAGTTTTAGTCTTTCGATCGATCTTAAAATACTCTTTAAAAAACCTCGACAAATAGTACATAAAAACATGTACTTATATATAAAATACGACACACACACACACACACACACACACACACACACACACACACACACATATGTATTTATATATATTTAACCCATCGACACGTGGAGGATGTTGTGATACAAAGTCAATTTTAAAGCGGAGTTTCATTGGTTTGAATTCAGAGTTTTCCTTTTCTTACTCTGGTTGCCATACCAAAATTAAGGTACCCTGTCAGATAAAGACGATACCCATGCTGCTTTACGTAATATAAGCAATGTAGAAACAAGCAGGGTATTAACTGACTTTATTTAGAAAAGGATTTTTTAATTCTTTTTACACTGTTTCATAAAATTTACATTGATTATCATAACCTTTTAAGGCAAATTGAATGTTTCAAAGTTACTTTTTTTAAAACAATGATTTTTTCAAGAATATGTAAAACAAGGAACTATAAACAAGGATTAGTTAAACTGATTTTAGTGCTACTGACAGACGTGTAGACAATTAATGTTATTTATTAGATTCAAAGCTGCACTTCATAACTGAGCAGTTAGTCAGCCCGTCAGGCTGACAAATAGATGGTTGGCTTAAAGTTGACAAAAAATGATTGATATTGCAGGAAACAGAAAACTGATCTAAATTATAACATCCAATTAAGTATATGTAGACCCCCCGGAATAAAATGTCGGTGTAAGCATTGATTAAGGAAAAAAGTAAAGAAAGCAAAAGTATAGATTTAAATGAATCATCCATTTTTGTAATGACCGATTTGTATTTTAAAAAACCGTCTGTTTTTATCATTCTTTCTTTCTTTCTTTATTTTTTGAAATTTCTTTAAGTGATTTCATAATTGTTTATCAAATTTGATTCCGCCTTGAAAGTTGGACACAAGTATTTTTTTTTGACAACGTAGTTGCTGAAAATATTAATAGATCAAGAGTGCAGGAATTAACTTGACAAAAGAAACACGATTTAATCACACATAAATACACACTTGTACACTCACTTTCAATTAGAACAAGATTCAAGAAGAAAATTAGACGGATGTTTTTGGGCTTTTCATTTAAATCTATTTAAAAGAGAACATATTACTAATAGCTAATAGAAACCCAAGTATATAGACTCGACGTTCCCTTAAGCTATATCCGTCACACACACACACACACACACACACACACACACACACACATATATATATAAGCACAGATAGCGTATACATACTCAAGGGCACTTAATCGGAGGATCACATGGACGAGAAAATGACAGTCACAAAACACTGTTGACTTTGTGTATATGCTTTCCCATCTTAGAAATTTATGCTCTATCACTGATATTGAACACTCTTTATTTATAAATATAGCAGACTATATTATTTGGATATATATTACACACACACACACACACAGATATATATATATATATATATATATTCCTCATAATTTTTTTTTTTATAAAAAGTTAATTTTCTTCTAAACCAAATATATCATGATTTTATATTTTCCTGTGGAGCGTTACACCGAAAAATAAAACAAAATTTTTTTTTTCGTCTACTACTAAAGTAAACTTTTTTCTTAACTGAATTCGGATCTCTGAATTCAAATCTGAAAGTTTAGTCATCATGTCACGTTTTAAAGTTTTTACGCATCTGAATATTACTGGAAAGCCAACTTATATATTCAAATCCTGTGAATACTTTATATTATATTCTCATACAGAGGAGCTTGTGCCATGGTTATCGCCGTAGGAAATGGACATGGCGACCCGAGTTCAAATCTTGGGCAAAGCTGTTTTCATTTTTACATAGCGATAATACTCTTAGGAAAGTTATGCATCCAACTATTCTCCCTCCAGCTATGGATAAATAGTAGGGCAGACAGGACTCTTTAACTTTGGTATGACAACCAATCTTGGAGTAGGAAAACTCCGAATTAAAATCTGTTAAACTCCGCTTAAAATTATTCTTGAGTCGCATTCTGCTTGTGTTGAGGGGTTGATAAATGCATACATCATATTCTCATCATATTCATTATCTGAAGGTTGAAGGTTCAGTCCCAACAACAGGTAAGACTAACAAAGAAATACTTGCTATAACTTAACACAGGTACCCATTGTTAACAGAATTGGAACAGTCTACCCCTGTGATTCAAATATAGGTTTCCGTTCGAGTTCGACATGAAATACCAGAAGAAGGCCGAAAGACATATCAACCGAAACGTTGTGATTATAACAATAAAGATGAAGTCAATTGTGTGAATATTCTAAGTAATAATAATCATCAACCTTCATATCAGAAATTTAGACGAATAAGGTGTCTTTTATTAGATAATATTATTTGTGTCTTTAATCTATTCAACTTGGGCATTGGTCAGCAACGTCCAAAAGTGTTTGAAATATCAACTCTTGCATTTCTGAGAGGTGCTGGTCTCTCGCTGCACGAAGAAACATTAATCATTCATCAGATTTCTGCTGAAGCACTCTTGGCCTTCCATCAACGATATACGTATCTTGGTGAAATCTGTGGAGTTTGAAGGCTTTTGAAGGTCAGGGGCTAAGGGCAAAGCTGTGTTGCCGTAAGATATCTGACTCCATATTTTAGTTACACTGTTTCACCCCACGTTGACTGGCCGGCGCAATGCCTTGCCCAAAGAAAGTCCCAAAAGAAATATACAAAAAGAAAAGATAGAAACAGATAAGAGACGAAAACATTTCTTCCATACTTTCCTTTATTTACTTGGTGAAGGGACTAACCAACGCTACGTCCCAAGACGTAGCGTGGTGCCTAAAACACCAGATAGCAAAATTGGTGTTGTCGGTTCGACTGACACTGCCTGAAAAAGAAAGATGATATCGTTTCCTTTTTCAAAGGGGAAAATCCTTTTTTCGTTTTACGCACGCGTCATCTCCTTTTCCGTTAGAGACCTCTGGGAGTTTCTTCAAATTTAATAGTTTTCTTTTTTATCAATTTATTTATTTTTTTAAAATTTAATTTTTTTAATTTATTTATTCGTTCCCTACAAATCTTTCTCCATGTCCATAATTCATGCTCGCTTCTAATAAAATAAAACAGGTTTTCTTCAAAGCTATGGCTGTGTCGGTACGACTCTACGGATGCACCACCTGGACGCCAACGAACCGCATGGGAGAAAAAGTCGATGTAAACTACGCTAAAATGCAACCAGCCATTTTGAACAAATGCCGGAAGCAGCCCATGCAAAAACAAATAAACAAACAAACAAAAAACTTCAAAAAACAAAACAACAGTAACAGTACAGCCACTCACCTCCCATCTCACAAATCATCGAAGTAAGACAAATAAGACATGTTGGACTCTGCTAGAGAAGTAAGGACGAACTCATAAGCTATGTTACCTTTATAAAATCTTATACATGAGTGTGCCAGTGTTGGTCGACCGGCAAGGACTTACATACATCAGCTCTGTGTAGACTCAAGATGTAACCCAGAAGACTTGCCAAGAGCGATTGGTGATAGGGATGGATGGCAAGAGAGGAAGTCTCAGGACTCTGTGCTATTAGCATGACATGATGATGATATATATTTTCGTTTCGAGAGTTTCAATGCTGTATAGTATGGGAATAAATGATATATAATATCCGTTTTTATTCGCTTTAAATGTATAATGTTCCCTTAGATAGTGGATACTATATATATATATATATATATATATATATATATATATATATATATATATATATATATACTTCAAAAGCAACTTGTTGCTTTTCCGTTACAACGCTCAACATCAAGAGATGGAGGTCATATGTATGTTAGAATCTTAAAATTCTTTTGAAACCGTTGATAAGATAAATTCACAAAAGAATTTCATTAGACCTCCTCAAACTGGCAGTAACGCGAAACAGTGTTTGTATATGAATTCATAATTCATTTCTTTTTTATCGATAGTCTTAACAGGATTTTAAGATTTTAAACGAATATCTATCTATCTATCTATCTATCTATAAAAGATATTTCACACACGTATACATACATATGTCATATTATATTTTTCATATTGATCTTGGCACATCCTTTATCAAGTTTCTTTAACCTTTAAAAAAAAAAAACAAAAAAAAAAACAACAACCAAAAAAGCAGCAGCAACAAAACAAGAAACAACAAAAAATAAACAAAAATAAACAACAAAAAAGCAAAAACAAAACAAAACAAATCAAGAGAAAGAAGAAATGTAATAATAAAAAAGGTCAAGTCTAGAATACTTCAGCATACAATATATATATATATATATATATATATATATATATATATATATATATATATATATATATATATATATATATATATATATATAAAATAAATAAATAAATATATATTAGATTTATATATTTAATGCCATGGAATTTAGTCTGCGACTCCTGGGTTTCATGGAGTTTTTACAAAACAACAATCATCAAGCAGTTAACAAAATGAAAAAAAAAATATATATATATATATATTAAAAAATTATGGATAGAGATCGATAGAAAATGAAGAGGCAGAGCCCTTAAAGGTCAACCTTGTTATTCAAGTTTTAAATAACACTTATTAGTTGGTATTAAAAAAAGCTTATGACTTTCAACATTGATAAGCAGGGGCATACTTTTGAGGTACAGAAATAGGGAAGTAGTAGCATTTCTATCCTGTCCATACATAATCATTGAGCAAAAAACAAACAACCCCCCCCCCAAAAAAAAACGGGCTATGGAAAACGAAAAACTTGAAAAATACACCTATTCAGATAACTTAAAACTTATAGAACTTAAAAGTGACTGTGATGACAATGATAATTGGAGTCCTTGGAGCAAAATCCCAGGGAGCCTGAAAAAGAGATTCGGGCTACTGGTTTGGTTGGGTTTGTTTGTTTAATGGCATATCAACTTTTGTGGGTTATTTAATGCCAAAGCCATCCTTTTAGAATAACAGTTGTGGTACTATTCAATCTATTGCTGAAGTGGGGATAAGGGTGTTCACTCCTTTTCTAAGGGTATCAGTGCGAGAGCGAATGTAATATTATGACTGAAGATCGAACACGCATTTTAGCCACTCCACCGCAAGTATTCCTACCACCTTGGTCAACTTAACATCCACGGAAGGATAGAAAGTGGCCAACCTATTGAGACCTAAAATACTGGAAAGAATCCTGGTGAAGTGAGGAGAGTTGCTGTCATTCTGACTCCAGTGAAGACAAAATACTGTTGTAAACAAATATAAAGAGGAATAATTATGTTCGTTGATTGATTTTAACGGTATGTCAACCAGTCTTGAGTTATTTTTTTTGCCTCGAGACGAAGAAATTGCGTATATTGTAAGTTTATTTTTATTTTTTGTGTAGTTTCTTAGTGTTCGTCAATGTCCTGGGAGACCTAGGTTCAATCCCAGGTCGAGTCATACCAAAGACTCAAAAAATAGTACTTGATTCTTCCTGGCTCAACACTCAGTAATATATGGTAGGGATCAAGGGTAAAATGGAGCAATCCAGGGAAAAGAGTAGCGCCCTCCCCTACATCTTGATATAGTAGCTATCGAAAAGGGAGCCTTCGGGTTACACTCGACTACAGTTAGCCAACTTTACTATGTATATATATATATATATATATATATATATATATATATATATATATAAGTCTAAAGGATGAAGTTGAGAACCTTGAGAAGCTAAATTCTTTCTATAAATTAGTACATTTAAAGTCGAAATCGTCTTATTTAAACTGGAGCAACATAAAAATTTCCCTATCTTAGTCAATCCTAAATTGGCAAAATTGACTCTATACAATACAATCTGTTTCTGAATTTCAAGGACTGTGAAATCGATAGAACTGTTTCTATAGGACATGAAATGTTGGTAGAAGTGTCACGTTAGAAGACTTTCAAAAGCCCTAGCGTGATAAATTTTCATTTTTATTAAATAAGCGGTTGTAACTACGAGTTGCGGAGCGCGAATAAGCGGTAGCGACAATAAAAGCCAGTTAAAAGTTTGTCTTCCGTGACGTCCCTGTTCATGATTGATAATTTAATTATAGATACTTCTGTATTCACTTAAAGTTTTCAAAGTGGCCTTTTAGGAAAATTTACAATTTAATAAACATTTTAAGCGACTTCTTCCCGAATATACTCGCTTTCATGCATTGGTAAAAAATCTGTGAAAGAGATCTGTGGAGTGTTTAATATCTCTTCATTGTCATTACTCTCATGTCTAGTATGATTTGTATTAGTGGCACCTATTAAGGCCCCATCTATGGGTCAAGTAGATCTCTTCAAATAGGATTAGTACTCAGTAAGCTCTCAAGAAATAACTACACAAAAAAATGTAAAAAATGTACAGTGAACACGATTCCCTAACCTCTAGCCTTAAAATGATCCAGACAGGTTGATATACCATTAAAATCAATCAAATAATCAATCAATAAATCAATCAATTCAACAAATATAGCGATTATTTAAGAAAAAAGCAAAATACATTTTCCAGATTTTTTTCAATAAATGTAAACTCTGAATTATTTGAAATTGGTTTATAGCAAAGATTATTTTAATCGCGGAAAAATATTTGTTTTAAGGCTATTCAATATGAAAGAAAACCAGAGTTGTCCTGGCCTGAACAGAGGTCTATCATCAAAGTTTTGGTGGTCAAGAAATGAAAACTATGCAAAATTTATTGTATAATCTGTGATGTGTACGGAGAAGCATGTTTTTAGGCCGAAGTAGTATTCCAGAAAAAAACAGGACAGACAGGTCCACAATAGTCAGCACACTTGAAATGTTGGATTCTGTTAATCCGCTCATTTTAGCTGACAGAATGTAAAGTAATTAGGGTGATTAATTAATCATATTAATTATTTCATTCATTTGATAAAATTGAAAGTTAGCAAAGGACTTTGAATGTAAGTGTAGTTTATCGCAAAGGTCCAAGTGGTGCACAAGTCAAAATAACGTTAGGGAAATAAGGGTTTGTGACACATGTGATGATTCTTGAAAACTTGATGCAATAAGTAATTAAAATAGAGAATATATTAAAATGAGATTAAATTAAATTAAGACAGTTAAGTTTTGAAACCCAAAGAGAGAAGTTGGAGTTAGACGTTGGTATGAATCGATAAGAGATAAGGTGGTGGGGTGAGTGTAAAGGAGATACGTTGATAAACAATTACAAGGTCTTCCTCTTCCTTGTGTTTGCATTTACTGCTATAAAATGTTAGGTCTGAATAAAATAGTTTCGTATCTGAATAACATGAGTCGCCAATTATTTTTGAATTTTAAAATTCAAGATGAGACCAGTAACGTTACAAGAAGCGTTAAAATTGAGGCTATTTCTGAACAACTGGGAATCTTTGTCAACACGCAAAATTGTGTAGGATGACCTTGTATTTTTAAGGTCAGTTTTCGCGTTGGGTTTCACCAGGACAATGCAAGGCTTCATAATGTAGCAAGAACAGCGAAAACCATCTGTCAACTTAGTCGCGAAAAGTTCCCAAATCCTTCTTATTGTCCAAATCTGGACTCCTATGATTTCTACTTTTTTGGTCCCTTCAAAGAATTTCTGTGAGGAACAAAGTTTTCAAGGAATAAAGACGTGAAGAGCACCGTGACTATAAACTCAGTCCAAAGATTTCTATGATGAAGGAATACAAAAGTTTTTTTAAGGTATAAATGTGTTCTAAAGAATGGAGATTATAAAGCAAACATTATTTTCTTGGTGAAATGGGAATCGCTGTATTGCGAAATTCACATTATTAATTGAATGAGCTTCGTACAATTGGAACTATTTGGTGTTTTATCATTCAAAGGATAGGGAGTATGGTTTTCAGTTTGCAATGCTTTGTTATAGTGAGACTGAAACTGAACATCATTTTCTTTCGCCAAGAACTTATTCAACCTTATTTTAATGTCGTTATTAGATGAAAAATTGATTTGGAAGGTTTACTTTTTTAATATAAAGAAAATGGGAATCACTGTCTTAACCCATTAATTAAGAATTGTTATGCAATGAGGCTGAGTTGTATAAACGTGCGTTAAATATGTAGCAGGGTCACTTGTTTGAAGAGTGATACTTACACAGGGACGTTTATATTTACAAAGGAATTTTGAAAGTTAAAATAGAAAATTTTAGAATGTGATCTGTTCTGTAATCTGTTGTTTCCATAGGCTGGATGTGACATAAGGTGATTTTTTTAAAGCGGAGTACAGCTGGTTTGGCAATGAGATAATGTGGTAAATGTGTTATGAGGCTACCAAGTGACTTGTATAAATGTGAGTTAAATGAAATGATAGAAATTTACGCCTTGGTCACTTGATTGACAAGTGAGACTTTCACAGAGATGTTTATATTTGCAAAGAGGTTTTGAAAGTCAAAATCGAAAATTTGAAAATCTAATCAGCTTTGTAATCTGTTGTTGCCTAAGTATGAAATTGCTTAAACCCTCCATCAAAGACAGGATGCAACACAGGGTCAAATTTTAACTGGAGTACGGCTGGTGTGGATTCCATGTTTATCTTCTCCTAGATCGGTTGCTGTACCCGTCTGCTCAATAATTTACCCATATCGAGCTAGGGAGAGATGGACTCTTGCCTTTTTCAAAGATTTCGCCACACGATCCTGAAGTGTTTACACAACTGACACGTCTAGGTCTATTGTCTTCATATTGTTATATTCACATCGGTTCGATCCCTGTGCCCTCTGGTTTTCTTCTGCCATACTTTCGGCGGAACCGAATCTTTTATTCAGTTTATTGGGTAAGACTATTCTAATTCCGCTATCTCTGCCTCAGAATGTATCGTATTAGTTAATTTGCTTTCTTAGTTATTTCGGGGTGGAGAGTCTCCGTGACGTAGTGGCTAATGTGCTGTACTGAAGCCTCGAAATAATTGAGTTCGAGCTCCAGTCATGCTATTACATTCACTTTCGGACTAATACTTTTGGGAAAGATATGAATTCCCTTATCCTCCAAGCTAAAGGTTAAATAGTATCACTGCTGTTTTTCTATAAGGATGGCTTTGGCATTAAATAACCTACGAAGGTTGATATACCATTAAACAAAGCAACCGAACCTTAGTTATTTCGCTCTTACAAAAGCACTTTTCTTTCTATAGAACTCAACTTCTCATCTTAGAAATTTTGACAGATACGATCCCAGGTATCATCGCTTTTACACATTTGTGAAAGATACATGGCAAAAACTCCGCTGCAACCGTATTCAATGAAAATACCATCATATTATTCATGATTCGAATTATCTAATGTTTTGACTGGCAAAGGGCTGATGCGTTAAATCATAATCTTAGGATAAGCAATAAACTATTTCTCGTCTAAAATAAATAACAATCGACGTTGCATTCAGGGAAAAATGAAACATCTAATTCTATAGAAAATAACTTATGTTCGCCATTTAATACGATGTCTCCTCCATGGAAAAGGACATTTTGCCGATGTTTTTATTTACTATTTGAATTTGTCGGCTTGGAACTTTGCTCTTTCTGAATTTAATGCTGAATTGGATTGTGTAATCTCTATTGACTCGGTACTCGATACCGATCATTTGTGAGTTAACGAGAACGAAACCCTTTTCACTAGTTTATTCTCGGTATTAGCGTTTAATTTGTCACACCTTTCAACAGTATGGGTTTGGGATGTATGTTTTGTGTATGTGTGTGTTTTACGTATTGGCAAAATGAAAACACCGTTTTTTTTACAAACTGGTTTTCTTTCATATTTCTTGGAAGAAAATCCATTTGGAATTTATCGTGCCATTCCTTTGAGTAAAGGGTTAGGGTAATTTAGGTACAAGAGCCTCCTGGCCCAGTCAACGTGTCACTAAATTGAAGTGCTTATGTGCTACTTCGATATCTCCGGGCTCCAGGAGTCACTGAGAAAAGTGCTCTTACTCGAGCGAGGGTAGCAGTAAAGGAAAAAAGAGCCCCCCCCCCAAAAAAAAACCAAAACAAAACCAACCCAAAACCAAAACAAAACAAGAACATGACCCTTGACCGGAAATTTGGAACCCAGGGATCAGGTGACCAAAATTCTTTACACGATGCGAAAAATGTAAATTCATATTTATTTTCATCATTTTAATTGCTTTACTTTTAAAAATGATCTTATTCTATTTTAAGTTTTATTTCCCATTTTATTATTTTTTTATACCACCACATATACAGAGTGTAATTTTCGGTTCGCTCCTCTTGTGGAGATCATCCTTCACACAAAAATGTCACCATCTTTAGGTCATAATATAAAACCGTAAATATTCTTATCGGATTACCAAATTCAAGTAACACTAAATAAGTTAATTTATGGCATTAGTTATTCACTAAACGAAAATTAGATGTAGTACAGGGACAGAAATACGGTGTACCCAGTGAGAATCGAACTCACAATAAATGATCTGCTGGTCTAATTTGCAAATCATTATTCCACTTGTGGGGACGTCAAAAGTTAAGTATAATTTAGGTTTAGTATAAGACGGCAAGAATTGGGCACTTAGTGAAAACCAAACTCACAGTACAATGGTTACTTATTAAGCTTTGGTTAGCTTGGCACTCGGTCAGAAGTATGGGGAAACTACTGAGAATCGCACTCATCAAAAATCGTTATCCTTGTTTGTTAACCATCAAACTATGATTAAGTTTTGCTAAACTTAGTTTGGCATAAGGCCAGAAGTATGGGAAACACATTGAGAATCGAATTCATTAACAATAGTCTGCTAACCTTGTTTGTTAACCTTTACAAAACTAGTGGTAGTTTAGCTTTATTTGACACAAGGCTATAAGTATGGGACACACAGTTAGAATTGCATTCACTAACAATGCTATTTGGGTTGTGAGATTAGATTAAATCACGTCAAGGTTCCCTCTAAAACTTAACCTCGTTTAGATTTGATATAATTTATCTTTAAATGTATCCTAGTTAAAGCTTGTTCGAGTTGGGTCACACTTGAAGATCAGAAATGTGCTTTTGCTACATGACAATGCAAGGCTTCAGACCAGACAAGCAATCACTGTGCATGGCTCGTCTATAATGCCTATCCACCCTTCAATCTTGACCTGGAACCTACATTTATTTGAAGGAAGTTCTGAGGACGGCGGTTCTCCAAAGATGAAGACTTTAATGTGGTATCTAGTACATACCTAAGAAGTTTCTATGGGCCATGTATACGCGCCTTCACTCAAGTTATCTTTCTAACAATGGATTTATCAGAAATAAAAATTCTGTTTCGCGAAAACGAAGCCTGTTGCTTTTTATTTTAATTTTATTTCGAATGAGTCGTTTATTTAATTTTTCGTAATATCTTCCTTTTTTAGTTAGTATTGTGTTCATTTTCTCGATGCTTTTTCAAAACCTTACCAGTATATATATATATATAGGTCTGGTGTTAGGGTCTTATGTCCCTCACGCATTTATGATACGGCTTTTCGAATCAATAATTCGGAGCCATTACTCTTCATGTCAATTTTCATAAAGTCGTATTCTTAGAAAATATATAAAACTCCCCCTCCAGTACTCCTAAACAAGGGAGTAGTATGGTTGGTTGGTTGAGTTTTATGGGATATCAACCTTTGTAGGTTATTTAATGCCAAATCCATTTTCATACAAATAACCAGTTCTATTTCAAACAATTCAGTTTAGCATGAGTGCACAGTTTAATTATAAAAACAGTTCTGTTTCAAGCAATTCAGGTTAGTAATCAGTTCTATTTCAATCAATTCAATTTGATATAAGACTAGATTTTGTTTACACTCAGTTAAATGTCAAAACAGTTCCATTTCAAACAATTCAGTTTAGCATAAGTACGTAGTTTAAATGTAAGTACATGGTTTAATAGTTAAAACATTTCTATTTCAAGCTATTCAGATTAGTCAAACAGTTGTAATTTAAACAATTCAGTTTAGAATAAGTATAGTTTTTGTCCACAGACAGTTAAATGTTAAAACAGTTCTATTTCAAGTAATTCAGTTTTGCATAAGTACACAGTTTAAATATCAAACCAGTTCTATTTCAAGTAATTTAGTTTAGCATAAGTACGCAGATTAGTTTTATTTAACACTCCGGGTCAAAGCCCCAGTATCTCTGGAAACTCACCATCTGATTGTTTTGTGTCATATCTGGGACACTAGGTCTTACCCCTCCGCAGAGGTGCAGTCGGCGTATTCTACAGCCCCAGCCGACTGGGTAAAGAGTAATTTGTGGCAGCCCTATATATATACTGCTTATTTATTGTATATTTGATAAGAAATACTAGTCCATGCCAAAAGATTGGAATTATTACATTTAAATGATGTTCACTTGGTTTATAAAAAAATTTTTTGCAATAAATAAACTTTTTTACTGGTCCCGTAACCGGCTTTGGTCATGGGAGTGCTACTGATATAGCATGTCTTTTGTAGGAAGCCCATCCCGATCTTGTTCTGCAATTGGTTGAAATTCAGAGTTTTGTCGTACCAAATTTAAAGATTCCATTTCGCCATATTATTTACCCATAACTGGAGGGAGAATAGTTGGATTCATACCTTTCCTAAGGGTATTAATGCTATATGAATAGCGAACAACCTTGTGTAGGATTTGAACTTGGATTGCCGTGTCCATTTCCAGCTACAATAACCGTTACGCCACTATGACCTCCAAAATAGCAAATAAATTTACCACAGAATATATCATGATGCCAGAATGTTCACCTTTTAAATAAAAATGTTTTGCGTCTTTGTTATTAGTTTATTTACTGCTAAATAAAAGAACCTAAGTTTACATTCTCTAAGTAAGCTAATTCCATAATTTTTACAAGGGGTAGTATACTTAAAATATATGTCATAGAGCTCGAGAGGAAAAAATCTACCCCCACAAAAAACAAAAAATTAGCAAAAGCAAACAAAAAAAAATTAACGACAATAAAACAACAACAACAAAACAAACAAACAAACAAACAAAAAAAAAACGAAACAAGAAAAAAAAAAAAAAAAACAACAACAGTTGTGAGTCTGAAACTGCAGATATATTCGTAAAACAGCTTCTTGAATATTTTCTTTCAGGAAATGCATATATAATGTTTTATTTTCCTTTATGCAGGGACGCAGGCAAAATATAATTTGTTGCAAGCAACAGAAATTATTTGGTTGCTCTCCACTTGTTTTATAGCTTATCGTTTATTAATCCACGGAGAAATAAAACTCACTAGCAATGGTCTGCAGATTAGCGCCCTTATCCTTATGTCACTCTAGGTGCTCAGATTCTTCTATTGTTGTTACATATTGCCATGTTTTTTTTTGGAAGAAAATAGATGCGTATGATTTTTTAAACCAACAGAATCGCCAGCTCTTGTCGCGCAAGCGTATCGCTTCTGGCTACGTTTTTTTGGATCTAAAGAATTTTTTTCTGGAGAGCGTCGCTAATGTTCCATTTATCATGACGTGAAGGATGAATGAGAGGTTTCATTGACATCTTTAAATATCAACAGAGAACGGCCCAGTCGCTTTGATATTGCGTTCAATAAATATAAAGAAATGAAAATCTAAAATGTATAGCTGACAATGCTTATACGAATATCGTTGCATTGTATCAAATGGCACATTTCAGAAGACGTTAATACATTTTTTCCAAGATGTAAATGTCACTATTCCCAGCACTTTTTAGAATAACAGTAACGTGTATGCAAGTTTGCCCGCCTTGTTTCTTATGTTCCTGTTTCGTTCTTTAAAAGAGAAATGTTAAAATATAAAGAAAAGAAAAGAAAAAAAGTAAAGAAATAATAAAGGCAAAGCTAATATGCACAAACTTGATTATCATATTCAAGTTTCGTAGTTTCTGCCTTTCTGTTTCAAATCTTTTTACAATATTTAGTTTTTCCCCTTTCAATAATAAATCCATTGCTATATTAAATTTATGAGTCAATAATTTGAATCTAACTTCTGCTATCATTTATTTTTAAACGTGACCCAGGCATGCCGAAGTTGTTTTGGGAAAATATGAATAATATAAAAGGTTGCTGAAAAGTTCTTAGCCTAGCCAAGACCTTTTACAATTCTAATAAAAAGAAGGAAAAAAGAAGAAAAAAAAAAGTAAGGAAGAAAAGGAGGGTCTGAAAAGACTTGAGAGGTGATCTTCCAAGTTTGTTAAATTTCTGGATTAACATCCTTTATTAGAATGTACGTTTCATGGCTTAGGGTCGTTCCCGTTTTAGTTAGGCCGAGAACATTTTAGCATCCTTTCGCGCGTGCGCCCCCCCATATATATATATATATATATACAAAATAAGATTTATATATATATATATATAAAAGTATTATAATGTATTCCGTATATACAACTGTAATCCCACAAAAACGGCATATCGTAGCATGGTTTTTATTAGAGCAATTCACTTAAAATGCTCTTAGAGAATAAAGTAATGGGATATTTTGTTTTAATCAAGGCCATGAATTATTATTATAAATGTCTTAGAGCATGGTCAGCTCGTTTCAAGAAGCTGCAAAAGCACGTGTTATCCAGCGGGTCGGTAAGGCTCGAAGAGTGTTTCCTTCCTTGGGCGCCGATAGTTAAACTATCAGTGGAAGCCAAATGGTGGGGTATTTTATGTTCATATTTTAACATTGGATTTATTCTTTATTTTCTTTTATATTTTATTTCTATCTTAACTTTATCAAATCCTGTTGAGAAGATATTTAGAATCCTTCACGCTTTCCTAAATAGAAGCATCAGTATAATCATAGACCACTGTTACAACGAAAACCCAACTGATTTAGGCGTTGTCGAAGTGATATCGTAAATTTGATTGAAATAAGTTCAAGCATCCTAATAAAGAATACGGGGCTCACAGATTTTCCTGTGTGATCATTTTAAAACTGCGCGTCATATTGTTTGAACATGATTTCAATTTACCGTGTTTTTATTACAACAATAAATTGTATTATTTGCTTAAACTGCAAAAAAAACCCCGCTTCGCAGCTAATCAAATGTTTAAATTTCTGTTTACGCCAACCGATAAACCATCTTACATGCATAGTGCTAATAAATATCAGTTCGTTGGGTTTGAAACAACGGGTAGTTTATGATTTTAATGGACGAGACAAACATTCATCTTCTGCTGTATACACATGCGCAGTATTGCTTGCTATTGATTTGCTTGTGTCAAGTTCGTGACAACTTTTCTTCAGGGCGCATTTATTTAATATTCGTTTCTATGGCTTCTTTTAAGTGTGTCGAATTGAATGAATGAAAATTGTGAAATATATTATACACTATATTCTAAATCAATAAGTATTTTAAGTCTTTCTTCTACATTCTATATTTTTTGTTCCTTTGATTTTAATTCTTTTTTAGAATTTAATTCATTTTTTTCATTTTTTTTTTTTTTTTACTTCTATCGCATCATTTTAATTCTTTCTTTCTATTCGAATCCTTTCTTTCTTTCTTTCTTTCTTTCTATTCGAATTCTTTCTTTCTTTCTTTCTTTCTTTCTTTCTATTCGAATTCTTTGTTTCTTTGTTTATTTGTTTGTTTGTTTGTTTCTTTCTATTCGAATTCTTTCTTTCTTTCTTATATAGTGGAATGACCCATCTTCCCCATACCCCAAGAATAGTAGTAGTACTAACCATTATCTAAGTACACTCAGATCCCTCTGCGCAGGAGGTTATAAACAAAGAACTTGAAAGATTAGAGAAAGTCGGAGTGATTGAAAAGCTAGATTATTTAGCTTGGGCGTTCCCGATCGTGTACGTTAAAAAAATACGAATCTATGCCGTTTTTTCAACAGGCCTAAATGATTGTTTAAAATATCATAGCTATCCTCTTCTCACTTCAGAAGACATTTTTTCCAAGCTTAACGGAGGAAAGATATTTTCTAAAATCGACTTTTCGGAGGCATACCTACAAGTTAAAATCGATGAAGAATGTCCCAAATACCTAACCATCCATATGCACCAGGGTTTGTACGCCCTAAGACGTCTTTCATTTGGACTAAAAGTGACACCGAGTCTTTTCCAACAGATCATGGATGCTACGCTGGCCGGTCTAGATTACGCGATGGCGTATTTATTAGGATGACAGAGTGATAAAAAGCGAAAATACAGTACAACATAGTAAACATATTCGGGAAGTATTCAAAATAACGATATGGTTTTAAGCAAGGACCTGAAAAGTGTGAATTTTATGAATAGAATGAAATATCTGGGACAGATAACTGATCGAAAGGGCGGAAAACCTGACCCAGAAAGAGCGAAAACCATAAAAACATGGCATCACTGGACAACGTAACGAAGCTACAAGCATTTGTAGGTCTAGCAAGTTATTATAGTATATACATATCGAAAATCTATGAGCTAAGAGCCCCTTTAAATGAACTATAAAAAAGGGTAAAAAATGGTGCTCGCACTAGCACACTTCGGCCCAAAGAAAGAACTGATCGTAGCATCAGACACAAGTAACTACGGAATAGGAGCCGTTCTACTGCATAGACCTGCAGACGGTCCGACAATACCAATCACTCATGAATCCAGAAAATAATTACCGACAGAAAGAAATTATAGCCAAATTGAAAAGGAAAGCCTTTCAATTATTTATGTTATCAAGAAATTTCATAGATTTATAAATTAGTTGTCTAAATTTCTGAGACGAAGCTTGATCATTTTTATCATTAAGAGTTTTCGGGCAATTGTCTTCATCTTTATTGTTATTTCCACAACGTTTCGGCTGATATGTCCTCCGGCCTTCTTCAGGTGTTTGTCGAACTCGGGAACCTACGTGGAACTTCGAACTACGTCCTTTATTGAATCCACATACATAGTGCTGAAGACAATAGTCCGAAAACTCTTAATGATAAAAAAAATTTATACATGTTAGAGTATTTACATTACAGACTACAAACCTCTACTCTCTATTTTCGGCTCAAAGAAAAGGATACCGACACTCACCGCGAGCCGGTTATAACGGAGGAGTATTATATTTCTAAATTACAATTTCAAAATAGAGTATATCTCAATGTTGGGTGATGTACAGATGCGAAAACAGGCGGGACTCTATTGTTCAGGTACGAACGTTTTATTAACTTCTGATTTCGGTTCTTCGACACGAGGAGAGAGACAATTCTTAAAAGTCTTTCGTAATTATACAATGCTAACAACACCCCCAACGCGCGAGGGTAAACTGCACCAATTGACTACACACCTGAACTCTTAACCCGAATAGTTCAAAGCCCAACCAAACTGAATGATAAAATACAATTAATGAAAAATGATTAAAATAAAAAATCATTCCTTAATTATATAACATCATCTAAAAAAAATTGTACATGCAGATGGTCTCTCGAGACTAATACCAAAGAATACAGAACCTTTGGAAGAAACTGTGATAGCGTCGTTGAAGGAGGAAAAAAAGTTTTCAGGGTTATTGATTGATATCATTCTAGAGTTACAGGAACATTAGAAGAGCCGCAAATAAAAAAGCAAGTCGGGTTGAATGAAAGAAACGAGAAGGGAACAGTGTCTTCATTTTCAATCTGCGATCAAATGCTTATGTAAGCTGACAGGGTGGTAATGCCACACTCTTTACAAAAAAAGAGTCTAAAAGAGTTTCCTATGGGCCGTCCGGGTATGTTTCTAATGAAATCCTTGATGAAGAGTAACACTTATTGGCCAAGCATGGACCAGGACATTGAGAAAATGATTAAAGAACGTAGGGATTGCCGACTAGCAGCGAAAGTCCCTCCGATTAAAACTCACCCTTGGCCAAAACCGACATCCCATGGACGCGTGTACCTATAGATTATGCAGGACCACTGAATCGATACTATTACTTGATCATTATAGATAGTTTTTCTAAGTGACCGGAAATTCATAAATTCAGACACCCTACATCTACGAACACCATCAAAGCACTGGACGAAATATTTAGCCGCTTTGAGGTTCTAGAGATATTGGTCAGCGACAATGGTACAATGTTTGCGGGTAAACAATTTAAAGATTACTGCTCATCATTGGCCATAGAATATATCACGGCACCTGCCTACAATCCAAGGTCTAACGGGCAGGCAGAAAGGTTCGTTGTTACGTTCAAAGGAACATTAAGAAAGAACCAAGAGCTAGATACGGACGAATGTAGTATATGGAAATTTCTTGCTGTATACAGGATCACAGCAAATCCAAACACTAATTCAAAACTATCACCAGAAGAATTAATGTTTGCACGAAAAATAAGATCCATATTCGACAGGTTACCACAAGGGCCGAAAAAGAAAATTCCTAAAAAAGTGAATTTCAATACAAAAATTTATAAACTTGGTGATTTTTTTTTTTTTTTTTTTTTTTTTTTTAGGAATTACCAAACTGGAAAGAGTTACTGGGAGGGTGATATTGTTACCAAGAGAATTGGAAAAGTGATCAACATAATCCAGGGAAAGTGATTTGATCATAAGGGATATGTAAATCAAATCAGACCACGATATATTGACAGTATCGATCAGAACGAGGAGGAGCTTCCAATGGGATTGTTATAAGATGCGTTCAAGATCACACCTCCCATTTACCAAAAAGTACTTGTGGATGTACCGCCTGCACTACCAACTTATTCCTCACAAATTCCATCGTTAACCGTAGTGAAGAGAAAAACTTTGTAAGAAAAGAAAGTCATAAAACGGCTACGTCCAAATCCAAAAAAGAAGAGATATTAAAAGCAAAATTCCAACGGAAGAATTTAGCTTTGGAGAGGAGGGTAATATAATGGAATGATCTATCTTTCCCGTACCCTAACCATAGTTGTAGTACTAACCATTATATAAATACACACAGATCACTCTGCGTGGGACTTTAAGTGCAGGACTCTCAGCGTAGACTTCAGCGCGGGACTCACGTGATCGACCATTGCTTGAACTTAACTTACAACCCTTGCGAGGATAATAATGTTACTTCTAACTTACTTTTTATGTTTGTACACCCGTACGAATAAACCTGCCTTTCTGTTATACCTACCTAACGTGTTGTCTAGTCTTTACCACCCGGAATAGCCTGTCATTGTATATCATTTACGATATAACATTTTCTTTCTTTCTGTTTTCTCTAATTTGCATTTATTCCTTTCAAGTATGTCGTACTGAATAACTGAAAACTACTGAATATATTCTTCGCCGTTTTTTAAACCAATAACTGTTACAGCAAAATCTCTTTCGTCTGAAAGTTTTCTTTCTTTCTTTCTTTGTGTGCCAAGCTGGTTTATTGAAAACGGCTAAATTTTGTTTTAATCTCTTAGTTAAAGAATGCTCATCATTATTCACTGATTTTCGCCGACAGATATCATCGTCTTGGTCGTTATAAATGTAACTTTTCTGCTGTTGTACATTCAAACCTTCATCAGATGTCTGTCATAACTTGGAAATTTCGAACGAAACTGTTTATTCAGTCAACAGAGGTAACTATTCTTATGCACTATTCTTATGCACTGCTTGTGTCGATAACAGCGTAAAACCCGAACTATAATACGACCAAGATGATAGAGTCGGATTGGTTTCATGGCATATCAGCCATTGGATAGATTAGGTTAGGCTATTTGGTTTAATGGCATATCAACCCTTGGTAGTTATTTAATGCCATATCCTGTTTATATACATGTATATGTGGCGTATAAACCCTTGGCAGTTATTTAATGCCATATCCTGTTATATATATATATATATATAAACAGGATATGGCATTAAAAAACTGCCAAGGGTTGATACGCCATATATATATATATATATATATATATATATATATATATATATATATATGATTTGTAAGCGAATAGTTTCTAGGTAACATTATTTTTAAACGAACCAGAACTCATTTGTTAGCATACAGTAAACTGGTTTCAAGCATTGCTATTTAACATTTGTGATACCAATATTTCTATTTAATAATAATCCTTTGTTTGCTTTGTTTTATGGAAAATCAAAGAAAACGGTTTTGAGTTGACAAAGAAAAGAAGCAAAAGGTACCCCGCAAAAACAATTACCGACGCCAACTACGCCAATGACATAGCGATTCTGGAAAATGCACCTGCCCAAGCAGAAACCCTACTGCATAGTTTGAAACCAGCTGCCGCAAGCATTATCCTCCATGTCAATGCACACAAAACGGAATATATGTGCTTTAATTAAACAGGCGACATTTCCAGACTAAACACTAGCTCTCTGAATCTAGTAGACAAGTTCACCTATCTTGGAAGCAGTCTCATCGACCGAGACAGACATCAACACGCGATTAACAAAATCATGGACAGCTATCGATAGGCTATCGGTCATATGGAAGTCAGACCTGACCGATAAAATGAAACGCAAGCAGCGATCGTATCGATACTGCTATATGGATGCACTACATGGACGCTATCTAAAAGGCTGGAGAAAAGGCTTGACGGCAACTACACAAGAATGCTGCGAGCAATATTGAACAGGTCCTGGAGGTAGCACCCCACAAAGCAGCAGCTGTACGGCCGCTTACCACCCATCACGAAAACTATCCAAATTAGACGAACCAGATATGCTGGACACTGCTGGAGAAGTAGAGACGAGCTCATTAGGGGTGTACTCCTATGGACCCCTATACATGGCCGTGATGTACTCCTATGGACCCCTATACATACCCGAGCAAAAGCAAGGTGACCAGCTCGAACCTACTTACAGCAGCTCTGTGTCATTCAGAGATGTCAAAATAAAAATCCCTGATAGGAATTGTGACCAGGGGATGTGAGTGATGTCACGCACCGGAAGCGTGGGCTGAGGATTTTGGGATTCGAGAAAAAGCAGTGAGTTGAGTTCCTGCCTCCGAAAGAGGGAGTCGAGATTCAGAGCTAGGCGAGGCCAGACGAATTTGTGCGCTACGGGCGCCGCGCGTTGGTTGGGTTGAGAGCTGACGATGTAAAAGCAGTCAGCATAGAAAGATTGTGCCTCTCTCTCCTCATGTCGAAAAACCTTTAAACTCAAAAAGGTGAATAAAAGTTTCGTACCTGAACCAATTTCGTGTTTTCGGATTCCCTATGTCTATTTTACACATCCATATATCTGGCTATGTAACACTAACGGGTATTACCACTCCGGATCCGGAGTAATGGTAATGAAGGGAAACTCTACATTCCTTAAACTCCAGGACTGGAGCCTCACCATCAAATGCAACTTAATATCATACTCAGGATTTAGTTTCAAGTATTGCTATTCAACACAGATTGTTCTTTTTAATATTAAACATTTGTTTGCACTCAGTTAAATGGTTTCAAGTGCTGCTATCTCAGAGCAATTGACTCTCAGCCATTGTCTATTAACACTTTTAGGATGAAATAGGGTAGAGTACTTGCCTACCATAAGAGTAATTTGAAGAAGACGCTCGTGACAATCAAGCAAGGGTTCGAAATGACCACTCAATTGATTGGTTTGGGCCTTTTCGACCTCCTATCTTGCTCAGAAAATGTCGAAGTGGAGTGCTGCAAGTGACCACTTTGGCAACCGGGTCACAGATTGTTCAGCCACCAGTATTTTAGGCCACCGCCCACGGTTAACTGGTAGCAAAGGTAAAGTCGGCGTGTTCTATAGCCTCAGTCGACAGGGCAGGACGAAGATGAGGACATTAATCTGAGTGAATCAATGAATCATGGAAACCGCAAGATATATTCAACGTCATATTGTGAACCCCATCCTATTTTGATAACTAGAATACATTCATTATATCCCTTGAAGTAATGTAAGCCCCACAAAAAGGGCTATCCTAAGTATGACGCTAAAATGTATCTAGGGGTGAGGCTCCTGTTCTAAAGCTTTTGGAGTGTGGAGTCACTCCTTCGTTATCATTACTTCCACTCTAGTCTGAAGTGGTTAGAGCTGTCAAGATCTTATCGATGGATCAAATAGATCTGTTTAAGAATTATTAGTATTAGGTTGGAATATGTGAAACAATATATCTGTATAAAAATTATTTGTATTAAAAATAATAAACAGAAGACATAACTGTTTACAAAGTATAATCATGAAGTACTTGAAACTATATACTTGCTTGTAAAAAATTCCCATCTTCAAAAAAAAAAAAAAAAAAAAAATGACTTCAGCATTGAATAATCGACGAAAGATGATATGCCATTAAACATCAAACCAAACTATCTTTTGCTCCGTCGACTGGGGCTGTACACTGACTGCACTTCTGCAGAGGGGTAACCCCCTCCCAATGAGTGACCTGGATATGACACTAAACAGTCTGATGGTGAGGTCCCAGTAAGGCTGGGGCGTTGGGGAATACGGAGCACCTCTTCATTGCCATTGCTCCCAGGTCCACTCTGGCCCAGTATGGTAGCACCTGATAGGGGCCTATCTATCGGTTAAATAGAATTAAAAGCATACTTATGCCGAACTGAATTGTTTGATTAAAATGAATAGGTTGAAATAGAAATTTTTTTGACAATTAAACCGTAATTACATTTGAATTGCGTGCTTATTAAACAGAATTATTTGAAATTGAACTGTTTTTTGACATTGAAACTGTACCTACACTAAACTGAATTGTTATATATAATTGTTTGAATAAACTGAATAGTTTGAAATAGAAATGTTTTCTACAATTAAACTGTGTACTCATGCTCAATTGAATTTTTTTAAATAGAACTAATTATTTACATAAAAATGGATTTGGCGTTAAATAACCTACAAGTGTTGATATGCCATAGAACCCAGCAAACCAAGCCAAACCATCTTTCGTTAAAAGGTATTCTTTCTTTGATTTGTCACAATTTTCTTTCTTTTTTGCGGCGGGGAGGGAGTTCCTGTGGTGCAGTGTTTAACGTCCTGGACTGCAAGATCATAGTAAACGAGTTCGATCTCCAGTCGCGCTATTACATTCACTTTTATATAAATATCCTTGGGAAAGTTATGAACCTCCTTATTCGCCAAGATATGGGTTAAATAGAACAACTAATGATTTTCTATGAGGGTGGCATTGGCATTTAATAACCGACGAAGGTTGATATGCCATTAAATAAAGAAACCAAATCAAACTTTCTTGTTCATTCCACTAAAATTTGCATTGAACTTTAGTCAGTCTAAGAAATTCTTATAATAAAATTATGGCCATTATTTTTAATAGTGCTGGCATGTTAATAATTTAACATTGGTAATGCCAAGATTAACACCTAATAGTCACGACAACGAAGATGAGGCTACAAATAAAGATGGTGATGGTGTTATCTCAATCTATCTCTACCAGCTGAGGAAACATATTTGATTAAGAGAAAGATATTCGTGTGCAATCATGATTAGTTAATTTGATTACACGACCGACCGAATCTGATCACTTTGTAAAGAAAAAAAACTTTTTATTTTTATTTTTATGAAACTTTATAATTTTTTCTTTGTCTTCATCACTTGCTTGTTGAATTCAGACAACTAGTTTGTTCGCTCCATATTTCGTCTTTACCTCAACGATGCAAATATGGCGACCATTTTTTCTCCCTCACTTCGTTTTTATTTTTCATTTAATTTTTTATTTTTTTAAAACCTTTCCTGAGCCAAGTGAAAATTTACCCGCTGAATTATTCATCACATCAGAAATACGAAGGAAAACCTTGGTGAAATGTGCACGATTCATAATTCATATTCCAAGTCACGATTTACATCGGAAATGATATTACAATACGACACAAAACTCTGGGAATTATCGCTTTCTTTTTATTCGTGTTACTCTTTACAATAAGATAAAATTACTTTAAGAACATTACGATAGCTTTTATATTTGCAAACGAGTTATCAGCATCAATATAAATATTAATATATTGCAACACTAATTATCAGCATAATTCCTCTCCCCACCACAATAATAATAATAATAATAATAATAATAATAACAATAATACCGTAATATAGCAAAAATGGTGCATCACAGCGAAATTTTTAAGAGAATAAAGTAATTTCCAATCTAGTTTGCAACTTATGGAACATGAAGGTGAAATCATTGTTGGAGCCTTCAGAACAATCCCAAAAATCCTGGAGAAGAGACTGTTTCTTTGTTTAATGGCATATCAAACTTTTGGGTTATTTAATGCGAAAGTCATCCTTGTAGAAAAACAGAAGTAGTGGTACTATTTAATCCATAGCTGGAGGAATAAAGGGGTTCGTAACTTTCCCGAGGGTATTAGTCCAAAAGTGAACGTAATAGCGCGACTAGAGTTCGAACTCGAGAAGTACGCAAAAAATCTGGAAAGCAACAAAATCTAGATATTAAATGGAAAGGAAAACAATTGTATGGATACTTCAAGCGACAAATTGGGGAGATTGTATGTGAGATAACCAGGACATAGTAAAGAAAGGGAAACATCAATGGGGAAACTGAAGTTCTGTTAACAGCAGCTCAAAACAATGCCACAAAGACCAATTATATCAAAACGAATATTGATAATATGCAGTAGAATTAGAAGTGTAGATTATGTGGTGATAGAGATGAAACGATTAATCATTTAAAGAGTTAATGCAGCAAACAAGCACAAAAGGAGTACAAGACTTGGCACGACTGGGTTGGAAAGAGATTGAACAAGAATTGTGTAATCGATTAAAATTTGATCATACTACCAAATGGTACTATTTACCCAACCCCTCCGCTCGGGAAGGATATGACACAAGGTCAATTTTTAAGCGGAGTTTAACAGGTTTGAATTCAGAGTTTTCCTTCTCCTAGACTAGTTGCCTGACCAAGGCTGAAGAACCTAGTCTGTCCTACTATTTACCCATAGCTGGAGGGAGAATAATTGGATTCATACCTTTCCCAAGGGTATTAGTGCTATGTTAAATGCAATCAGTCTCGTCCAGGATTTGAACTCGAGTCGCCGTGTTCATTTCCCTACGACGATAACGACTACACCACGGGCACCTCATACTACCAAATGGTAAATGTACAAACCAGAATCTATCCTAAAGAATGAGATGCATGAAATTTCATGGGATTTTGAGATACAAACGAATCCCTTTATTCTAGTAAGAAGAGTAGACCAGGTGTCAACAAGAAAAAAAGAACTTGTGGATTTTGTTGTTCCAGTGGATCACAGAATCAAAATGAAAGAAAGCGAAAAGATAAAGAAATACTTGGATCTTGCCTGAGAGCTGAAGAATCTGTGGAACTTGAAGGTGACGGTAATACCAATAACTGTTGATGTGTTAAGAACAGTACCCAAAGGCCTGGAAAAAAGAATTAGAAATCGGAGGAAAAATCCCGACTTTCTAGTTTACAATATTGTCGAATTCGGCCAGAATATATAAAAGAGTTCTGGAGATCTAACGAGACTTGCTGTCTCTTAGACTTCAGTGAAAGACTACCTGCAAACGCCGGTATGAAATCACAAGAAGTATAATGATAATACTATGGGATAATATTATGGGATTTTCGTTCACGTTCATCCTGATTATAATTCCTCAAGGCAGATAACTATTAAATGATAAGTATGGAGTATTCCCCTTATTTATATGTTGTTAATTATATTAATTGGGTGCAGAAACAGTGGCGGCCATAATGTTCAGAATGGCATAGTTTCGCCAGAAAAAGTAGGTATAAGTTTTTATCCAAGCTGTTTATGATTCTATAATTTTCACAGACAATAAATACAATATTAATTGTTATTCTGTGAAATTTTGGTGTTATTTGAGATGATGATAAAAAAGTATTGAATGATTTAGTGATTTACTGCAAAACCTAGAGCGGCCAAAATGATCAGAACGATTTAAAAAATGAACAAAATACTCAAATATTATAGAAAATACAGAAATTATTTGGCTTCGAATGAAGAATAATCTAAGTATTTGGACTATAGCAGAGATTGTAAACAAGTCAAAAAGTGTTGTTCACGGTATTCTTAGGGTCTACAATGATTATGGTTCGTCTGAAGCAAGAAAGTCTACAGGTAGGCCGTTCTGCACTTTATGGCCGCCATTGTATGTTTACGGTTTATGTAGCTTACATTGATCTGTACTTCCAGTATTACAGGATAATTTTGTTCATTTGATATCGCTTCTAGTATTACTAAATATTTGTTTTTTTTGTCCCACATTTAGGCATTCTAATACTTAAGGTTGTAGGTTCAAAGCATTTTTTTGTTTTTATCTATGCCAAAGCTTTCTTGTTTTAACTTTAAAAATTTTTTCGATCCATGAATAATGTCATTTGCTCCACTCGTTCTTTTTCGAGATTCTTTCTCTATTGCAAGTAGAAGTTTTCGTTTTTCTAGCAAATAGTCCATGTGGGATTACTAAAGGGCATACAAATATAGAATATATCACATAATAGATAAAGAAAGGAAGAATTAAAGTTTTGAGGAAGGGAAAAGAGAATACGTAAAATAATATATATATATATATATATATATATATATATATATATATATATATATATATTATTAGCAAGAATAAGGATATCATCAACATATCTTAGGTATATTGGAGGTTTTTTATGCTATTTAACTACTCCAAACATGCACTACTGAAGTTCCATTTCATGATCATCTTGGTAATATTTATGTTCAGACAGATGGCGTATCTATGGGGTCTGTCCCGGGCCCGATCTTCAGTAATTTCTACATGTCCAACCTCGAACATAGAATTTTTAATAGCATATTAAAACCTCCTATATACCTAAGATATATAGATGATATCCTGATTCTTGCTGATAATTATAACGAAATCAACATACTACAAGACACCTTCCCCAAAAATTCAGTTCTTAACTATACTCATGAACTAAACAAAAACAATAAAATTTGCTTTTTAGATGTTCTCATTGATAACAACAACAACAATATATATATATATATGAGGTGCACACGATAAGTTTCCAGACTTTTTTCGTATGAGCATTTAAAATGTAGACTCTTGAAAATTATTGCTACACATCTTATGAGATGACTGACCAATTTTTATGATTTCAGGTTCAAACGAACAGCTACAGCAGCAATTGGAATACACCCTACTAAAGCCTGATTGTCACAGCTGGTGAATGTAAAAAATGCAATCTGGACGTGAGGACACTTTAGAAAAACGATATGCAATAAAATTCTGTTTTAAACTTGGAAAAAATGCCACAGAAACGTAAGGAATGCTTTAGACTGCTTTTGAACCATCTTGCATGAATCGAGCATCAGTTGTTGAGTTTCATACGAGATTCAAGGAAGGCAGGGAGTCTGTGAAGGATGATAAGAGGTGTAGGAGGAGTAAGGAAGTCAGAACACCAGAGTTAATTGGCCAAATAAAGAATTTCATGGATAAGGACCGTCGTGTGTGAGACAATAAGTGCATAGTTTGATGTCAGTGTGGGAACTGTACACAAAATTATTCGCGAGGAACTGAAGATGCAGAAGATTTCCGCGAAGTTTGTCCCAAGGGTGCTTATCCTTGTCACAGTCTATTTGAGCAAGATAGGCATCAAGACAGTTCCTCAGCCTCCCTATAGTCCAGACCTTGCTCCCTGTGACTTTAGCTTATTCCCTAAGCTCAATGAAAAGCTTAGAGGCTGTCGTTATGAGACAATTGAGGAGATGAAAGAGGCTGTGACGAAGGTTATTGACACGGACTTCCACGGGGCCTTCCAGAAATTGTTGGAACGTTACAACAAGTGCATTGCAGCCGGAGGAGATTACTTCGAAGGGGACTCGAGTTTCATGTGTGTACTATCAATAAAAGTGCCCATACGAAAAAAGTCTGGAAACCTATCGTATGCACCTCGTATATACAAAGAAAGAAGAATAAGTTGAAAAGAATTTCCTAAATGTGATTTTCAGTTCTGCATATTTTGTTGTTTGTGATCACTTTATTTTTTCTCTTTTGCTTTTTTCTTTCTTCATTCTTTATTGAGAGCTTTGATTCTCTATAAACAGGATACAGCAAGGAAAGAACCTCCTTGATAAATCGTCACATGTGATTACCAGACGAATGCAGAATGAGCTTTTCAGTCGAGGATGTATTTTGACATTGCTGCTAGCTCTATCCTCACTCAACAAGACTTGCTACATGTTCTTTGACGATTTTCAATAAATAGGTACGTTGTTGGCCTATAATTACTTGCAGTTGTTTCTTTTGGGGCTTTATTTTTGGTTTAGGGTCGTCTTTCCTTTCGCTTTTTGTTCGAGGGATTTTACTTCTTAGTCTAATCAGACGTTTATGCAAGTATTGGCCTCATCTTTGAATCTCTTGAACCAAAACCCTTGGGTTCGATCGTGGCGTGGTGCCTTTTCAGTTTACAATATTCTTAAGAGATTTTTTCTTAATGTTAATATATCTTTTGTTTATCTTCTACTTAAAAAAGAAAAATGTACGTTAATATATCTATATTTCATTTTATCTCCATCTTGGGTCCCTTTTAATTCGTTACTGAACAACTGAGCCTTTTCTATTGTATTCCTTCCTTTACCGGAATAACATGTAGGGAAAATATATCTGCTTCAGTTGCATTAGGCTGTTTTCTTTTTAGAATTTGATTCTAATTCTTATTTTTTGTTGTTTTCCTCATTGTTTCTCCATTTGCTTGCCTGTAAAATTCGTTTTTGTTATTTTCAAGCACAAAAGGATTATAATAACAAAATTGCGACAAAATATGAATGGTAAACAAAAGAATAAAAACAAGAATAATTCGTTGTTTTTATTATAATGCACATGACATGATTTTAAAACACGTGACCTCTTACTTGCTATTTGATGTTTCTTTGTTTTATGCTATTTTCTGGGATAAACAGCCGACATTTATTCACATCTCCGCATCCAGCACACTTGCTTATAGACACACTTGCGCACGTTCACTAAAATTCATGTTTGATGCGCATACGGAAGTGTTCGTACATATTTACACACGCACATATAATGCATATTCAAAAGAAAGAGAACTACAGCCGTCTGGTGAAAATGGAACGAATTCAAATAAACACAATGTAAAGAAGAAATAATCTGCAAAGAATGGTTCAGAAGATCCTGTAACGGGCTCGATAGCAGAAGGAAAGAGTTTAATATCTACACAGTATCCATTGTGATATATTCGGTACTCAAACTAAACTGAACAAGAGAAAAGATACCTATAAATCAGGATGTTAATGACATAGAAGTTGTCCTAACGTTTCTTTAACCCATAACAGTAAATAGTTAAAGAGAAACTGTCAAGTAATTCTCATTCATGTCCAGATCAATCCCTGAAGCTTAAATTACTTCTGAAGATAAAAACCGACGGAATTAAACTATTTTTTTCGCGCCGTTCTCTGATACACAGGTAAGTTCTTACATTAAAAATAGCCTTGTCTAATATTCTATCTTTGCAAGATGGTAGAGGTAGATTTATCTTTGATAGTGTCCATCTCTTTTACAAGCAAGAACATGTGACAGATTTTACCGGGTTACTCTGGTTCCTAAGTTGGTCTGTAATTCTACATTTATGATGAGTTTCTTTTAAAAGTCTAAAGAGTTCTAACTGCCCTTCTATCTTCTCATAGCAAGGAGTAAAACTTAATTTATGCCTTTTCCAAGAGTATTAATGTAAAGTGAACTCGAAGTTATCCAGCCAGAGTTTGAATTTGATTCACCGATTCCCTTCCTTATGCTGAAAGTCGTTAGGCTATTTAGTCAAAATACCATTAATTAAAAAAGTATCAAAATAAATATAGAAATTGTTACTTTAAAGAATTCGACTTTGTTTTACCAAATATCTTCTCCGGGGCAATGGGGGATGTATTTAACCATTTATATTCATGAATAGGTTGATTCTTGATTGTAATCACGAAATCATTGACTTATTAGAATTAAGACAAGTATTAATTTTAGTCCTTCTCCCTTCTGATTTTGTTTGAATTTCAACTTTACAAAATTATTACCCATTTATAGGTCGATGATCCCTGATATTCAATTTAAAATTAGATCTTCAAAATTCGACTTATACATGAGTATATATGGTAAATGCCACAAACGGTGTGTAAATTTCGTAAAGAGGAAATCAATTGGCGCTAATAACTTTATGATCCAATATTCCATTAGTCAGTTGGTTTGTTGTTTTACGGCATGTAAACATTTGATGGGTCATTTGATGTGTGAATTAGTCTTTTTGCATGAAATTACATGGTTTCAAGTAAATAATAGTCCTTTGTAAACAATCACAGCTTCAAATAATGTTTTAATACAAATAATTTGCTTACAGTTATATGGTTTCAAGTAGTCCTATTTAATACAAATAATTTTCAAACAGATCTATTTGACTCACTGATGGGACACTAACAGGTACTAAGACTCCAAGTCTGTGATTCTACCCAGTCGATGGAGACAAAGAGTCACCATTTCATCCATTAAGAGTTCCCCTCTCTCTTGGGGGAATAGTTTCTGTTTCTAAGTCCCAAACTCATGAGCTTTACTCTTCGCGGTCCTGATTGACTTTTCAAATATAACTAAGTCTATCGAAGCCCACGTGATTACCTATAGCCAATCAACTAGCATCCATTTGATTTCAACTCTTACCCACAGGTTTGTTTCAGTAGAGTTAAACTTTGATTTATCACCTGTAAATCACAACTCTACAAATGTCTGCAAAAGCTCTCAGGGTCCTGAGGGTGAGGGGCCATTACGTAACGGTAATATGCATCTCCGTAAAGAAAGATATCTTTGTTTTGGTCTCTTTCTTAGAAACGCAAAGTAAAAACAGCATCAACTGATCTTTTAAAACACAGTTTGCGGTTAAAAAAAAGCAAAAAAAGCATCTCCCTTCAACAACCCCCTTCAAACAAAAACAAAAACAAACAAACAAACAAACAAACAAGCCCCCAGAAAGGATTGAATTGTCTGAAGAATTCCGAGGTGCATACGATAGGTTTCCAGACTTTTTTCGTATGGACACTTTTAGTGATAGTACACACATGAAACTCTAGTCCGCTTCGAAGTAATCACCTCCGGCTGCAATGCACTTGTTGTAACGTTCCAACAACTTTTACAAGGCCCCATATAAGACCTCTTGTGTGAGCGTGTCAATGACCTTCGTCACAGCCTCGTTTATCTCCTCAATTGTCTCATAATGACAGCCTCTAAGCTTTATATTGAGCTTAGGGAAGAATACACAAGTCACAGGGAGCAAGGTCTGGACCTTAGGGAGGCTGAGGAACTGTCTTGATGCCCATCTTGGTCAAATAGTCCGTGACAAGGATGGAGTTGTGGACTGATGCATTGTCCTGGTAGAAATGTCACTGACCCGATTTCAAGAGTGCTGGCCTCTTCCGACCAAATCTCTTCCTGAACTTCCTTAAAATCCCAACATAGTAACCCTAACACTAACCCTAACCCTTTGGCCAATCAACTATGGTGTATTGACTTCCGTACTTCTCTCACACCTCTCATCATCCCTCACAGACTCCCTGCCTTCCTTGAATCTCTTATGCCACAAGAAACTGATGCTCGATTCATGCAAGATGGTTCAAAAACAGTCTAAAGCCTTCCTTACGTTTCTGTGGCATTTTTTCCAAGTTTAAAACAGAATTTTATTGCATATCGTTCTTCTAAAGTGTCAGATTGCATTTTTTACATTCACCAGCTGTGACAATCAGGCTTTAGTAGGGTGTTATCCAATTGCTGTTCGTTTGAACCTGAAATCATAAAAATTGGTCAGTCATCTCATAAGACGTATAGCAATAAGATACTGAATTTTCAAGAGACTACGACGATTTTAAATGCCCATACGAAAAAAGACTTGAAATATATCGTATGCACCTTGTCTTTGGATGCTAATGACCTTTCTGAAAACTATAGACTGAATTTTTAAGGCACTTTGTAAACAACAGAAACAAGAAGGAGTTTAATTGTCTGGAGAATTTTTTGGCTGTCAACACATTCATTCCTAGCGAAATGTCAAAATATTTTAACAAGTTGTCAGTATGGGAAAAGGAATCCCTTTTTTGAGAGGTAGAGAGAAAATCGATTTAAAGTTATTCATTTAAGTAACATACTTCTTCCTGGAGGCATGCTAAGCGTTACGGTTATAAACGGACTCAGTGACCTGAATTCAATTCCTAGAAGAGGCAGTTTGCGTTTCACTTTCCCTTGGGAAAGGCATAAATCATCTGCTTTTCTCCGACCAAGCTTTGAATTAATAGTAGGTCTGACTGATTCTTAAAACTTGGTCTGACAAATAGCCTAAGAAAAGGACAACTTTGAATTCAAACCAGCTATATTCCGCTTCAAAATTATTCTTGTGATTCACCCTGTTTGTGGTGGAGGGGTTGGGTAAATACATCTATATTGTCTTCCAGTGTTAACATCATTTAGTCAACATGTTTTATTCGGAATTTTCACCGATTTGCGGTTCTATTTCTTTGCACTTTCTACTTGATACACCGGTAAATAAAGCTACTATTAAGGGAAGATGTTCAGGTGTGACAAAAGAATTATCGTCGTATAAAATGAATTCGGCCAACCAAATCCAAAAACCTGGATGAAGCTGTTTACGTTTTACTTTATATTAACGTCTTTTGGAAAAGACATGTATTCATTTCTTCTCCCTCTCAACTATAGGTAAATAATAGGGCAGACTGGGCTCTTTAGTCTTATTAGGGCAACCAATCTAGTCGAAGAGAAGCTATGATTTCAAACCGGCAATATATATTTACCCAACCCCTCCATCTCGGGCAAGATGTGAGAAAAGCAAAGTAAATTTGGTTTGAATTCTGAATTATCCTTCTTTTAGACTGGGTGCTGTAGCAAAGTTAAAGAGCCCAGTCGACTTACTATTTGCCCTGAAGAAGGAACAAGTGGATTCATCCCTTTTCCTATTAGCTTGAAGTTACACTCAAACAACCTCATCCAAGATTTGAACTCAAATAGCTGATTCCATTTCTTACGATGATAACCGTTACACCACAACCGTACGACGCTTAAAAATTGACCTTGTGGTACATCTTGTGTATGGGTGAGAGGTTGAGTTAATATATACCATAGCAATGTACCACAATATCTTCCTTTGCCCTGCAGTAACCTTAATTCTGCGTAGTGTGTAACTTTTGATTATCTTAATTAAAACGAACAAACAAACTAAAGCAGTCCTTTGTCCAGTTTACAGCTTTTCTTGTTTGTTCCTTTCTTGGTAATGGATTTTTAATTAGTTCGTGAATAGATTTATCAGTTCCATGATTTTGAATTACAGTATTCTGCAAACTGGAGCCGTTTATAGCTTTGTGCTATTCCTTTGTTTCAAAGAGAAGGGCATATTTCGTTCGAATAAACATTCAGTTGAAAGTCATTTGTATTACTTCAGTGAATGGTTCTACACATTACGGGTCGTTAAAACTACAGGGAACAACACTAAGATAAAGTTTACGCGCACATAAATTTTATATTATGACTAGACGATGCGTGAAACTGTTGGGTCCCCTTTGTAACAGCCGTCCAAGTTGATATTGAAGTGTTTTATGTAAGGAGTGAAGGATTCTAATAAGCATTTCATAGTTATCTTCGATAATTTACAGACCCCACCGAAAGTGAACGTAACTAGCTTACTACGATGCCACAGCCTGGCACTTTAGCCGCTATGCCATGGATACTCCCACCTTGGTTGTTATTTCCAAAATTTAATGCATCATATCCAGTATTTGCTTCAAGGTACAGTATATTTAAAGACTTAGTTTAGTTTGATTTATCTGTTTAAAGGCATACCAACCCCTTATTCTACGATGTCGCAGTCCAGTACATTACCCTCTACGACATGGGAACTCCTCCAACTGTAGTAAGTGATACAAAACTTTTTCATTTCAGAGTTATAAAGCTTCGGAGTCATAGCAGCAAAACTATACCGACTGGTTGATTTTCAAATTTAGTTATGAACCCAGTAGAAGAATCGTAAACATTGATTTTATAATTGTGGCCTGAGCCAATGTCACTCACATTCGGCATAATGACGTCTGGTTGTTAATGTCGCTGTATACTCCGTTATTAACAGCGCCACCTATGGTGTCCGTCTTTCAGTCTTACTGATTTCCTGTTATCTATACGTACTAATGACACTTCATTGTAACCACCATCCTCTTTTCACAGGTAGTGATTACTGGGTTTCTGTGATCGAGTGCATTGCTATTATTTACATTCAGTGGAAGCTACCATGTTCTGGCTATCAATTCAGACTGAAGGCAGCAACGCATTAATATGCCTATCGCATCTGCAGAGTTTTCTCTGCGTTTTAGCTTTCACAGCCTAAGAAGAACCTGTATTGATCGCTACCGAAGATGTTGTTGAAAACAGTCATGGAAATGGAAATTATGTTAGTTTTGTTTGCAAGAGCCCAAGTTACTGATTTTAACATTATCATTCATCCGCAAGAACACGTTCTGAGGTTTCAAGTCAAGCTGAAAGACTTCCCTGTAGATGTAGCTCAAACTGAGACATATCTGCGTGAAATGAAAGGAGAATTCGAATTCAAGCATCTTGGTCTTTTGAAAAGGGCAATTCAGGCCGGCTCAAAAATATCTGCATTCGCACTATTCAATGACAATACACAGTCTCCGAATATGGAGGCACGCTTAGTGTAATGGTTATTGTCGTTGAAAATGGAATCGGTGACCTGAGTTCAAATTCAAGACGAGGCTGCTTTGCATTTCGCTGATCAGGTCATAAAATAAAGTCACCAGTGATGTTGGCAACCTCAAAGACTGAAACAAACACCCGCTTGAAAATTTTATCAATCGTTCATCAACCAACGCAATGATCAGTTATGCGCTTAGCGTTACGGTTATCGTCATTGAAAATCGAATCGACGGCTTAAGTTCAAATCCTGAACGAGGCTGTTTGCGTTTCACTTTGCGCTAATACCTTTCGGTAAATAGTTGTAGTTGGCGACTCTAGTCGAGGGTAACCCGAAGTCTCCCTTTTCAATAACTACCACACCGAGGTGTAGGGGAGGGTGCTACTCCATTCCCAGGATTGCTCCACTTTATCCTTGATCCTTACCATATAATGCTGAGTGCTAAATACGGCGGCATCAAGTACCATTTTTTGAGTCTTTGGTATGACTCGACTCCGGTCTCCCGGACCATTGGTGAAAGTTCTACTCATTAGGCCAATGGCCCGGTGTTACATAATGGATGGAATATATTTTTGACCAGTAGCATAGCATTCAAGTTTAGTCCTGAATAAGTGCAGCAAGTATGATGGACAAACGTTGAACTCGAGGTCAATCTGCAACCACGGTCCGGATTGGATGGTTTCAGTCAGAACGCCATAACGATTCTAGAGTTAGAATAAGCAAGTCAGCAAGTGAAAGATGCTCAAAGCTAACGATTGACCACTCCATCTTGCTCTCACTGAGTTACCGTTTAGGCCGAGAAGGTAATTATTAAATATCACCCATAAATAAAGGTAATATGTGCACATGAAGTTGCGGTCGCTTTGTCATTCCTCGTTAACGAATAATAAAAAAAGATTGCTACACGAAAGAGAGATTACAGCGACCGAAGCGACTAGACGACTGACCGGAAATGGAGTGAAGTGAAGAACAAACTGAAGTGAGATGAGGAGATGAGAGCTGATCGAACGTAAAGTAAGGTCCCTATTCATATCTACATGCATAGATAGAACGGTAGAGTAAAGGGCTATATAACCGTAGGGTTAATTGGGTTCTTTAGACTGAGTTGGGAAACCACTCTAGCAGAAGAAAAACTCTGAATACAAACTTCTCTTAGAATTGATTTTATGTCACATCCTGCACATGGCAGACATATTTATCCATGCCTGCCACCGGGCTGGATTTGACACAAGGTCTTTCTTATAGTGGGGATTTAGGGAGGGGAAGGTGGCACACGAGTCTCGGTCAATGTTGGTCATAGGTTCACTAGGCCCAAAGGTCAGGTGCAATGTGAACTATGCTTGTCTCCCGGCACGTATACCAGATGACCCGTAAGTCTTGTGCTATGTGAGTTTAGGCTTGTCATTATTGTCGCCCAGTACGAATGCCAAGTGGCTGGTCTCTCGACTTTCAGTCAATAAGAATGGAAACCATGGCAAAAGTGTTTAGTAGATGCATACATACAACAGTATCCTATGTTTGAGAACGAACAATTTAAAAAGTTAATGGCTGATTGTGTTTTATAGCATATCAACCTTTGTTGGTTATTTAATGCCAAATCCTGTTCCCATATATATGATTTGTAAACGAATAGACTGTTGGTAAAGTTATTTTAAAACCAGCCAGAGCTCATTTGTTTGCCCACAGTTCAATTGTTTCAAATATCGCTCACATTGATTGTTTTATTTTCACACAGTTAAATGGTTTCAAGTATTGTTATTTGATACTAATAATTCGATTCAGTATTTTTCATTCCTTTGCATGCAGTTAAATGGTTCCAAGAATTGCTATATAATACATATAATTCAATCTAACATCAATCATTTGTTTGCACACAGTTAAATGGTTTCAAGTATAGAAAATGATTAGATAGTTCTAATTAACCTACAGATGGGAGCCCAATAGGTACTAGAATTCTGGAAGAGAGTAGACCAGGGAATAATGGCAATTAAGGAGTATCCACATTCCTCAAAGTTTCAGGATTGGAACATCAACAGTTGATGGTTTAGTGTCATAACTTGGATACATGTTGAGGGTATCTTACTTCTCTGCTGAAATGCTGTCAGCGTATTCTGGAGCCCAAGTCAACGGGGCTTTTTAAAAAGTTAAATGAAAATGTTATTTTCATCTAGAATGTAATGTTTTTTGGCAGTCCCTATTTAAAATCAATAAATCAATATTGACCTTAAACCTGAGTGAAAGCGTTTGGTTTATTTTTGCATTTTAGAATTTATGCGTAAGTAAGTTGGTGACCGTAGTCAAGGGCGACCAGAAGTCTCCCTTTTCAATAGCTACTACACCGAGGTGTAGGGGAGGGCGCTACTCCTTTCTCTGGATTGCTCCATTTTACCCTTGATACGTACCTTATATTGCTGAGTGTTAAGCAAGGAGGTGTCATGTACCATTTTTAAAGTCTTTGGTATGACGCGACCTCGGATTGAACCCCGGTGTCCCGAACCATTGGTGAACACTCTACCCACTAGGCCAATGAGCCGGTTATGTGTAGCTGAGCAAAATTACAGGTGTGTTTTGTTAAGTGTATCCCAAAAATATTCATATATAGGAATTTTTAAACTTTTACCCTGCTTACTCTTATATCTTATATATTTCTTTTTAGTCAGTGCCCCGTTTTTTGTTTGTCCCCCTATCTGTCCACTATCGTCGCCTGCCTTCTTTATTGTTGTGATTGTCGCCTTGTATAGCATCTTTGTGTCTTCTCTCGCGGTCTTGTTCGTTGTTGTAACCCCAACTGTCATAGTTCTTCTTTGCTCAGATCACAACAACCCGGATACCATTATCATATGCATATTTTTATTTTACGACAACTATTTGACCCGCGTGACCTTTACGAGGAGTTGGGAACCCAGCTGGAACAAAACCGTTTCGTTCAAACATTCCTCCTCAACTGATTAAACTATTCCCAACTTCTAAACTTCTTGAGCCATTTTGGTCACCTGACTGAAACTATCCAATCAGAACCATGGTCTCAAATTGATTTGGGGCTTGCTCAAAAGCTTTCAGTCATACTGAGTAACTCACGTTGTTTTTCCACAAGTTTAACGACTGAGAACTTAATTCAAATGCTTCTCTACGTGTAAATAATAAATCTCACTTACCTATTATGTACCATACATCTAACACAGCATCATGCGATCAAATTCAGTGGAAAAGTTTGTGATAAAATTAATATTCCTGTTAGATCACATCAGTACGTACACCTGGTCTAAAAAAGACGAGGGAAGGTCGCATATAAAACTAGCTTTCTTCATGCAAAACTTGAACTGATTGGTTCTTTTTTATATAATGGATTTCTTTCAAAATATATTTTCGCCTAGTTTGACTTCAAATGACTAAGTAAGCTGAATCGTACGTACCCATACTGAATTTTGAAATCTTTTTATCGTATTCCATTTCAACATTTCTATTATTTCTTTCTACCAGAGAGGTATACATCTCCGATGTCCCACGAAGTCATTAAGTTGTCACATTGAGTAATTCCTTTTTTTTTTATTGCATTTCTTAAAGAAATGAGAGTTGTTTGGTGGTACCCAAAATACTGTAAATTGTACTGGGTAACACAATACCAGTAACAACAAACGTTCCCTAATATGACAGGGAACGCATAAAGTAGATTGTTTTTGGTTTGATTTCTTTGTAAATGCCATATCAACCTTTGTGAGTTATTTAATGGCAAAACCATCCTTTTAGAAGAACAGTAGTGGTATAATTTAACCAATAGTTGAGGGGCAGATAAGTGAATTCCTATCTTTCCAACGGGGATTTCATTCAAATTGCTTTAACAAGGCTAGAGATTCAATTGTCCTGATTTTTATTTATAGAAATGGATTTCACCATATGGACACAACAATGTTAGCTAACCACCAAAAACTCACATTGATCAGCACCGTCGAGAGGACTTACAAAGAATGATGGCTGATAAAGGTAGATATATATATATATATATATATATATATAGAGAGAGAGAGAGAGAGAGGAGGGGGAATCTGTGTTGTCAGCACGCCTTGATGATGATGGTGATGATGATGGTCCCAGTTTTCCGATTTCAGTTTCTGGGCCTTAAAACATTATACCATCCACACCTCCAAATCAAGTTCCTTGAATATGGTATTTATCGATAAAGCAATACCCAGTAGCTGCTGTTTCTGAAAGGGTAAATGTATTCTAAAGGCTCATTTATTATCTCTTCATCTTGTTTTTAGTACGTTGTTTTCATCAAAGGAAAAAAAATGTAAGTTTTATTTTTATTTTATTTCCGTTCTTTTGCTCGTAAAATATGCAAGACATTTCAGGTTCACCGAGGAAAATCTTTTCCTATATTCCAGTGTATCCTAGAACAGCAACAGATTATTACCACTTTAAGAGAAAAGAAATATCAAATAGTATTCTATCGACGGTTGACGTGACATTTTCACTTGTAGCGAGAATCAATTACGACTCTGAACACTGGTTTATATTATACTGGTTTTATATGCAGGGAAAAAGATAGATCTGAAAGAAGAGTCAGAGCAAGCATCCATAAACCTCGCCTGGCGTAATGGTTAATAAGCTGGACTAGCAAACCATTACGAATGAGTTCGATTCTTCATTGAGTGCCCCATACTTTTGGTCTTGAACTAAATTAAGTTATTTTCACAGGGTGCTTTGGAATTTTATCTTCATGCCAAGCTAAGCTAAGTAAATAATAACTACACACACACACACACACACACACACATATATATATATGGATGCGTTCTTAGCGAAATGGTTATCATGAAGGAAATGAACAATGAATGAAACATTGATTTTCTTCTAAATAGTCCCCTTTGCACTCAATACATATATTCCACCTTGCTTTGTAATCGTCGTAGGTTTTATGAAGTTATTTCTTGAGAATTTTTTCGAATACGAATAATTTTCAAACGGATTTATTCGACCAATCGATGGGATCTAAACAAATACTACCACATCAGCTCAGGTCAGAAAGGACCTGAGAGTAACGGTAATTAAAGATTACTCGAAACTTCCCAGACTCTCAGAACTGTAGCCTCACCATCAGATGCAGTTTAGTGTCGTACCAAGGAGAAACATTTTGGGGAGTTTTACCTCACTGCTGGGGATACAGTCAGTGTATTCTAATCTTTGCCAACGGGATTGATTTATGTATGTATGTGTACAGGTCTGGGTGAATGCATTCGAAACGTACTTTTCATTGCCTTCGAAATATTTGTTCAAGTTTTATCAGATTTTTTTCCAAACCCTTCCGCTCGGACAGGATATGACACAAGGTCAATTTTTTTAAAGCGGAGTTTAACAGGTTTGAATTCAGAGTTTTCCTTCTCCTAGACTAGTTGCCTCACCAAGGCTGAAGAACCTAGTCTGTCCTACTATTTACCCATAGCTGGAGGGAGAATAATATGATTCATACCTTTCCCAAGGGTATTAGTGCTATGTGAAATGCAGTCAGTCTCGTCTAGGATTTGAACTGGTGTCGCCGTGTCCATTTCCTACGACGATAACAATTACACCACCAGTTTTATCAGATTTTTGCTCTTAACTTCTGATGATTTAAAAAACAAAAACAACCCTAAAAACAAAACAAAAATTTTGATTAATCGATTTTAACGGCACGTCAACTCATCTTTTGTTAATTTATGCCTAAAGGTTCGGGAAGCGTGTTCTTATTTATATTTTTGTGTAGTAATTACTAAAGAGTTTTTTTTTTGCACACGCTTATATGATATTTAGCATTCCTATCTAATACAAATAAAGTAAAAAGTAAGTAGCTTTCCATGAGATTTGAATTAATATCTTGTATCCCAGGTATCTGACACTGACGGTACATTTACCAATTTAGCCATTCGAATCTCTCTACAGATGAAAATTTTTAAAAATCAGAAGCTACTTCTTTATTGTAGATCTATACCGCTTACAGTACTGGACAAAGAGAAAGAAAAAAAAAATCCCGACCCTACCCCCTTAAAAAACAAACAAACAAACAAACAAACAAAAAAGTCACTGAGAAAATCGAACCATTTTTAGAATTTTATTTATTGCCACAAGTTTTAATGAAACTTAGCTACACCTAAGAAGTGATCATTTTCCTTGATTATTGTTGTCAAAATTCCCTCAGTCGTAGCAAAAAGTCATTAGCAAAGAAATAATCACAAATTAGCATGTCAAATTAACGAAACAAAATTCTTAAAAATTCCTAATTTTTGGTATTTCTGAGAATTTTACTTTTAGAAAATTATGATATTCCGCTTTAACTGAAGGAACTTTGACTTCAATAATTAAGGAAAACAATTTCTTCCTATGTGTGGTTAAACCACTAAAATTTGTGACACAAATAAAGATTGGTTCAGTTTTTTCACTGTCTGTTTTTAGTCAAATACTGTACTTAACGGTCGTAAACTGTAAAACAACCTGAGCGGTATGTCAAAGAGCAACAAAATAAAATAAATGATAATCGAACCACAAATAATGAAAAGATTTCATCTAAGTTGTTAAGTCTATTACTATTAAGTGCAAACAATGTGTCTTGGAGAAAATTGCCGGTAGAAAAATCGGTTTCTTTGTTTAATGGCATTTCAACCATCGTGTGTTATTTTAATGCCTAAGGCATCCTTGTAGAATAGTAGAGGTACTATTTTAACCTACTGGAGTTCTGATGTCGCTGTCTAACACAGTAGTCACTAGGCTATGAGGACTCTCCCTCCGATGGAGGAAAATGACTAAATCTGATTTTCGGCTTCTGATGGGTTTCTGTGATCGATTCAGTAAGGCGTCATTTATGTCAGACAGGGTCCCGAGGATACAAGTTCAAACCTTAACGAAGGATGATTTTTCCCAGATCCTAGCTTCTTACATGCCGTACACTAAAACAAGATGAGCGATGAGATAAAAATAGAATTTACTAACGTGCCCATGATTAAGTTTATAATAAAAATTGTTGATCAGTCAACTTTATTACATCCTCGTCGATTTTCGTATTATTACTCTCCGTGTTATCATCACCACCAAGTCATGTTAATAGCACGGATTTTCTTGAATATCTCTCGCCATCCGTCCCTATTGTCCATCGCTCTTGGCAGGTGAGGCTAAGAATATGCTAACTGTATTCCTTACAGAGGATTAAGACTCCCCCAAAAGGTGCGACCTGGGTATAACACTAAAACTCATTTGATAGTGAGGCTGCCAGTATGGAATTCAGGAGGTTTGACATTCCTCTTAGAGTCCCAAGATGGTCAAATAGACCTATTTAAAAATTATTAATATTGGATCAACCGTGTGCAACCTTCCCGAGACAACTAAAAATTCTCTTAAGAAATAACTACACAAAATATATAAATATGAACGTACTATAAACGCAATTTCCTAACCTCTAGGCATAAAATAAACCTAGACGGGTTGTGGTTCCGTTAAAATCAATGAAGCATCTAGGATTCGAACTCAGGTCACAGGAGTGATTTTCTACAAAGATAACCGTGACACCACAAGATTCTGCAAAAGACAAGAAAGAATGGGGGGAGTCCCCGTGGCGTAGTGGCTAACGTGCTGGACTATGACATCGTTCGAAATCCAGTTGCGAGTTCGAAATCCAGTCGCATTCACCTTCGTACTCTTATGAATAAACTCCCTTATCCATAGCAAATATGGGCTAAATTGTACACCCACTGTTCTTTTACAAGGATGGCTTTTGGCATTAAATAACCCGCGAAGGTTAACATTCCATTAAAAAAGTAACAAAAAATAAATCAAGAAAGAATGTAATGATATGACTAAATTCGATTTTCACCGGCTGATGAAGTTTTTGTGGTTAAATCGATTAGACACCATCCTTGTTAGAAAGGCACTCAAGGATGCTGGATTTGAGCTCGTCACGCTATTTACTAACGGATTGCAAAATGTACAAATAATGCAATTACTCTGCAATCTACAAAAGAAAACAATCTGTTTTTGGTTTAGATTTTAATTCATTGATCGGCGTGAGAATGTTTAGTTGGAAAATGCAGTCACTTGCTTAATGCTTACTGTAAGGCTTCCTTTGCCTGGAAAGAAAAGAATGGCGTAATTCATGTGCTTAAACTTTGATCTGTCTGATCTTGAATACTTGAAACTCATTAGCATTAAACCGAAGCTGGTTGTTAAAAGGTGAATGCTGAGCTCAAGATCGACCAAGGCAGTCAATCGATGCGTTCGAGGAGCAGAAGAACGACTCAAGATTTTAAGTTGATTTGTTTTGGGGATAAATATGCTGCTGAAGCTGCCCAGTGATCTGGAATGTTAAGTTGATTTTTCTCGATTACACAGAGGCAAAAATCTGGCTCGCCAAGTCATCTAATACGTTGCAGACGTTATATTAATTCGAGGCTGCGAAGCAAATTGAAGAGTAGAGCTAATGATATTGATCCAATAATTTAAGCCAGCGTTCGATTCAGCTTTGAATGCTTACAAACGCTAAAATAATTATTAGAGATTTGTCAAGAAAATAATGAGGCCAATTGTGTAAAGAGTTTTTATTTAATCACGAGTACCTCTCGTGGTGTAATGTTTACCTTGCAAGACGAGCACATCATTGTTAATATCCTGTGTATGGCACTAAACTGAAACTGATGTTGAGGTTCTGAAAATTTGGGGAGCGTGGAGTACCCCTTCATTGCCATTACTCCCATGTTCAGGGAGTGTTAGTACATATTAGGGTCCCATCTATAGGTGAAAGAGATATGTTAAAAATTATTCGTACGCAATAGTCGTACTCAATAGGGCCTTGAGTAAAAATCAAAATATGAACGCTCAATGAATGTGATTCAAGGCATAAAATAACCGTAGACAGTTTGACATGCAATTATGATCAATCAAACCATTGTTAGTGAGTTCCATTTTCACTGCGTGCTCCATACTTCTTGCCTTATAGTAAAAAAGGCTCAGATTAGCAAACTTACTTATGAATCAACTTTACCTTCTTTAAAATAGTTCCATTGGAAAGCCGCATATTAGCGAAGACGTCGTTCTCACACGTGAAAACAGTGTTAGAATTCTTCAACTAACGCTGCTTTCAGTTGGTTGACATTACGTCTTGCATGTTCTAAACAGTTTCCAAATAGCGACCACAGAGTTAGGTTTTGATTTTTCGCAATAAGAAATACGATATACAAGCTTAGAGAAAAATTATCTTTTCAGGCATGGCCCAGTCGGCTGGGGCTGCAGAATTCTCCAATGGGTCAAATATAACTGTTTCACATTTGAACTGTGTAATTATGCTAAACTGAATTGTTTGAAATAGAACACTTTGATCAATTAACTGTGTGTAAACAAATGACTGATGTTTCATTGAATTGTTAGTTATTCATAGCAATATTTAAAAACAATTAGACTGTGTGCAAACAAATGTTTAATAGTAAATAGAATATTTCGTATCAAGATAAAAATAAGTGAAACTATTTAACCGTGAGAAAAGAATGAACTCAGGCTTGTTTAAAGATGTTATTTAAAAAATGTGTTTTGAAAACATATATTCAATATATATATATAAAAAGGGTTTGGCTTTAAATGATCTATAATAGCCGATATACCATTATGACCCAGTTGATTGTATTAATTATTTTATTATCTGGTTTGGTTAGGCTGCGAGTTTTTCAGAAAGCTGAAATCTTTGAGAGGAAATGTAAGTCAAATTAGAAAGTTCAAACGAGTGCATCCCGACCAGAAATCTATCAATTCTATACAGGAAGACCAAATGTAAACAAAATAGATTCATATCTTTTCCCAAGTTGGATTGAGTAAATGAAAAACACGGTAAAAATTTGGGGATACGTGTGAGATGACGCAATAAGTGAGATAACAGCATCACACTACCGATATCCTGAATTAGCAAATTTTTAAAAAGTTGTCAGTTGGAAGCAGTTGTCAGTTGGGATGAGATAGCTGGGGGTGTCTCTTTGTGTCTCTGTTCAAAGACCTTTACAGATTTCCTCTCTCTTTCGTGCTACTGTAATCTGTCTGATCATCGAACAGTATATCTGGATGATAAAGCAACAATTTAAAAAAATATGGGACATATTACTGTTACACCAATACGTTCCAATGAATAACTGTTAATTGTTGACGGAGAGTTCTTCTTGTCTTTGAGTTGGCAACACCCTAGCAACTTTGTTCCAACGGATCATCCCGACCGTCAGAAGAAGTTTCGGATGGATTGTGTCATTCCCTATCAGTGGATCTTTCAAATACAGCGTGGGCACAGAGAGTATTGATAAATAAACTATCTGGAAACACATTTGGTGCTGTTACCAGGATAAGACCAATTATTATTAATATATTTGGTACTACAAATGTTGTCGTGCATAACGGTATAACATTTAGCATAGGTATCTGCGTTAACAGTCGTGACCGCGATATTGTTACAGTGGTACCGTGCCAAGATATTGTTACACTTAGTACTGTACCTAAATGATAGCGTTACAAATGGTAACCAACCCCAGAACAGAGTAACACATTTGTTATCGGACCAAGCGATTGTGTTATAATTGGAGCCAGGCCAAACCATAGTGTTATACCATAAAACCAAACCAAACCAAATCAAACCAAACCAAACCTTTCAGGCAGTAGTCTAGACGTCTAGAAATTATCATGGTTAATTAAAATGGATTTATTTTTGTTTTGTGGGTGTTAATATAATTTGAAGTTAATTTTTATGGTATGTAAGTATGAGTAAACATGTAATCGATAACAACTTGTCGCATTTTACTTCACTTATACATATAGACAAACATCTACACATATATGTGTGTGTTTGTATGTGTGTATAAATGAGAAAGAGAGGAGAGAATACAAGAGAGAGAGAGAGAGAGAGAGAGAGAGAGAGAGAGAGTTGGTGAATTCATGTAATATTACGAAGCCAAATGTATGTAACGTATCCTCACCTACAACGCACCATCTCAAATATCAATAGATGTTATATTTCGCAAAGTAATGTTATATTTCGCAAAGTACAGAGTGACTTCGTTGTTTTCAATATAAAAATTGATTAGCTGACAGTAATATTCCATATAGCAATCAGACGCGAAAGACAAGAGAAAGACAGAATGAAAGATATTAGTTCTTACATAGAAACACAATCAGATACGCGTGTGGTAGACGAAAGAATATACCGACTGCGCTTTCTTCAACCTTGAGGGGCCATTCGCCTCCGACCGTCTCTGCCCAAGCTCAATTAAATAACTTTGCTTATACATTATCTTACCCCATTCTTTAATGATATGAGAACACGTGTCGTTAACTTTCTTGTGTGACGTCATCACCTAAGTCAGCCGATATGCCTTAAATTTTGTTTACTTTTAATATCCGGCTTTCAACGACGATTTCAAAACAAATCTCTAACATGCCACCCTTGGTGATTCCCCAAACATCCTATCAACTTGATAATCTGCCGACACGTGTGACAATAGCACCATATGACCTTCGCATGCAACCTATTCTTACATTCAAAGTTTTTAGCTAACTATCAATCTATTACTACAAATAAGATAATTACCAAATATAATTAATTATCATCCTTAATTATATTACATTCATTTAATCACACAGGCGACATTTCCAAACGAAACGGTAGCTCTCTTAAACTAGTTGACAAATTTACCTACCTAGGAAGCAGTGTCTCATCAACCGGGACTGACATCGACAAGCGACTAGCAAAGGCATGGACAGCTAGCGATAGGCTATCGGTCATATGGAAGTCAGACCTGACCGATACTATGAAACGCAGTTTCTTCCAAGCGGCGGTCATGTCGATACTGCTATATGGATGCACTACATGGACGCTAACTTAACGGATGAAAAAAAAGCTTGACGGCAACTACACAAGAATGCTGCGAGCAATATTGAACAAGTCCTGGAGGCAACACCCCACAAAGCAGCAGTATACGGCCACCTACCACCCATCACGAAAACTATCAAAGTTAGACGAACCAGACATGCAGGACACTGCTGGAGAAGCAGGGACGAGCTCATAAGTGATGTTCTCCTATAGACTCCCTCACATGGCCGAGCAAAAGCAGGGCGACCAGCTAGAACCTACATACAGCAGCTCTGTGAGGATACGGGATATATAGCCCTGAGGCTACAGGATATAGCCAGAAGCGATGAATGATAAAGAGGAGTGGCGAGAGAGGGTCAGAGATATTTGTGCTGGTGGCACGAAAAGATGATGATGAGATGAGGACCTTTCTCAAATAGTCTCGTCTAGGATGTGAACTCAAGTTGCCCATTTCATTTCCAAAGACGAAAACCTTTACGCTAAGTAAGTAAAAGTTAGCGACTGTAGTCGAGGGCGACCAGAAGGCTCCCTTTTTAATATCTACTAAACCGAGGTGTAGAGGAGGGCACTACTCCTTTCCCTGGATTGCTCCTCTTTACCCTTGATACGTACCTTATAATGCTGAGTGTTAAGCAAAGTGGTATGACTCGACCTGGGATTGAACCCAGGTCTCCCTGTCCATTGGCGAGCACTTTATCCTCTAGGCCAATGAGCTGCTCCTTAATCTATATGTGGATTTAATGTCTTTGTTCATTAATTGTAGACACTGCAAATTTTTTTATTATAAACAATTTTCTATTATTTTCTATCAGCTTCTTGGTTTCTTTTTTTCTTCTTCAATTTTATTAGAACATAGAATAAGTTTTTCAGAATATTTACTGCATTTTGTATCACTACCGAATAATTTTTTATATCTAAATTTTTGTTTACAAATATTAGATACTATTCTGTGTATATGCGTCTGTATAAGCATATAACCAATGACAACTTATCGCATGTTAATTGGAAAGGAGATGGCCGCCGCCAAATTGTCTCCATTGTTTTGAGAGAAGCTACAAAGCAGTATTATTCAACATGGTACCATGATGATCTAATGGCTGAAAATCATCCATATACATATATATGATTTCACACACACACACACACACACACACACACACACACACACACACACACACACACACACACTTTTTCCTCTCTCTCTATCTTTGTCTTTCTCTTTCTTTTTCGCAAACACGCACACGTACACTTTCTTTCTTTCTTTGTATTTCTTTCTCTCTCAAATACTCTCTCTTTCTCTATCTCTCTGTATTTCTGGGACCCTTAAATTAACCAAGTTCATATATTGTAGTTTGATTGAATGACCTATTCAAACCAGCTAAGTGGAAGGTATATTCTTCCCAGAGACATAGATCAGCGCATTTGATTGGCTGACCAGTCAAAACGTAGTTGAAGAACACGAAACGATCTGTGATTGGAAAGCCAATCGGGAATGTTTGTTCCCAGGAGAATCTTCTATAAAAATTGTTTTTTTTATTTAGAGGAGTGAAGAGATCCGATGTCCATACCGAAACAAGAGAATGAGAAAAGAAAGATCTCCAAGAACTAAAGCTTCTCCAGCAAAGGCTCACTATCCGAAAAATTGAGTAAAATAGAAAGACTTCACCAGCCAGATTTGCTTGTCTCTCAAATATAACTTCACCAGCCAGATTTGCTTGTCTCTCAAATATAACAAAAAGTGACAATACACACACACACACACACACACGCGCGCGCGCATGCGCATATATATTGTCTATATTATTGTTACACCATTGTGTTTCAATAAAAAGTTGTTAATTGTAAACGGAGAGTTTTTCTAATCTTCGAGTTGCTAACACCCAGGCTGTTTGTTCCAACGAGCCACCTTAGCTGCCAGAAAAAGTTCCGGATAGATTCTGTCATCCCCCTTCTGTGTATCATTCAAACACAACGTGGGCACTGAGGGAGTTGATAAACCAACTAGCCGGAAACGCATGTGGTAGTCACAGAACTAAGGACACAATTAAGAACCGTGACTTGAATAGAACCTCAAACAGAGAATAAGGGAATTCCGTGTTCGGGTCGCCCTCGACTACGGTCGCCAACTTTATATACATATATATTTGGGTGGTGTCCCCATTGAGTAGTGGCTGGACTGCGGTATCCTGGTAAGCATATTCGAACTCTAATAGTGCAATTACATTTACTTTCGGACTAATGCCATTGGGAAAGGTCTGAACTTCCTTATACTTAGGTATGGGTTAAATGGTATCACTACTTTCCGACTACAAGGACGGCTTTGGCATTTAAATAACTCACTAAGGTTAATAAGCCGTTAAACAAAGAAATCAAACTGTATATCTATTTCATTAATTTTTGAATATATTGAGATTTCGATCTGAACACGAATATACAAATTAAGGCATTTGCTATTATCGTGAGTGTTTAGCTTAGTTTAATTTATAACAGTGATGAGATTTGAAACAAAGTAAATTTATTCTATATTCCTGAAGGGAACAGATTCAGCATATTTGCACTAAGTAATTTGCATATGTATGTATGTATGTATGTATCAGTTGAGGAATAGAGTGGGAAAACCGAAAGTACTGCATCAGTTACAGTTATTCCAAATGACCCTATTCATAGAGTTGACTAAAGTAAATGAGCAAAGAGGTCAGTATACATCATAACTTTATTGAAATGAAAACATTTGATTTGTTTGCAATGTGCCATATACATCAATATTTATATATATATATATTTACTTGCTGTTTTTTTTTTGCTACAGTACACAGTATCAACATTTGGAGCTACGTGTATATACTAAAATCATATTACGTATATGACGACAAAGAACACCTCATAAAACTGGTAGTAACATGAAGAAAGTGTGCATGAAATATTCAATTTTTAATTTGTTTTTTTTCCGCGAACTGAACTGGATATATATATATATATATATATATATATATATATATATATATATGTATGTATGTATAACGAAGTTTTTCTGAGGATCCTTTCGGTGAAATCTAGGTAGCAAGCTTCAGCTTTTTATTTGCAAGTATCAAGCATTTTCTTTTAATATTTGATTGTTTTGTGACAAATTCGGCTTTCTTTTTCTTGCCTTTTTTCCAAATATGTGTGTTTTTTACACACACACACACACACACACACACACACACACACACACACACACACACACACACACACACACACATATATATATATATATATATATATATATATATATATATATATATAGGAACAACCTTCTATTATTTAAAATAAAAAGTTAATTTTCTTCTAAACTAAAGATACCAGAATTTAGTTATTTCTTGTGGAATACGATACAATCAAAACAGCACTGAAATCGAAAATATTTGGGAAAGGACTTATTTTTGGACTGCTACAGATTTATATTTTTTCTTACAGAATTTTGATGCTATAGAGTTTGGTAATAAATAATACTCAATAATATCAGTTTTCATCGTGCCATATTTCATAAAGAAATAATAAACCCCTGATATCTTCGGTTTTGGAAAAAATAAAAATTCTATCAAAAATTCTATCAAAAATTTGTTAGGAGATATATAGGAGATACAGTGACGAAAAAAATTTAAGTGCGTCGTCTGTTTTTTTTTTTTTTTTTTATTAAAAATCATTTGTGTTTGTCCTTGAAGATAAGAACAAAACAAAAGGTCAAGGGATTTGGTTTTATGCTTTCTTTAGAAGTCATAACATTCACGTCAGAAAATTTACAAAGACAACACGGATTATAACATACAGGAAAAATAAAAACGTAAAATCTTAAAATGGATATTCGGATTTAAATGTGAATGTCAATTTGATTTAAATGTGAATGTCAATTTAATTTAAATGTGAATGTCAATTTGATTGCCCTTTTTGATGAAGAGTCTCATCAGCCATCACATAATATTCCTATCTAAGATTTTTCGTTTTCAAACAAATACTTTTAAAAATCGTTTTAGTAAATTAAATAGTAGTAAACAAATTTGGACAAATAGAATGCTGTGTCTGGAGATTAAATAAAAGTAAAGAACTCCAGTTATGCTAAATCTGATGATAAAAATTTACAAAATCTGCTGAATTATTGAATTTCGAGTAAGCAAGTTCGAATTTTCTAAAGCAAAACTTTAGCTTGTCGTTGATAAACTCTGATAATTTGTTATTCAATTACTCTATTAAATTACCAGTTATTTCTTTAATTACCAAATAAATTTCTTATTTAATTACTCCCTTTTATATATTTTGAATTACATATTAAGCTTGGTGAACAAAACTTACAATATCACCCATGAATAGATTCAACCCTAAAATTTTTAAATAAAAAGTTAATTTTCTTCTACCGTTAGGGGAAAGCCCTCGTGGCGTAATGGCTAAAATGTAGAACTGCCGCCTTGATGTAAGTGAGTTCCAGCTTCATATACGTAAATACGATTACTTTCTGAGCAAGACTCTAGGGAAAAGCATCAATCCCATGATCCCTCAGCTATGGATTTAATAGTATCACAAATATTTTTCTACAATGATGGCGTTGGTATTAAATAACCGACGAAAGTTGATATACAATTAAATAAAGAAACCAAATCTATGGATATCAGAGTATTATTATCTCTATCTCTGTTAGTATATTTCATCAAAATAGATATTATTCATCATCAAATTCGACAGATTTGAAACTGTAAAAAAACAAAAGAAAACATTGATTATATAAGAAGTGTAATTATTTTTGGACTGCTACTGATTCATATTTTTGGTTAGAGTGTTTTAATGTTGTAGAGTTTGTTAATAAATCATCATCATCATCATCGTCATCATCATCAAGGCATGCTAAAAGCATGGATTCCCTTGACTCTCCATCTCGATATCCATCCCTATTAACCATCACACTCGGCATGATAGACGACATCCAGTGTTCGAACAGAGCAGATAAATATATGTCCATGTTTAGGAGTTCATAGGAGAACGTCACTTATGAGTTCGTTTTTACTTCTTCAGCATTGCCCATCTCTGCTTATGGTAATAAATAATACTTAATAACATCCGTTTTGATTGAATAATGTTCCACTAGAAATAACAAAATGCTGATATCTTTGTTTTAGAAGAAAATTATCATTATTTTATTAAACATTTTTTCGATAGAATTTAAATGAGAAGGATAGGTACTACAGTTTAATCCTCTCCCCAAGGCCAGAAATTTCGTTTTCTGTTTTCTCTAAAAGTCATGACATTCGCATCAGAAACTTTACAAAGATAAAACTTGTCATAAAACATAGGAATAATAAAAACGTATAATGTACCATCTAAAAAATAATAAAAAGTTAATTTTCTTGGAAACAAAATTGTCCATAATTTTATTATTTCGAAAAGAACATTATGTAATGAAAATGAATATTAGTCTTTACTGGGTATAAATCTTTAACTTGAGTTATTCGTAAGATCTTATTACTATCTTTTCAGCTCTTATAATTCTTCCCGGGTAAGATTTTTCGTTTTCAAATAAATATTTTTTTCTTCTCGCTGATAAATTTAATGATAACAATCAGAATTGAATAAATAAAATCCTATGTCTCTCTCTGCATTCGGCTGACATGAGTAGTGTTCATTGTTCCGAACTGCATACGATGGATTCAAATAATGTTCACAAATTACTTTCTTGTAGTGAAGGAGGTCCTCGCTTCTGACCCACGTCTAAATCTAATTGCATCGCCTAGCACAAATGGATCGATAATTTCGACAGGCGTATTCTTTTGTTGTCCGCAAGAGATTTTCAAGTCTTTACACACACACACACACACACACACACACACACACACACACACACACACACACACACACACACACACACACACACACACATTCAATGTTATGTCTGGAGGCGTTTTAATACTTCGAGGCTATTCGTACAGTTAGAGGCCCATTTCATTTGAGAAAAGTTTATTTGGCAGTGTTTTTGTAAGGTTTCCTAGAATTATTTTCGGCATAAATCTATCTATCTATCTATCTATCTATCTATCTATCTATCTATCTATCTCAGACTTTTCATCTATTTATCTATCTATCTCTGACTTTTCATCTATCTATCTATCTATCTATCTATCTATCTCAGACTTTACAAACTACTTTGGTTTTATGAAGCATACACTCAGTATGTGCAGTGGATGGTTTCATAACTTTGTCTAGAAGCATTAGCAAGAAGTGAAACGCAAATTTTGTCACAAGACTAGATTATCTTTTTAAATTAAGCAATAATATCAAGTTCTTATGAAGAAACATTTTTCAGTATTAGAACACTTATGAAGAAACATTTTTCAGTATTAGAACACTGTTCCTTGTCGATTCATAAAAAAATAAAAAAATAATTAAATGTTTATTTTTCTTTATTGATTGGTTGTTTGGGTTTTATGGCATATTAACCTTTGTAGGTTATTTAACGCCAAATTTATACAAATAATCAGTTCTATTTCAAACGATTCAGTTTAGCATGAGCAAATAGTTAAATTGTCAAAAACATTTCTATTTCAAGCTATTCAGTTTAGTCAAACAGTTCTAATTCAAACAATTCAGTTTAGCCTAAGTACAGTTTCAATGTCAAAAACAGTTCTATTTCAAACAATTCAGTTTTGCATAAGTACGCAATTTAGTTCTCTTTGACTCATAGATAGGGCCCTATCAGGTGCTATCACTCCAGACAAGAGTGGACCTGGGAGCGATGGCAATGAAGGGGTACTCCGCATTCCCCAAAGCTTCAGCATCACTGGAACCTCACCATCAGATTGTTTTGTGTCATATCTAGGACACTCGTTGAGGGAGTCTTACTTCTCTACAGAGAAGCAGTCGGTGTATTGTACAGCCACCCCCAGCTGACTGGAAAATTTCCATCAACTAAATCCAGTAAAATTGTGAAGTTTCAAGAGTAAGCTTCTAATGATACATTCTTTGATACGAATTCTTTAAGTTAATAACAAGTTGATTATAATGCCTTGACTTGGACGCATCGCTGTGGAGCAATGGTTATCATGCTTCTATTAGAAGCCATTACTATTACTTGTAAGTTTACGTGATTAAGATAAGCTAAGAAAATATCATTAGTACTTTGTAATATCTGAACATTAGCAGCTTGGGATAAATAGGTTCTCTGACCCTGTTTTCAATGAAAATAATCGTTTGTGACGACGTATGTCGAATGAGGCGCGCGTAGCGTAACTATTATCGCCGTTGTAAATGAACTCAGCAATTGGAGTTCAAATCCTGAATGTGACTGTCTGCATTTCATTTCGCGTTAATGCCCTTTGGTAAAGTATCAATCTATCTATTCTTGCAACAGTTATAGGTAAAGAGTAGGGTAGGCTGTGTTCTTTAGACATGGTTAAGCAACGGATATAGAAGAAAAACTTATTAGACTCTGCTTAAAATGACCTTGAGTCGCATCTTACGCGTGGCGGAGGGGTTGGGTAAATACATAATTGCCATTACATCAGGGTCTACTCTGACTCGATTGGTAGTATCTGTTAGGATTCCATCAATGGATCAAATAAAACTGTTTAATCATACATAGCCCAACATTTGGCAATATCTACGACACAACCGTTTCATTGGCCTAGTGGTTAGAGTGTTCGCCAATGGTCAGGGAAACATGGGTTCAATCCCAGGTCGCGTCATGCCAAAGACTTTAAAAATGATACTTGATATCTCCTTTCTTAACAATCAGCAATATAAGGTGCGTATCAAAGGTAAAGTGGAACAATCCAGGGAAAGTAGTAGCGCCCTCCCCTACACCTCGGTGTAGTAGCTATTGAAAAGGGAGCCTTCTGGTCGCCCTCGACTATGGTCACCAACTTTACTTATTTACGACACAATGCTAAGAACTAAATAATATAATTTCTAAAATGACATAACTACATTTTATTTCTTAAAACCATTTTCTGATTTTCAAACCTGAAACTGAAAGTGACTATTCTTGTAAAATACAGCAGTATATTTTTTCGATTGGAATTAATCTTATATCAAATCTAAGTAATACTTAAGAGTTATATCTAGGAGCACATCGAGCAGTAAAGGTGCCTAAAAGTGAAAAAAAAAAAAAATCGTATATTCTAAATTATAATCTCATGTGGAATTTTTAATCCATGAAAGTCATAACATTTGTTACGCTGTACAAAACCCAGAACAAAAAGATCACAAAGATTTCATTCGAATTTTTCATATTCTCAACTGTGCCTATTTGTAAATACAGGCTGCACCACGTATTTGAGAAAACGCCTTTCGTAGATCCTAAATGGAAGACGACCAAACATTATGTAATTCTCCAGGCGCCAAATTTTCTCATTTCTCTTTTAGACGTATTGTTGTCAAAAACGAACGATGTAATCGCTTGACTTGAAGTTTTTAATCAAATATTACACCTCTATGGTCTGTTAGGGTGGAACATTTTTAATTCATATGTATTTACCAACCCCTCCACAAGGGCAGGATGTGACACAAGGTCAATTTTTAAGCAGAGTTTAACAGGTTTGAATTCAGAGTTCTCCTTCGAAATTGATTGCCTAACCAAGGCTAAAAACTCAGTTTGCTCTGCTATTTACGTATAGCTGGAGTGAGAGTAATTGGATTCATATATTTCCCAAGGATATTAGTACAATGTGAAATGCACTCAGCGTCGTTCAGGACTTGAACTCGTGTCGCCGTGTCCATTTCCAACGTCGATAACCCTTACATCACAGACACCTCTAGCCTTTTTAATTTATAAAGTTGGCGGATCTAGGAAGAGACAGTTATAGTTGACTTCACCACGCAGTTCGAGAGTTTTACCACAACAACTTTTACTGTGACACAGGAGCATTACGTCCCGGTCCAGTTTAGCAATAGACGTACATTGCAAACTGAACCTCTACTTTTAAGTCCTCTTACTTCGACTTTTAAACTTAATTTTTCTCCAAAAGGAAAAAGTGAATAAAAAAATGTTTTTCATTTTCATACAGAGCAGATAAAAATACACGGAAAGTAATTTTTCATGTAAAAATAGACACTTCAGTAGCTCTATGAATACGGAATTTGGGATTTTTAACTCTTTAATCTTTTTATTTTTTTATCAACTAAACCAAGGAGAACATAGACACTATAAACGATGTTGTCTTTTGAGAGTTTTTTTCATAATGAAAATATTTGTGATATTCAATTTTGAAATTGAAGTTGCATGATAGACATAAAATAATTAAAGTATTTTAAAACAAAGTACTTCATAAACATCAGTGGCTGTCGTAAACCCCTTATATAATACAGATAACTCAAGCTAGTTATTAAAAGATTAAAGAAATCGTCACTAAGAGCTTTGTAAATGACATCAGTTCTCTTTGATTCTAATTGTTACTCATTGCAATAACTTTCGGGATTACTTAACGTTTTATTGACATAGGAAGTAGTTTTATTCTAGGGATTAAAAATAAAACAATCTTAGCCAAATCAAGTTTAAAATCTTTTCCAAAGTGGTACTAACAATTTCTGAAAATTTGGTTAATATCTGGCTTAAAATGGGGGAGCTTTAGTTGTACGGAGGGACGGACGGACATATATAGGATTATAAGTTTTTAAACGTTGCTTAAATTTGAACCAGAAAAATATTCTTATTTTGTACAAGACGACACGCAAACTTGTTGAGTTCTCTTTGTAACAACGATCATTGATGATACTGATGTTTCAATTTAGGAAGCATCCAAATTAATATATCATTATCTCCGTTATATAAAGAATTTGGATGATTAAAAAAACTTACGTTCCACACAAACAAAGACCACCACCAAAGGTCATTCAGTTGCAAATTAGAAAATTGTATATCTACTAACCGAATTAAGATTTTAGTGATATGACGATAGATAATACGAATATCTGTCGATCGGTAACAATGTGACACTATGAGTTGGATATATGCACACACATGAATACACACGTGTGTGTGTGTGCACCCATACATGTGTGCGTGTGTGCGTATATATATACGCCCACGCACATGTGTACACACACACACACACTCACATATATATGTGACAAGATGAATTAGATTCGGCCTGGGTATCAAATTTCAAATGTTAGGAAAACCCATTAACTAGATTAAGGAAATCTAGATAAGAAAATGTTTATACATATGGCCACGGGGGTGGGTAAATGTTAAGTACTTGTCGGGTACTGGTCAAAAACTTAAAAGTGTCTGAATTTAATGTTCCTGTAAAGAGACGGCCGGGCTTGAAAATATTTTTATGCCCACTTTTTTAAAAGAGAGAGATGTCCCCACCAAAAAGTTATGGGTTTATTCGTGGGTGTCCCTTGGCCAGAAATAATAATGAAACATTCTGTATATATACAGGTGCTTTTTGGGTCCTAGCAGTCAGACTTAGTTTGGGTTCGAAGAAAGTTGATTAGGCCGGAACAAAGAAACCACGAACAGCGACATTACCAGCCGGACCCAGTTAGTTAAGATAATCTTTTTCCAGCCGAAACTCAAACTAGAACTTATTATCCACAAAGTGTTACGCACTCTCCATCCTCCCTTGGCGTTTTAACCACAAAGTTGTTGATGTGTTTTTGTTCTTCTTTTCCCTGTGAACCTGCTTCTCGCTCGATCCGGCTACATATAAGTTCTCGACGTGGGGTTAATAACTTGTGCAACGAGCTGCAGAGGTGGGCATTCTCTCAACAAGATACATTTAACTCATGTTTTAACATAACTCGTTTTAATGACACTATTTAGTAATGTAACTTCTCATGGCACGTTTGTTTTATATTCTCACTAGACGATTGATATTTTGCCACGTAGAAAAAAATCATACAAAGAGAATTTAAAAATATTGGTAACAACTAATTATCAGATGAAGCTCATTGTAATTGTTGTAAGGTCAGTCTCACCATCAATTTTCTTATATTGGTTATTTTGTTTTACAAAGAATTATCTTATTTCAACTGAACTTGAAATTGAACAAGACGAAGTAGTAAAGAACAATTTTTTATCCTGAGTAGTTTATCTCTCTTACTCGAACTCTGCTCATCGTGATTCTCTTCTTGGTCTAACGAAAACACACACACACACACACACACACACACACACACACACACACACACACACACACACACAGAGTGAGAGAGAGAGAGAGAGAGAGAGAGAGAGAGAGAGAGAGAGAGAGAGAGAGAGAGAGAGAGAGAGAGAGAGAGAGAGCAGATAAAAATAATAAAGAATATGAGGAGAGAAGAATGAATCTATTTATTATATATAGAAAGTAATATTACGCAATATAGGTATATGAGAGAGAGAGAGAGAAAGAGAGAGAGAGAGAGAGAGAGAGAGAGAAAATAAACGCGACCGTATGGAGAAAGTATAATGAAATTAGTAAGAGAGAAAATAAGAAATCCATTTGTTACATACAGAAAGTAAGATCACGGAATACAAATATGTACAAAAAAAAAAAATTATATATATATATATATATGAAGAGAGAGAGAGACAGAGAGAGAGAGAGAGAGAGGGAGAGGGAGAGAGAGAGGGAGGGGAGAAGGACATGACAAGAAAACATAGTTGAAAGAAAAATAAACCCAGCTTAACAAAGAAGCAAAATAAATAAAATAATTTCGAATAAAGCCACAAGCTGAGCAACTTCCGCACCATCTAAAAATTGTTCGTACGTTAATGTTGGTTGTAAGGGCTTTCATAAAGTAATGATAAAAATAAAAGCAGACAGAACCCCCCCTCCCCAAAAAAAAAAAAGACGGATAAAGAAAAATAAAATCAGCAAGATTTTCGACCTTTTTTTTGGATAGTGTGAAAAGATAAATTATTTTGTGGGGACGAGAATTCTATGCAGCGAACAAAATTTCATAAAACTGCGTTGTCACTATTTGTGCGTATTATTTTCCTTTTTTTTTTTCGTTTTTTTTTTCCATCGAATTCTTTGTTTGGTGTTTTAATCTGGTACCTTTATTTCTCACTCAACTATTAACATTTAACCTCGTTGCTAAAGTAAAAATTACCTCAATATTATGACAGTTATCACGATCAGCATTATCGCCGCTGGATTCTCATTTGTCAAAACAAACAGCAGCTACTAGCAGGGATACCTGACAATACGTGGAAATACCTTAGCAAGATTCTCTCTCTTATTGGTCCCGTAACCTGGTTTGGTCAAGGGGCGCTATTCATGTAGTGTCTCTTGGGCAAAAATAGTCAGGCAGAGCCCATCCTTCTCCAATTCTACAACTGGTTTGAACTCAGTTTTCCTTCTTGATCGGTTGCCATACAAAGGTTAAAGAACCCAGTCTGCCCAACAATTGACCCATAGCTGGAGGGATGATTGGATTCATGTCTTTTCTAAGGGTATTAGCATTATGTAAAATGTTAATAGCTTTGTTCAGTATTTGAACTCAGGTAGCCGAGTTCATATCTTACGACAATAACCGTTACGCAACGAGGGCTTAAAAACTCAATAAATAATTGTCTCCCTTGAAGAATAGATGTGTCACACACATATATACCCTACACACACGCACACACGCACACACGCTCGTGTCCTGGGTATGATATTAAACTATATCCGGTAGTGAAGCTTCAGTTCTAAAGCCCTGGGAAGGGTAAAGTCATTCCTTTGTTGTTATTACTCTCAAGCCCACTTGGAGTATAGTAATGCTACATTCAATAAGTTTCCAGACATTTTTCGTACGGGCATTTAAAATTGTTGTAGACACTTGAGAATTCAGTATATTATTGTTATACATCTTATGAGATGACTGACCAAGTTTTATGATTTCAGGTTCAAATGAACAGCTACAGCAGCAATTGGAATACACCCCACTAAAGCCTGATTGTCACGGCAGGTGACTTTCAAAAATGCAAGCTGTACGCCGTGAGGACACTTTAGAAGAACGATATGCAATAAAATTCTGTTTTAAACTTGGAAAAAATGCCACAGAAACGTATGGAATGCTTCAGACTGCTTTTGGAGCATCTTGCAAGAATCGAGCATCAGTTTTTGAGTGACATAAGAGATTCAAGGAAGGCAGGGAGTTTGTGAGGGATGACGAGAGGTGTGGGAGGAGTAAGGAAGTCAATACACCAGAGTTGATTGGCCAAAGGGTTAGGGTTAGGGTTACTATGTTGAGATTTTAAGGGAGTTCAGGAAGAGATTCCGCCGGAAGAGGCCAGCACTCTTCAAATCGGGTCAGTAGCGTTTCCACCAGGACAATGCACTAGTTCACAACTCCATCCTTGTCACAGACCAAGATGGGCATCAAGACAGTTCCTCAGCTTCCCTATAGTCCAGACCCTGTGACTTTTGGTTTTTCCCTAAGCTCAGAGGCTGTCGTTTTGAAGCAATTGAGGAGATGAAAGAGGCTGTGACGAAGGTCATTGAAACGCTCACACTAGAGGACTTCCATGGGGCCTTCCAGAAGTTGTTGGAACGGTAGAACAAGTGCATTGCAGCCGGAGAAGATTACTTCGAAGGGGACTAGAGTTTCATGTGTGTACTATCAATAAAAGTGCCCATACGAAAAAAAGTCTGGAAGACATCGAAAATGATTTTCGACTAAATTAATACATTGGCTCTTAAAAAGACTGATATTGTAACAAAGTATAAATTTTTAGAATGATTGTGAAGATGTATTTTCATACCGAATTTGATATCGGATACCATAATTAACTGATTGCTACTTATCAAAGGTAGACTTGCCGTAAAACCAGCCAATCAACCAACTCACACACACGCACGAATACATTCACACAAGTGAAGTTTTGAATGAAATCTTACGGAATGAAAAAGAAAGATGATTTTGCAAACCAGATTGACCTGCTTCGCTAGAGATCTAGCGTCATCAGAATGCAAATGATTTATTCTGAAAACCAATCTACATTAAAGGAGCAGAAATGGAATTCTTGTAAAGCGTCTGAACGCTTAATCTTTTAATAAAACTGTATCTCAAATAAAAAATATTTTTTGTCAATTGCATTTTTTGTTGTTTACGTCTTTTAGTAGCCAGCATTCTATGATAGGGGTGGGCAAACTGCGGCCCGTAAGCCACATGCGGCTCGCTGCACTATTCTGTGTGGCCTACGGGAGCCTCTAAAAAAATAAAAAATAAATACTTGCACTTGAATCGAGACTAAAAGTTTCTGAAATGCAGGTAATATTCTGTTGATTTTAAAAGATGCAACCCTTTGATTATTCATAACCCATTGATGCGGCTCTCTCACAAAAAAGTCCCCCCCCGCTGTTCTATGATCATCAATTTGTTGATGTATGGGTAATAAAAATCCAAATATCTATTGACAACAGATGATTCATGGATCTTTGCACTTTCTGTACATCGTCATAAATTATGGAATCATGTTCTTATTTTTTTTTAAGGATGGCATCTTTTAGACTTAAATTGTAATCCAATTGTCATATATATATATATATATATATATATATATATATATATATATATATACTATGTTTGTTCAATAAATAAGGTGAATTTTATCTTAGGAGTTGGTTATAGGAAGCACTGTCTACAGTTACATTTTTTAAAAGGAAATAAAGTGATAAATTCTTTCAGGTTGTAAAAGACTGTCAGCATGACCTTTTTTACTGATCGCTGTACATGGAATTTTTTCTTTACTGGAGAATCAGTGTGTTTCCATTCTATAGACTATTTTTCAACTCACGCTCGTACTGGCAAACCCATATTTAGCGTATTTGTGAACATATTTTTTACTAAAAAGTGCTTCTCTGTACCCATCAAACATTCTTCTGTAATTTTCACATAGTTTGCATTTTACAGTCACCAAAAATTTGATGTCAGCTCTCTGTTGATGCCTGTAGCACTCTGTTTGAATTGCCACTATTTTGAATGGTCACAAAACAAATATTTTTGATTTGAATAATTTTTTCTAATAACCAATTCAAAACAATGCAGGATTTACATTTACGTAAAAAATTCTGAAAAAAAATGTATTTTTTTTAAAGAATTTCACTTTTCTATTGAATGAATCTCGTTATATAAACACATATAGTTTATTTCATGCTAAATCCTGTTTATATATATATATATATATATATATATATATATATATATATATATATATCAGTATTTTTGCTGCAATCTTTAATCTAAACAAGTTTTATTGACTACTACAGACAAGGTTCGTTTTCATTATTTTTATAGATTTTCTTCGCTCATGAAAACCAAAATTAGGTCCAAGCTTGTATAGAAATTAACCAAACTTTCTTTTTCGAGCGCTTTCATTCCTTATTAGTAAATTTCTATTGTAAAATTACGATATTAACCGATTATTACTTTTGAATTCAGAAATATTGATGCATAATTTTTTTTGATGGCGTTTGTTATGTTAAAATTTGAATTCATATTGTCACGTGCTAATGACGCAGGAAAGCGTTACGGCAAAGTTTGAATTTTCATTGTCAGTAATTAAATCTGGAGTTGCCGATAGCATAATGTTTATCTTTGTAGGAAATAGACTGGACGATGTGAGATCGAATCCTGTACGAGGCTGTTTGCGTTTCTCTTCGCTGTGAAAGGCATGAATTCTTCTCTTCTTCACCCACTGGCTATGGGGTAAATAGTTGAGCAAACTGTGTTCTTTTCAGCCTTGGTAAGTAAACCAATCTAGGAGAAGGAAAAACTTTGATTTAAAACCTGAGGCGTGTTGCGACATTCTTTTGTTGTCAACTCATCTAAAAAGTGTGGCTGGTTCTACGGAAGCTTTCACCACAATAAACAAATCATTTGTGTTGTTCATTTATTAAGTTTCGGTTTATTAAATAGTTATCATCGAATTGATGGACGATTATGATTATTTCACTCCTTGCAAGTTTTTCATACGAGCGTTATCTGGTGGCTTTTCACTTGAGTCTGAGTAAGAGCAAGTCTCCTCAGGTCCCCGGGACACTTTTGAGTATTCTAGCTGATCTTAACAATATTGTGGTCTGGGTGGAGTCTCGGTTCTTCCTTTGATTTCCAATTCCTCTCGTCTTTTTTTCCCCAGGACTTTGGGAACATTTCCAATCGCAGTAATTACAATTGATATCAATGTAACCCTCTTTTTTTGGTTTCTAGCAAGGTCCAAGTACTGGACTATCTTTTGACTTTCTTTTATTTTCACTCTGTGATGCACAGGAACTGTAAACTCAATAAGATGACTAGTTTTTCTTTATTTTCTTGTTAATCAACACTTCGTCTGATCCTCTTAACGGGATTAGGCGATCTGTTATTATTTCAAAATACAAGAGAATTTCACGCGTCTTATTCTCTAGGACGGATTCTGGTTTGCACATGTACCATTTGGTTGTATAATCAAATTTTAATCTCTTGTACAATTCCCAGTGGATCACCCAGTCGTGTCTAGTCTTATAATTTTTATTTTACTTCTTATGACTTTCATTGGAATCTGAGTGACAGCAAGCCTCCCTAGGTCCCCAGGACTCTTCTCAGTATTCGGCCTCACCTCAACCACGCTGTAGGCTGAATGGTCCCGAAACTTCCTCCGATTTCCAATTCTTCCAGTTTCCTTTCCAGTCCTTTGGAGATAGTTCCAAGTGCACCAATTACAATTGGTATTACCATCACACTCATGTTCCATAGTTTTCTTCGTTCTTTTGCAAGGTCTTAGTACTTTTCCATCTTTTTGCTTTCTTTTATTTTTTATTCCACAAGGACGGCAAAGTTCACTATATGTCAACTTCTTCTTCTTCTTCTTCTTCTTATTATTATTATATCAACGAATTACCACCAGGTTTCCGCAATATATCCTTACAAGAAATGTGTGATGATAAAAGACATAAGCAAGATAAAAAGAGAAGAAAAACAAAACTAAGCGATACAAGAGATTTATCAAAAAGAAGAAAAAAAAAAAAAAAGAAAAGAGAAAAAAGAAAAAGAAAAAAAAGCGGCATGCTTCTTTCTGCCTTATAACAAGTATATTTCGTTTTAGCGAAATAAAATTTCATTTTTAATAAAGCTATCTTCATATTGAATCATACTGATAGATTTTATTAAAAAATCTTACCTATGTATGCATATACCCCACCCCCTCCGCACATGAACAGAGTATGACACAAGATCAACTTTTAAGCGGGGTAAAGCTTATTTGAATTCAAAATTTTCTTTCTTCTAGACTGGTTGCCAAACCAAAGCTAAAGAACAAGTCTGCCCTACTATTTACCCATAGCTGGGAGGAAGAATAGATAGATTAATTCATTTCCTAAAGTCATTAGCACGAAATGAAATGCAGTCCCGTCCTAGAATTGGGTCGCTGATTCCTTTTCCCACGAAGATAACCGTTATGCTAAGTGCACCTCCCATGTCTGTTTATCTGTCTTAGCATACGATGGTGGTTCAAAACGTTCTTAGCCTCGCCCACACTTTTCGATTTATCGCACTCTTCACCGTCGTATGAGCCTCACCTGCACAGACTTTAAGAAAGATTTTTGAAATAGTCTTTGGAGTTTTATAAGAAGTGATCGTGTGCTACCACAACAAAAATCTTCAGCGACAGCTCTTCTTTCTGAGTGAGGCTTAGAATTTTTTGAACGACCTTAGTCTGTATGTATATATTCATCTATGCATGTATGTATAACCAGCAAAAGTCGAGAAAAAGTGTTTCAAAGATGTCATCAGGAACAACCTAAAGGCTCTGAAAATCAAAATTAATAACTAGGTGACCCGGGCAGTTGATTTTTTAGAGTGGTAGAAATTCATAGGAGAAGGATGTGCAACATTTGAACAGCTATATGCGGCTGACTGTAAACTCAAATATACATTAAGCAGAATTACGAGGTGTTACCTGCATTTATATACAAGGCAACTTGACCAGTAGCGCTTTTATATTCCTGTCAAGAACTGATATTGTTAATCACATAGGATCCCACGACCGCAGACAGAATCAAGCCACATTAAGCAATATCCTATCTTGATACTTGAACCGGAAAAGAACGTCTGTTCAATATGCGGCAAGATGTCCAAATCACCAAATCGTCTGACTGAAAGAACATCACAATATGCCATAAATTGCAGCTCAAAATATATTGTTTAAATATCCCATATGAGAACGAATCAATCGAAGAAAAGCTGAAATATAAAACACTATATTAGTGAAGCATCGTTTATGTCTTTGTAATGGCATGTAAGCCTTCATAGGCTACTTAATGCCAAAGCGATCCTTAAAGAGAAACAGTAATGGTACTGTTATCTCACAGATAGGGGAATTGGGGAGTTTCCCAATGATGTTTGTCTAAAATTGAACGCAATAGTGCGACTGGAGATCGAACTCGCTTATTACGATGGTGCTGTCCATCATGTTAGTCACTGCGCCATAAGGACTTATTCCTTAAAGTACCATCCGTGATGCAATACGATATGAAAACACTATCACTTAGTTTTAGTCTCACTGTGTTTTAAATAGTTGGGCTTGTATATTAAAACTACTTTCTTAGTAAATACTTTAGTAGTAAGTATTTTGTGATTCTACTGAGGGAACAATGACAATTCAACAGGAATATTGAATTGGCTTGTTGGTTAATGTTTTATGGCATATTAACCCTTGTGGGTTATTTAATGACAAATCCTGTTTTTATATATGATTTATAAGAAAATAGTTTGTAGGCAACTATTTTTAAAGAATTTGATCGAGCTAACAGTTAAATGGTTTTAAGTATTCCTATTTAACATAAATAATTCTATTTATCATGTATTCTTATGCACATTGCTGTATGGTTTCAAACAAGTAATGATAATAATAACGATTGAACAGTTCTATTTGAAGACTAGATGGGACCCTAACAGGTAAAACCACTCCTGCTCAGTGTGGACCTGGAAGTAATGGCAATGAAAGGGTACTCCACATTATCCTAAAGCTTCATGACAGGAGCCTCACCATCAGATGCGGTTTAGAATCATACTCGGACACTCATTCTGGGTGATAGGTTCTCCTCTCACTGCAGGGGTGCTACAGCCCCAACTGAAAGAGCAAGGGAAGTATCAAATATTTCAAGATTCGTCATTAAAGAATTACAAACTTCTAAATAAGGATTTCCTTCTACTTTGTGATTTAATATGACTCCTCAAATTGTCGTTTATTCACTACTTTTGACATCACAAATACAAAATGTTTTTCGATTCATCAAAAAGTACTCCCTTGAGACCACGCAGCAAGGGCAGATAACTATGTTTCCCATGACGACAGGGATAGTACACAGATAGTTTTTTTCTTTTTTTTATCTTATGTTTGCCAATGTTTTTTTTTTTTTCGTGAGTGCAAGGTTATTGATCAAAATCATTTTACTGCTTTGCAATTGCTTTTTATTCAATAAAAAGAGTGACTCCTCTTTACAAATAAAAGAAAAAAAAAAGAAAAAAAAAAAGAAAACTGGGGAAAAATGAGTAACGTTTGGGAAGTAACACACAAAAGTCACATGACCTACCGGAAATTACCGACACGGATGGTGTGAAATAAACAACTGACAAACGATTTATCTTGAAATATAGTGTTGGCTACAAAAATGAAATTAAAAATACTTGAAACAAAAAGGAAAGAAAAAATATTGAAATCTCTTTATGTGAAGTCATTCCCTCTTTTATCAAACAATTTTTTTTTCATGAATTTTCTTTCATCATCTTTTATTTTCACTCATGTTAAAGTTAAAAGAAAAATACACAATGATATAAAAACTCAATTTTTGTTCTTATTGTTTGGCAGCTTACCTTCTACAATACATACAAAAATTAGCTGCATATTTTCTTGGCCAAAATGTATTTTAAGGTCAAAAATCTTCTTGCAATAAATTTTGACTTTGTCGATCTATAATATTTCCATTATGTTTGTTCATATTTATGCAACCATAATCTCACAAAAACGAGTCCTGTCGGCTGGGATTTGTTGAATACGCACACTGCCTCTCTGGGCAAGACCCCTATCCCTGCTCACAATTAGTGTCCTGGATACTAAACTAAGCCTTCTGATGGTGAGACTCCTTAGAGACTCCTGAGAATACTTAGAACCATTTTACTGTGTGCAAACGAATGAATAATGTTAGATGGAATTATTAGTGTTAGATCGCATTACTTGAAGCTATTTAACTACATGCAAAAAAATGATCACTGTCTCGTTTAAAAATATTTCGAGCTACAAACTATTCGTTTACAAATCATATATATATATATATATATATATATATATATATATATATATATATATATATATATGAACAGAATTTAGCATTAAATAATCTACAAGAGTTGATATACCATAATATACAACCAACTTCACAAAAAGAGGGAGTCCCCGTGAAGTAGAGGTTAACATTTTGAGCTGTGACGCGAGTTCAAACTCCAGTCGTGCTCTTATGTTCACTTTTGGACTAATACCCTGGGGAAAGGTATGAACCCCTAACATTGGGTTATATAATACTACTCCTGTTCTACAAGGATGGATTTTGCATTAGATTACCCACGAAGGTTGGTATGCCATTAAAAAACACACACACAAAAAAAAACAACTAACAAAACAGCACATCATGGTGAAATTCTTATCAGAGCAATATACTTAAAATCACTAATTCGGTTTGGAGTGGGCTTGGAAGTAATGGCAAAGAAAGGGTTTCCAGGATTTGTTCAAGATAGCTGGTAGTATTCTTGTACTGTTCCCATCTAGCTTTTTCTCTATACGTTTTGTTAGCGTCCATGTAGTGCATCCATACTGTAGTATTGACACAGCCACAGCTTGGAAGAAATCTCATTTCATTTAATCAGACAGATCAAACTTCCTTATGGTCGATAGCCTATCGATAGCAGTCCAGTTCAGCGTATATTAACATTTCTTTCACTTGATGAGATACTGCTGTCAAGGTATGTAAACTTGTCTTCTAATTTCAAAAGCACACCACAGACTGGAGATGTCTCCTTCTCGATTAAAACACATGTAATCTGTTTTATTTTCGTTTATATGAAGGCCAATTCCTCCCGCTATCTGTTTCAGGCCATGCAGCAGGGATTTGGGAATATTTCTCGATGAAAATGTTTTATTGCATATCAACTCTCGTGGGTTATTTAATGCCAAAACATCTTATATATATATAAAATGTAAGCGAATAGTTGTTAGGTAACATAGGTAGCCAGAACTCATTTGTTTGCATTCAATTAAATGGTTTCGAGTATAGCTATTCAACATTAATAATTCTATTTATCGAGTGTTTCTATCTAATACAAACAATTTGCACACAGATATATTCTTTCAAATAACCACCACCACCACCATCACCAATGATAATAATAATAATAATAATAATCTGTCACTCAGCCTCCAGTGAGAAACCATCAGCTGCCGCCGGTGTGAAAAACTCTCAAATGAGTAAAATAATAATAATTATAACAATCAATCACACAATAAGTGAATGGATCAAATTAACGCAAAAAGAGTATAAGACTAGACACGACTGAGTGGGGAAGGTGATCCACTTGGAATTGTGCAAGAAATTTAAATTTGACCATAAGAACAAGTTGTATATGCTCAACCCAGAATCCATTCTGGAGAATGAGACGCACAAAGTTCTCTGGGATTTCGAGATACAAACAGATTCCCTAATCTTGGCTAGATAATCAGACCTAGTGATAGTCATCAAAAGAAGAAAAAAAAACAAAACATGCCGAATAGTGGATTTTGCCATCGACAAAATAAAATGAAAAGAAATAAAAAAAGAGAGGTCAGTACATAGAGCATTAAGGTAAGGGTGATACTAGCTGTAATTGATGGCCTCGGAAAGGGACAAGAGGACTTGGAAATAAGAGGACAAATGGAGACCATCCAGACTAGAGAATTACTAAGATCAGTCAGAATACTGAAAAGAGTTCAGGAGATTTGAGGAGTCTTGCTGTCACTCAAACTCCAGTGGAGAACCACCTACTAACGCCGGAGTGAAAACTCTCCAAGGAGTAAAATGACGATAATAATCCTTTGTAAATGATTGATCAGTTCTAATTGATTCATTGATAGGACACTAACAGGTACTATCACTCCGGGTAAAAGTGAACCTGAGAATAATGGTAATGAAGGAGTACTCCACATTCCCCAAACTCTAAGACTGAAGCCTTAACATCAAAAACAGTTTAATGTCATACCCAGGAGATGCCAATTTGAGATTAGATTCATTGGGTAAATAGCTAATAATTCATTTTCTGTAAAAAGATTCCCATGTTTTACATTAGTGATATTGATTAATGCTTTATAAGAAATTCTTCTGGCTCCATTTTACTTTGAAAAACAAATATTAATTCAAAATAGTTTTTTCTAAAATTTTGCAATGTGCATTATTATATTTCTGCAATCGTTGAAATAAACGCATCAACGACGTTCCAGTTTAAATATTTGTTTACAATCATAACTATTTATAATGAAAATTTTGGACGGCAATCATTTTTTAAAAATTACTTTTTTATTTGACTATAATAATCATTTGTTTGTACAGTTATATGGTTTTAAGTATTCCTATCTAAAATAATAATTCATTTACAATGTCGTTTATCGTTACTATCCCTATTTAATAATGATTTGTTTGCACATTGTTAGATGGCTTCCTCTGAATAATAATAATAATAATAATAAATTGTGCAAGAAATTTAAATTTGACTACACGAACAATTAGTGTTTGCACAGCTCGGCATCTGTCCTGGAGAATGAGACACACAAACCCCTATGGGACTTTGACATTCAAACGGATCACCTAATCTCGGCTAGACGACCAGACCTTATAATAATCAACAACAACAACAACAACAAAAGAGAACTAGCAAAATTGTGGACTTTGCTGACCACAGAGTAAAATTGAAAGAAAGTGAAAAGAAGGATAAGTACCTCGACCTTGCTAGAGAATTGAAAAAACTGAGGAACATGAAAGTGACGATTATACCACTTGTAATTGTTGCTCATGCTAAAGTCACCGAAGGATTATTAAAGGGACGGAAGGAGTTGGAAATAAACGGACGGGTGGAGACCATTCAAACTGCAGCATTATTAAGATCGGTTAGAATACTGAGAATAGTCCTGGACACTTGAGGAGACTTGCTGTCACTCAAACTTCAGTGAAAGACCATCAGCTAACGCTGATGTGAAAAACTCTTAACTAATAATAAGAATAATACGCTGGTAGGAAAAACTCTCAACGGAGTAAAATAATTCTGAGTAAACAAGGCTTCAAGTAATTATTTTTAATACAACTAATTTGCACTCAGTAATATGGTATCAAGTATTCCTATCTAATACAAATAACCTTAAAAAAGATCTACTTGATGGGACCCTAACAGTTACTACCATTCTAAGTTAAAGTGGACCAATGAAGTGGCGACTCCACACTTCTAAGAGTGCCAGAACTGAAGCTTTGCTACTGATTGCATTTTAGTGTGATACACAGGATACCCCAAAAGTGATTAAAAATAACGAAGGTTTCAAGACAGTACATTTTTTCTCGGACTGGTCCCAAAAGTAAGATTATTGAATTGCAGTGAAAACGACTAGCTACCACAGGTGTCAAAAAACAGGTGACAAAATAGTAAATGTAGGACATGCAGTGACAGAGATGAAACCATCAATCACATTATAAGCGAATGCAGCAAATTAGCACAGAATGAGTAAAAGACTAGACACGACTGGGTGGGCAAGGTGATCCATTGGGAGATGTGCAAGAAATTTTAATTTGACCATACAAACAAATGGTATATACACAGCCTAGCATCTGTCCAAGAGAATGACACACATAAACTCCTATGGGACTTTGATATTTAAACAGATCACCTAATCTCAGCCAGAAGACCAGACCTTATAATAATCAACAACAAAAAAAAAAAAAAAAAAAAAAAAAGAGAAGAGAACTTGCAAAATTATGGACTTTGCTGTCCCGCCTGACCGCAGAATAAAACTGAAAGAAAGTGAGAAGAAGGATAAATACCTGGACCTTGCTAGGGAATTGAAAAAAAAAAACTATGGAACATGAAGGTGACAATTATACGAATCGTGATTGGTGCTTTTGGTACTGTTACCAAAGGATTATTAAAAGGACTGGAGGACTTGGAGATTGGAGGACGAGGAGAGACCATCCAAACAACAACATTATTAAGAACGGCCAGAATACTGAGAAGAATCCTGGAGACTTGAGGAGACTTGCTGTCACTCAAACTCAAGTGAAAGACCCTCAGCTAAAACTGATGTAAAAAAAACTCTCAAGGAGTAAATAATAATTATAATTATAATGACAGAATAGCAATGTAGGTTATGTGAAGAAAGAGATGAAAGGGTTAATCACATAATAAGCGAATGCAGCCAACTAGTACATTTTGAATATATTTTTGAATACATTTTTTGAAGATTTAATGTTGACTTTTAAATGAAATTCAATAGCATAAGGTTGTTTTAAAAACGCTGTCTCAAGAATTTAAAGAACCACTAAGAAAAACCTTGTATTACAATAACAACTACTACAACTACTTACAACTACTTTCGCTTTATAAGAACAAAAACACACTTGATCTAGTGTTATTTATCAAAAAGAAAAGGACTTGTTATCTGCTAGATTTTGCCATTCCTGCGGATTATAGAAAGAAAAATAAATAAATAAAAGATTGACAAATACCTGGATCTAGCTAGAGAAATGTGGAACATAGTATTAGTGATACTAGTTGATACGTTTGGAAGGGTTCCTGAAAGCTTGGAAAAGAGACTGAGACAACTAGAGACCATAGGAAGAATCGACTACAGCGTTGTTAAAATCAGAATACTTAATCGAGTCCTGGAGAGCTGAGGAGGCTTGCTGTCACTGAGGCTTCAGGGAAAAATCACTAGTTAAAACTCGGAAGAAGTAATGATATGATAGTAGACTTATTATTGAACTTCAGTGAAAACGACAAGCTTCTATAGGTATTAAAAACGTATAGAAACAAAAACAACAACAATAATAATAGTAATAACAGAATAACAATGTAGGTTATGTGGAGAAAGAGATGAAAGGGTTAATCTCGTAATAAGCGAATGCAGCAAAGTGTCTCAAAAGGAGTACAAGACTAGATATAAATGGAAATTGTGCAAGATATTAAAATTTGAACATGCGACAAATGGTAAATGTACAAACTAGAATCTATCCCAGAGAATGAGACGCTTAAGATTCTCTGGAATTTTGAAATCGGATCGCCTAATCCTGGCTAGAAGACCTGACCTACTGTTAACAAGAAAAAAGAACTCGTCATCAAGTGGATTTTGCCATTATGGTTGACGACAGGATGAAAATAAAAGAAAACGAAAAGTTAGACAAATACTTGGACCTTGCTAGGGAACTAAAAAAAGCCGTGGAATATGAGGGTAACGGTGATACCAATTGAAGTTGGTGCCTTTGGAACGGTCTCCAAATGCTCAAAGAAAAGCCCATAAGAATTGGAAATCAGAGAAAGAATCGAGACCCTTCAGACTACAGTATTGAGATTGACTAGAATACTCAGAAGAATCCTGGAGACCTGAAGAGACTTGCTGTCACTCAGACTCCAGTGATTCCGTTTAATGTTATACCCAATATGGAGCTACCTTTTTGAGGGAGTCTCATTCCTCTGCAAGGGATGCAGTTAGTAAATTGTAAACCCCTCTGCAATAAAAGCATGGTTTTATTTAATTTTGTAGTATGAATTTGGGGCTAAATGTCCTATGATTCATTTGTATCTTGGTGACATGATCTCGATTGGGCATGAATCATATACTAGCCAGATTAGACAGCATCTACAATGGGATTGGCAATTATCTCCTTTCCATGTCTGTAATAGCCAAGGCTGTACGTAGATATGATCACACATCTAGAGTTAAATGTGTTATTTAAAATTCAAAGTAGACCTACAATCAAGAAAGAGATATATGTTCGTTGTATTTGGTTGAATCATGAATAATTTGTTTTAGTAAAATATTAATTATTCAAGAATGATTTAACAATGAATTAATTTCAATCAATAGTCTAAAAGTAAAGTTGACGAGGCTCCCTTTTCGATAGCTACTACACCAAGGTGTAGAGGATTGCTTCACTTTACCCTTGATCTTTACCTTATAATGTTGAGTGTTAAGCAAGTACCATTTTTTGAGTCTTTGGTATGACTCGACCTGGGATTGAACCTAGGTCTCCCGGGCCATTGGCGTTCCTCTCAAGTAAAATTCAGCTGGTTTCAAGCTCAAAAAGTTTTCCCTAAACGTTTTCAACTGATCTTGAGAAAAAAAATTTATCATTCAGAGCATTTTGTAGAGAAGAAAAAGATGGAAATCACTTGCTGTAAGTACTTATGAATAGGATCGATGAAGTAGAACAGACAGGTCGAAGTCCAATATTTGGGTGATTCTTGTTGGATGAGTCTTTCCATTATCAAGGAGAAGCATAATGTTTCTCCTATTGACGAATGCGGAATGTTTTCTTAGAAGATTTTCATGCACACGTTGCAACTGTTCAGAGTATAAGTCAACATTCAGTATCTACAGTTAAAAAACTCAAAATGAATAATACCGCGCTGATCCCACTACAACACAGCATAACTTTTCTTTCATTAAGTACCGCTTTTGGGGTAGGTTGCGGAGATTGTAGTTACAACAAAAATTATTTAATGGAAAAAAAATCTGGATATTAAACCACTTAGATATTTTACATCTGAATTTTGCAAAAGATGTGTGACTATTATACAATAGTCATTTCGGATGTTTGTTATTTCTGATTGCAACATTTTCAAAGAAAAGTTCAGTGGTTGAAACGTTATGCAAAGATAAGGAAACTGGATCGAAGGAATCAATACATAATGATTAATTAGGTCATTAACTTTTGGATAAAGACTCCAACCAATTGATTATCACAGATTAAAAAAAGATCAAATACAAATAAAATTATTTTGTGCTGAAAATCGGATCAAGATTATAACAGATGGAAAAAAAAAATTAAGTTCGTATCAAGAGTAGCCGTTATCCACATAGAAGATTTGTTTGGTTTGGTTTCTTTGTTTTATGACATATAGACCTTGGTGGGTTATTTAATGCCAAATCCATCCTTATAGAAGAACAATAGTGGCACTATTTAACCTATAGATGGTGGGATAAGAGGGTTCAAACCCTTCCCAAGGGGTATTAATTCGAAAGTGAATGTAATAGGGCAACAGGATTTCAAACTCGCTTATTACAATATCTCAGTGGAGCACGTTTCTCATTATGCCACGGAGACTTCTTCCTCAAAGAAACGAGGACATCAAATTGTATACTCTTTTCTGTGTCTTTACATTAAATCAATTTTTTCTAAATCAATCAATTATGAAGTAAACTGATTTTAATTCACTTTCAATTATTTTGGTCATATACAGAACTTTTTTTCTTCTAATCCGGGTAAAAGCCAAAATTTTAGACTAATGATCTACAAAATTGGCAATAAAGTCCTCCACACAAGGAACATTAGTGGAACACAATATTTTTATCGCATTAACATTTGCCATTCAATCTCAGTCCTAAAAATACCTTCTTCCTTGTCGGCAGCATTAATGCTGAGTGTATTCTCTGCAGGAGAATAATACACCCGAAAAGAAAAGGAGTGTCCTGGATATGACTCTAAATTGAATCTAATGGAGATCTGGTGATTGTAGGTTACCCTTTTATTGCCATTACTCCCAGGTTCACTCTCATTCAGAGTGGCAGTAATTGTTAGAGTCCCATCTGTAAGTCAAATAAATCTGTTTAGAATATTTGTATTAGATAGGACCATGTGCAAAAACAACCCCTAAGAAACAATTACACAAAAAAGTTAACATAAACATACAATAAATTCAATTCTCTAGGTACCAAATAACCTACGACGAGCTGACATATCGTTCAAATAAATCAATCATCAATCATGAGAATACGTTGATTGTGTACCATGTAAAGGGGTAAGACATTAAAACTTTGATATTGCAGCTAAGAATGAAGAGCTATCGGCTATAAAATGATTGTCAGTCCCCGTGGCGTAGTAAGCAACTTCGAAATCCGGTCGCGCTATTACGTTCACTTTCGAATACTATATATTATATCCTCTGCTATGGGTTAAATAGAATCATTGTTATTCTTCTACAAGGATAGCTTTGACATTAAATAACCACGAAGGTCGATATGCTATGAAAAAAAAAAGGTATGTTCTGAGTACGAAACTAAACTATATCCGATTCTGGAGCCCAAGGGAGATTGAAGTATCCTTCATTGTCATTACTGCTATCTCACTTTGACCGTGAATGTATTTGAAAAATGTTTAAAATGATTTTCCTCCGTCAGAAAGAAAATTGGTTTCTGACGTTATCAAATGGAATTTCTATAAAAGTATTATGCAGATTCAAGAATCCGGTTAAAATATATTTAAGATATTGACATTCGTGGTTGACAGTTAAAAAAACTTAAAGTCAATAAATCTCTGAAAATTTGACCCTTCATAAACCTATTTTGATTTTCACAATGACCTGTACTTTGGGTTGGGTTGGTTTCTTTGTTTGATGACGTATCAACCTTTGTAGGTTATTTAATGCCAAAACCATTCTAGAAGAAGAACAGAAGTTGTACTATTTAACACATAGCTGAGTTGGATAAGAGGGTTCGTACCTTTCCCAAAGTTATTAGTCCGAAAGTGAACGTAATAGTGCGACGGGATTTCGAACTCACTAACTTCGAGCCATAGTCTAGCACATTAGCTATTAGGCCTTTAACAGTATTTTGTGACGACATCAGATGGATGAAAATTTCAGTCATTATATAACTTCTAGGTTTTCCCCTAAAGAAACTTGCTGTGAAACGTTACCCCCTCACCCCACCACATTATCTCTCTCAGTCTTCTAACCATGTCTTCTTCTTTGCCGGCCGGTGATCAACTAGTGGCTGAGGGGGTAACGCACATTTCTTTACCTACACAAGAATACGATCGAGGGAGACAGGAGAAAATAGAAAGACAAACGAACACGGACAAGCTTGGGGTTACCAAGGGCAGAGGAAGGTATGCAACACTACATGCATGTGCATTCCTGATAGTAGATATATGGACTATTGCTAGCGTGGGTTACTAGCGAAAATTCCACAATGCTACTGGAATCTGACATCTTGAGACTCTTCTTCACTGGACCCCATCTTGTCTCCTCGCCTCTCTGTTCCGGTGTCTCGTGTTGACTGCCCCTCCGTTCTTCCACGCCAACTTCTGCTGTTCGCCTCCTCTTGTCCAGTCTCAACTACCAACTCTTCTCTGCTCTCCTGCCACCAACTCCTTCTGCTGCTTGTCCTTGCCTCCCTCTGGGTCGCGTCGTCAACTCTCGTTCGCGTCCCTTTACCACTTCCGGATACGGCGAGATTTCATGTCCAAGAATCCTTTGTCTGGTTTCGCGCCAAAACAGACAATTGAATCGTCTGCTTTGGCGGCCTACCCCCATAGTGCTACATTGCATTCTAGCATTATCCCGATGGGATATTTAAGTATTACACCCTTTCTCTTAACTAAATCCAGAATTTTTTCATCAGCTATTATCTTTAATTGATCTGATCGGATCAGAATTTATTTGAACCAATTATTTCGTTATCAAAAAATGCTTCCCAATTCATTACTTATGAATAGTCTTTGACGAATTGTTCATTGGGTTTGTTGAGATATTGCAAATGTCAAATTTTGTATGACATTTGTAACTCTTAACCTGTCTTTCTTATGGATTCCTGTAAACTGCGTACATAACTAACATGAACACGTTCCATTTTCTTTTTGATTATTGATGTTCTCACGAGACTTTTTACCTCAACAAAAACATTTTATTATTTCAAATTTCTTTTGTCAGTTCAAGATAGATTGTTAAGTTGGCGGTGATTTCCCCACAAAGTTTTCTTAAATGCCGTTACATGACTATAAAATAATTCATTTTGCTAAATTCAACTAAACAAAATGTCTTCTCAACAGCTTTATTTTTAGCATACTGAGTGACAATGGAACACATGCAGTTTTCAAAAGCCTTAATAATAAGCTTTCATATTTATCTATAAAACTGTTTCGGGAATGTTAATAAGTATTTTTATCAATATGTTTCGGTCGATGCGTTTTCAGGAGCATTTCAGAGCCAATATTTTTTGAGCAAAGATCCTCATACAATAATCTCTTTACCAACAGGAAAGACAATTACTAAGAATGTATTTACGCAACTCCTCCGCGGCAATCAGGATATGACACAAGGTCAATTTTTTTAGTGGAATGAAGCTGGTTTGAATTTAGAGCTTTCCTTCTCCAAGACTGATTGCCTAATCAGTCTACCATATTAGTTACTGGGAAGAACAAATGGATTGATGCGTTTCCCAAGGGTATTAACGTCAAACTGCTTCTTCTTGGATTTGAACTTGCTTCACCAATTCTATTTTCTACAACAATACCCATACTCTGAACGCGTCTCTAAGACGATGAAGTAACCTAATAAGGGAGTACTGCTGCTAAAATTGGAAAGACTGGCAAAATTTAGGACGAGGTGGAGTTCTTGTGTGGACAAATATATGTGAGGAATTCTTGCTGGTTTATGAAATAAATAGATCGAAACAGATCACCAAATCCCGGCCAGAAGACCAGAACTACTGAAAATTAACAAAAAAAAAAAAAAAAAAAAGAAAAAGAAAAAAACAAAACAAAAAACAAAACAAAAACAAAAACAAAAAACAAAAACAAAAAAAGAAAAAACAAAAAACAAACAAAAAAAACCAACAAAAAACCAAAAAACAAAACAAAAACAAAAACAAAAAAAAACGAAAAAACAAAAAAGGAAAAACTAAACAAAACAAAAAAACAAAAACAAAACAAAACAAAAAAAAAAAAGAACTTGCCGAATAGTGGACTTTGAATATAGCATGGAAGTGTCATTATGAGAACCCAAAGACTACATTAAAAGAACAAAGAAAGATTAATTACAGTGACCAGTAACAGCACTGAAAACATAAAGACAAACATAACAATGATAACTAGACAACAGAAATAAAAAGAAAAACAATTGTATGGATATTTCACGAGACAAACGGGCAAAATCACACACAAGAATACCAGGACATGGCTGAGAGAAACTGAATATCTAATAGCAACACAAAACAATGTCATGTGGACCAACTATGTTAAAGTGAAAATAGATAAGATGTAACAAAATAGCAGGTATTGATTATGTAGTAATAGAGATAAAAGACCAGACCTAGTGGTAATTGACAAAAAAGAGAACCTGCCTTAGAGCAGATTTTGCCATCTGAGCAGACCACAGAGTGAAAATCAAAGAAAACAAAAATAGAGACAAGTACTTAGACCTTGCCTGAGAACTAAAAAAGTTATGGAACATAAAAGTGACGGTGATACCACTTATAACTGGCATACTTGGAACGGTCCTTAAGGGCTTAGTATTACTAAGATCGGCTTGAATACTGAGAAAACTTCGGGCTACTTGAGGAGATTTGCTGTCATTCAGCCTCCAGTGAAAGACTATCAGCAAACACTGATGGGAAAAACTTGCAAGGAATAATAATAATAATAATGATAATAAGAATAAAAGTAAAGGAAAAATAAAAAATCTAGAAATAAAAATTGGAAAAATATCTGAATGAATACTCGTGACAAACTAAAGATATTGCACCCGAGATGAACTTTACATAGCGTAGGAGGGAAACCTCTATAGAGAAACTGAATCTCTTTGATAGCAGCCTAAAATAATGACATAATTACAAATTATATCAAAGCAAAAATTAATTATATCCATCAGAATAGCAGGTGTTGGTTATGTAGAAACAGATGAAAAGGTTAATGACATAAGAAGCGAATGCAGCAAATTGGCACAAAAGGAGAACAGTACTAAACACAACTGGATGGGGATGATGATCTACTGGGAATTGTGCAAGAGACTAAAATATGACCATTTTGACAAATGGTATATAAACAAACCAGAAACTGTTTTAGAGAATGAGACGCATAAAATTCTCTGGGACTTTATGATACAAACGAATCATCTAATCCCGGCCTGACGATCAGACCTAGTGTCAATTAAGAAGAAAAAAATACTTGTCCTATTGTAGATTCCGCCGTTCTAGCGGAGTGAAAATAAAAGAAAACGAAAAGTTGAACAAATACCAGGATCTTGCCAGAGAACTGAAAGATCTGTGGAATACGAAAGTGACGGTGATGCCAATTGTATTGGGGGCATTTGGAGCAGTTCCCAAAAAGGATTTGAAGGGAGACAGGGGGACTGGAGATCGGAGGAAGCGTCGAGACCATATAGACCACAGCATCGTCAAGCTCAAGTGGAATACTTAAAAGAGTCCTGGTGACATGAATAGATTTGTTGTTACGCAGACTTCTGTGAAAAACCACCAGTTAAAATTAGCGTCAAAAGAAGTCAGATAATGGTAATGGTAATAAAGGCCCTTATCTTAGCCATATTGATTTTGTTAACTTTCTCCATCATGCAAATTCGCAGAATCTGGAGCTGTTCTTGCTGGAATGGTGGTAAAGATTAATGTAAAGAAAGAAGAAACGAAAGGAAAATTAATGAATCAACGAACTATACGCTATATACATTATATACACAATAGATTTTGAATGTTTTTGTCTATGTCAAGAAATCGGGTTCATTACTGAATTATACTGCTAGAAATTTCATATTCTTCAAATATTTCTTTAGAATATTATTTATTAATCGTATTGTCATTGATTAATCATATAAGTTTTCTCAAGGCAATTTCTTTCTTTAATTTTAAAAAAAATTTGAATCACGACTCTACCACATTAATCTAAAAACTTCAAAAACTGTTTGTTCACTATGACTTACATGTTTTTAATCATACGAAGTCTGACCTCCCCACGAACCCCCCCCACCAACAACAACCTATCGCGACTGAAACTTTAATCTTTTAAATTTTGAAATTTAAAATTTAAATGAAGACGTGTGCACAGCTGAGCAACTTATTTAATAAATTGATGTCTTGGCGTCTTTCTACTTGAGAGTGCCACTGAAAAAAAAAAATTAAAAAAAAGATGAAGCCAGTCTCGATAAATGTTTTTCCAGCACGCTCCATAATTTCCAGACTTGCACTAGATGACTTTTTCTTGTTTTCTCAACTGAAAATTTATCCCAGTTGTAATATTCGAGGACATAGAGGACATTTAAAAAATTGGAGGATGAATCTTCACACAAAGTAGAAAAAGAAATTTCAGTGGTGCTTCATTCTATGATAAACTTACTGGAATAAGCGCGTTGAATAGAAAGGGGACCATTTTGAAGGAATTTAACGTTTCATTCATTGCTCATTTCTGATGATAACCATTACTCTATGTGCGCCTCCAAAATGCACTTTTTGTTAGTTCTACTTAAACGATTAATAAATTAAGGGAGCATTTTAAACTAATGAATATAATTTTCCTTTAAATCAGTTATTTACAAAAAATGATTGTTTTATAGAAAGTGGAATTTCTGCGGTTAAGTCTAGAAACTTATAAATAGACTGATTTGTTTTCTTTATTTCTTTGTCGTAAAGTTCATTCTATTTCGAATCATTCAGTTTTTCGTTGATTTATGATAGAAAGTTGAGTGTCAGATAGAAATTGGAGTCAAGGATTGCTAAAACTGAAGAAAGGAAGAGGAGGAGGAACAACAACAAAAACTGTAGTTTATTTAACCCATTGCTGGTGGGGATAATGAAGTTTATATCCTTTCCAAGGGGCATTATTAGTCCGATAGTAAATATAGTAGTTCGACCAGATTTCCACCTCGCTTACTACGATGTCATAGTCAAGCATGTTAACTACTACGCCCCATGAAGAATCGTGTCAACAATCTTCGGATGTTTTTTTTTACATTGCTTAGTTTGATAGATAGTATCAGTTGTTGAATGAAACATCGATTTTTATTTGCTCTTTCAGAAGGTATATACCAACATTATCATCAGGAGCCCTACCAGCAGGGTTATGAATACGCCGACTGAATCCTCTGCAGAGGGGTAAGAAACAACCAGTCCCCCAAGTGTAACCTGACTCTAAACAGCAGCTTATGGTGAGGCTCCAGTTCTAAAGCTCTTGGGAGTTTGGAGTCACTCCTTCATTGCCATTACTCCCAGTTCCACTTTGATCTGGAGTAATAGTACCTGTTAGGGTAATATCAATGGCTAGAATAGATCTGTTTGGAAATTATTAGTATTACAAAGGAAGAGTTGAAAGCCTCAAAGTGTGCAGGCAAATGATTATAATAGTTACTTGAAACCATATAATCTTAAGTTATTTGAAATACTTAAAACAATGCAAGTGTGGACGAAAGAACGATAGTAGACAAATAAAATTGCAATTAAAAATCATTGGAATATTGAAAATAGAGTTATGATTACAATATTCGGCATTAAATAATCCATGGTGTTGACATGCCGTTAAACAAATAAATCAAACAAATTAATAACAAGTACAGATATTATTTGTTACACAGCCTTCAATTCTATGCTGTGTAACTCATTTATCTTATAACAATTGTATGTATTTACCCAACCCCTCCGCCACGAGCAGGATGCGACACAACGTCAATTTGTTAGTGGGGTAATGCTGGTTTTGAATTTAGTTTGACTCTTTCTAGACCGGTTGCCGTACCAAAGCTAAAGAATTAGTTGCGGTGCAAGATGAGTTGAGAAAAAATTAAATCATGCCTTTTCAAAGAGTATTAGCGTAAAACCGTGGGGATTGAATTATATAAAAAAAAACCAATAACATAAAAATAAAAATAAAACAAACGCAAAGGAAGGACAATCTGCCCATGCCTGTAAATATGGACTTCTCGGTGACAAAAATAAATTTCTTCTCTGACAGATTCCTTAGCACATCTCGACTGGACGGACAGCTATTTTCCTGGCTCAGGAAAAACATTCTACTCCATGAAATAGTTGTAAACCTGGTAATAAAAGTTGAGCTTGAAAATATCCCTGTTTCTTTTCCGTCATTCATTCACTTTTCAGCTGGATCCCCCCTCCAAAAAAAAAAAAACAACAAAAAACAATGACAAAAAGTGAATGGAGGTAAGAAGAAAAAGTAAGTGACCAACTTTATAATCATTCTAAACACACCCAAAATTCTTATAACCCAAAACTCTTATAACCCATAAAACAGAAATAGCCATGTCCAGTATCTAATGTCCAGTCTTTATTTGGTTATCCTTTTGAGATGAGGCTTCTTAATCTGAGAATTAATTACCAGAGTTTAAATCGGAGAATTAATTTTTTTTTAATATATTGCAGACTTTTTGTCCTCATGTTGGTAGTTTTTTTTTTGTTTCTTTACAACAACAACAACAACAACAACAAAAACTACCAAGATGAGGATAAAAAGTCCGCAATAAAAAAAAAAAAATTAATTCTCTGATTTAAACTCTGGTAATTGATTCCATTTCCCACGACGATAACCATTTTTAAAAAATGTATCTCCCCCTTATAATAATATCTGTTGAGGTGTAGAATTTCCATAAACAACCAAAATTATTCGGGAGTCTGGTTAACACGTTGGACAGCGGCATTGTAGTAAGTGAGTTCGAACTCCAGTAGCGCTATTACGTTCACTTTCAGACAAATACCGTTTGGGAAATGAATGAACCCTCTTATCCTCTCTTGCCCAGTCGGCTTGGGCTGTAGAATGCACCAACTGCTTTTCTGCAGAGGGGTAAGACCCCCACCTCAACGATATGACACTAAACAATCTGATGGTGAGGTTCCAGTAATGCTGGAGTTTTGGGGAATGCAGAGTACCCCTTCATTGCCATCGCTCCTAGGTCCCCTCTGGCCCGGAGTGGTAGCACCTGATAAGGGTCCTATCTATAAGTTAAATAGAACTAAACCGTGATTTCTTGAGTTTTCTGTTTTTTGCATTTAAACTGCGTATTTATGCTAAATTAAATTATTTAAAATTGAACTGTTTTGACATATAAACTGCGTATTATGCTAAACTGAATTGATCGAAATAGAACTGTTTCGACATCTAAACTGTGTACTTATGCCAAACTGAATTATCTGAAATAAAACTGTTTTGACATTAACTCTGTGTATTGCCCAGTCGGCTGGGGCTGTAGCATACACCGACTGTATCTCTGTAGAGGGGTAAGACCCCCCTAATGAGTGTCCTAGATATAACACTAAACAACCTGATGGTAAGGTTCCAGTGATGCGGGAGCTTTAGGGAATAAGGAACACTCCTTCATTGCCATTATTTCCAGGTCCACTCTGGCCCGGAATGATAGCACCCTATCTATGGGTTAAATAGAACTATCTGCATACTTATGCTAAACTGAATTGTTTGAATTAGAACTGTTTGACTAACTTTAATAGTTTGAAATAGAAATGGTTTTCATAATTAAACTGTACTTACATTTGAACTGCTTATGCTTTTATTTTTTGTTAATAAATTCGTCCTTGCACTGTCACTTGTCTGCCTCTTCAACTGAACCAAATTATATTGCACTATTCGACCCCGGGATGGAACTCACTACCAACAGGTAACTAGATACTCTGGACAACGCTTCCTATTTCATAGGCAATTGTCCTAGATGGTCATCGACCAAGACTGATACCAGAATAAGGCAGGAGAGTACAATGAAATGTCACAGGATCAGTCAAGAGAAGGACCATGGTGTAATGGTTATCGACGTAGGAATTGGACACGACGATACGAGTTCAAATCCTGGACGAGACTGATTGCATTTCACATAGTACTAATACCCTTGGGAAAGGTATGAATCCAATTATTCTCCCTCCAGCTACGGGTAAATAGTGGGACAGATTAGGTTCTTCAGCCTTGGTGAGGCAACTAGTCTAGGAGAAGGAAAACTCTGAATTCAAACCTGTTAAACTCCGCTTAAAAATTGACCTTGTGTCATATCCTGCCCGAGCGGAGGGGTTGGTAAATATGATAACCCGTGTACGTCAGTGTATTATAATTTGTCTTCTGTATGCTACGTTATAACTTAAATTATTCTGACTAAATTTTGTGTCTGTCGCTCCTCGCCTTTCTCAGAAAAAAAAATCCCAAGATAATGAAGAAATAATTCTTTAAACAATTCATTGAAGCAAGGAGAGTCTTTATGGAATAAATCTGAATTTAATAGATTTAAGATTAGAGACGGATTAGAGGTTTTAAATTTTTCTCTCGTTTTATGACCGAATCTAATGTTATTAGGTTAAGTAATCTTTTTCATGTTTATCTCTTAATTACTATAACTTGAATTTTAAAAAAGAATGTGGAAATTATCTACGTTTAATCTATTCGTCTAGTTATTTAATTAACTATAAGTACTTACGTTAGCACTGTCTTGTTTCTATTTAATTTTGTTCATCTGATTTTGGCTTTGCCGTTATACATTATGCAGAGGGAGTTCGTTTGAAATCCGGAACAGCCTTTCCCAAGTATTGGAACAGAACCAGTGACACTTGTGAGATCGGAGGAAAAGGTAGAACATTCAGAGAGGGTGAGAGGAGCAAAAGGGCAAAGTGAAAGAGAGGCGTTAATAGATATATAGAAAGTGGAGTAGAATAGAGAAAAAAGAAAGAAAGAAAGAAAGAAAGAAAGAAAGAGAAGGTGAGAAAGGGATTGGCATAGAAGCAGCACAGAACGAATAAGAAAGTAGCCTTCGAAGTAGTGAGCGAAAGCTAGAAGCTGGGAAGCTGTAGGAAGCGTTCACAGTTAGCCGATTCCTGTTGATCGTAAAGTAAACAACACACGCGCGTTGTTTTTTTTCCTTCCTCCAGTTAAGAAAAGGGATACGCGGCAAATGTAGCGCACGAACCCATTCAAATAACAGCACCTCCCCATCTCCTCATACACAGATACACGCATATATATATATATATATATATATATATATATATATATATACACGCACACTCACATACACATATAAACACATACATATGTCTATACACAGAAACGTATACACCAATACAAATGAGTGTGCATCTAAACACACACAACCCTTCACCTCGATGTGCGCCGAAATTAACGCGCACACGCACACGCACACGTACACATCCTTTATAGATAAACACATACGCATTTACATAAAAGAAGCACTAATATCCCACTCCTAGATAAGCACATAAGAACATACACACACGCACGAATACACACATGCACACACACACACACACACACATATATATGAATAGATTTTTACGCACACGTATACACACCTTATAGACAAACGCATAGACACAAAATAGACATTTATACCTTATAACTAATTACACACACATATGCACAGTTATATACAAGCATAAAAGCACACACATACACACACATATACATATAGATTTATACAGAGCTTCACCCGCACACACCCGGTATATACATAAAACAGGTACTTATATTCCTGACATACATTAGCACACACACACACACACACACACATATATATATATATATAGTTTTATACTTATTGTCCTCTTATATGATCGGAAGGATTTATAGCGAGTTACGGACTTACGAACAAATTTAAAGAAAAAAGCCAGAAAACACACACCTGTGCTCCGCATTTACTTTCTGAGTTTCGTTATTTCGTGTAGCATGTCGGGTGCTTGGGTAGGTTCGGTGCTAGTGACCATCACCTTCTTCTTGTCCTGCGTCAAGCTTCAAACAGCAGAGTCGGTCACTTCAGCGGGGACATGCACGTACAACTTCGACGTGTGGAAACCCGGCGAGGACGTCCTTGACCGCATAAACAAACTGGAGGGCGGCATGGAGCTGATGAATGCGACCGTGGGCCGAGATCTGGCCAAATTGCGTGTCCAGGTGATGTCCCAAATCGAGCATCTTGACAACGTCACCTCGCACCTGGAGGGTCATATCAATAATCTTCAGGGTCATCACCGCGTGCGACACAGCCAGTCAACCATAAAGTATATCCCGAAGAAGTCCGAACTGGACAGCATCTGGAATAGCATCGCGGCATTGACCAGCAAGCTGGAAAAGATCTCAACCCAGCTTAAAGGCAAAAGCGAGGATGGTATGGATGATCTTCGGGCGAGAGTCGGCGATTTGAGGGCCGAGTGGATTGTAATGAAGAGGGAGTTACAGGACTTGCGGGGTAACGGAAATCAATTGAGAAAGGTGAGTGGTCGTGACATGCTCTTCTTTTGCAAAACACCTTGATGGTTTGATTGTATTGTAGAGGCCAGTATACAAAAAGAAAAAAAGGGACATTTCATTGGTTATCTAAAGGTGTTTATTTATCTTTCTGTTTATCTGTTTATTGTCTTTGTTTTCATCTTTTTTTTAAACCTACTGGTCCCTTTAAAGATTGGTCAATAATGATAAAAAACACTTAAAAGTATGCTTTGCTTTCACACACACACACACACACACACACACACACACACACACACACACACACACACACACATATATATATATATATATATATTGCATTTGATGATCGTGATGACACGTGAAACTTTGAGTAATGGGTGGAGTACAGCGGGAATGCAATTTCAAAATTCTGGGCTTTAAACCTCCTCTAGTCGAAAAGTAGTGAGAACTTTTAAAACTCACGTTTTATATACAATTTGTTGGTATTATACATATATATATATATATATATATATATATATATATATATATATATATATATATATATATATAATCTCTTTGTGTGTGTGTGTGTGTGTGTGTATGTGTGCGCGTTTGTATATATATATATATATATATATTTACGAGTTGGTGCTGAAAAGTTCTCGGTCCAACCAAGAACAGAGAACTAGATACATGAAATATAGACTTTATTTCTCATATTCATTTCCCAGTTTCATACATTTGTCAAATCATTTAACTTTCTTTAACCCTTCCTTTCTTACAACTTCTATAAAGATAAGAAATCAAAAAGATAACTCCTTCTTTGTTAGATTGAGAACTTTTGAGCTCTTTTCTCTTTCCTCCTGCTCCTTCTCTCTGTCTCCATCACACACACACACACACACACACACACACACACACACACACACACACACACATATATATATATATGTGTATGAATGTATATATAATCAAATATTACTTATTTTACCTATAACAGTACGTAATTAGATCAATTGTGAAAGTTTGTATAGCTACATTCATTAAAAGTTAACTTTGGCCCGGAGTTCGATTCTTGGTAAAGTTTAGGGTGTCGAATTTCATTGCAATCAAACCTTTTTTCTTACTTTTTCATTAGTGTTAAATAACTTTTAGAAACTAGTTTTCTCGGATGTTTTTTGTTGTATATCTGATAACAACTGAACCAACGAAATAGAATAAATAAATAAATAAATAAATAAATGCAAAAAACAACAAACAAACAAACAAACAAAGCTTACAACACTCCCGTATGGTTTGTTCGTTTAATGGCATATCAACTTTCGTGGATTATTTAATACTTAAGCCATTCTTGTAGAAAAAAAGTAGTGGTGCTATTTAACCCATAGCTGGGTGTTCATATCTTTCCCAAGGGTATTAGTCTGAAAGGGAACGTAATAGCGCGAATTCGCTTATTTTGAGGCCGCAGTCCAGCACATTAGCCGTAACACTTATTTTTATGGAAACTGAAATATTCTATAAAGTTTTGGAACAGTTTTTTTCTTTTTTTTTCCTTCGAAATTTTAAATTGATGATATAGACTCTGATACTTTGGTTTGAAATTATTCCTTTGTTTTTACAAACTGGATTTACCGTAACAAATTTGAAAATATTGGCCACTGGAATTCGCCCGTTTCTGTTACCCTTGAGCTAAACATGCAGATGCTAATTTGTAATCGTCTGGTCATTTTTTAAAATCTATTCTGTGAAAACAAAACAACTAAACTGCATCAAACTCTAGCATAAACAACTAATCAATCAATTTATCAATCAATCAATCAATCAATCAAAGAAAAGCCAATAACTTTTTTTATAATGAAAAGTAACACACACACACACACACGCACGCGCGCGCGCACACACACACACACACACACACACACACACACACACACACACACACACACACACACGTGCGCGCACGTAGAGTTGTTTTGATATGACCAAAACTAAGTAATTCTTTCTGAGAAAAATATTACTTGTATTCTATCAAAATGCTTTGTCTCATGATATTTATTAGATTGTCATATAAATTTAATATACTGAATATAGCAACTATTATGGGACAGGGGTAAGAATTTATATTAAAAAAATTGTTTGTAACTATTTTAAGTGAACTGACCATAATAACATTATGCAACCCATCACTACATATATTAATAAATTCTTATATATATATATATATATATATATATATATATATATATATATATATATGTTATAAGAAAAAACGGCTCCCAGCTATGGGTTAAATAGTACCACCACTGTCCTTCTACAAGGATGGCTTTGACATTAAATAACCCACCAAGGTTGGTGTGCCATTAAACAAAGGAACCAAACCAAACCAAACCAAAAAAAAAACAACAAAAAAACGGCTGATCATAACGAGATTTTTATTTTTATTAAAATTCTTTTAGAGAATAAAATTGTCAGTTTAATCAGCAACTGAATATGTGTGTGTGTGTGTGTGTGTGTATATATGTGTGTGTGTGTGTTGCTTTGTTTTCCTCATGGCATATCAACCTTCGTGGGTTATTAAATGCCAAAGCCAGCTTTGTTGAAGAACAGCAGTAACACTATTTAACTCTTGGCGGGGTGGGGTGGGGTAAATAAGGGAATCCATACCTTTCCCAAAGGTATTAGTCCGAAAGTGAACGCTATTGCTGGACTGGATTTTGAACTCGCTTACTTCAAGGCGACCCTTCGGCAATTTAGTCATTTCATGTGTGTGTGTGTGTGTGTGTGTGGTAAGAGGTCAGATGTATGAAGCACTCAGTGAGAATACTCTTCATGAATATATACGAGTTGTGATAAGAATTGCACTCAGACTGAACCATTTAAAATTTAATGAATATTCTAAAATTTAAATGAAACTTGTGCATGGAAGAGCAACTTCTAATAGTGTCTATGTGTCTAGACTGTTTTCTAGACGTCTAGATTTCGTTAGTGCTAATTTTAGATATTTTGGGATCATTAGTCTTGTTGCACTTCGAGGGAAATGTTCTTGGCAAAAAACAGGATCGTGTAAGTGCAACGCTCTCCGTAGTCACCACACATAGGTCCGTGCAACTTTTTCTTGTTTCCTAAACTGAAAATTCATCGCAAAGGTAAAATTTGTGGACATGGTAGACATGGAAAGAATAAAACGAAACAACTTCATACCATATAAGAACAGGGCTTTCAGAGGTGTTTTAACGTATAAAAAAACTTGTTGCAATATGTCAGTTGGTTGGATTTTATGGCATTGGTCTAGTGGGTAGAGTGTTCGCCAATGGTCCGGGAGACCTAAATTCAATCCCAGGTCGTGTCATACCAAAGACTTTAAAAATGGCACTTGATACCTCCTTGCTTAACACTCAGCAATATAAGGTACATATCGAGGGTAAAGTGGAGCAATCCAGGGAAAGGATTAGCGCCTTTCCCACACACCATGGTGTAGTAGCTATTGAAAAGGGAGCCTTCTGGTCGCCCTCGACTACGGTCGCCAACTTTACTTACTTACCATATATATATATATATATATGTATAATTTGTAAACGTCTATTTTGTGTGTAAGATTATTTTTGATTTGTTTTCGTACAGTTAAATGGCTTCATGTATTTCTATTTAACACCAATAATTCTATTCAACATTATTTTTTGTTTGCCCACAGTTAAATGGTTCTACGTATTGCTATGTAATACAAAATATTCAATTTGACATCAGTCATTTGTTTGCTTTCAGTTAAATAGTTTTTAGTATAAGTAAGTAAAGTTGGCGACCGTAGTCGAGGGCCACCAGAAAGCTCCCTTTTCAATAGCTACTACACCGAGGTGTATGGGAAATTCGCTACTCCATTCCCTGGATTGCTCCACTTTACCCTTGATACGTACTTTATATTGCTGAGTGTTAAGGAAAGAGGTATCAAGTACCATTTTTAAAGTCTTTGGTATGACACGACCTGGGATTGAACCCAGGTCTTCCGGACCATTGGCTAACACTCTACCCACTAGGCCAATGAGCCGGTAATAGTAAGGGATTAAATATTTATAAGCCTGTCTACGTAATACTAGTAATTCAGTTTAACATAAATGATTTTTATGCCCACTGTTGAATCGTTTCAAGTAAAATAAATGATTAAACAGTTTTATTTGACTGATAGATGGGATTCTGACAGGTACGACCACTCCGGGTCAGAGTGGATCTGAGATTAATGGCAATGAAAGTGTGTTCCACACTTCATAGAGCTCTAGAACTGGAGCCTCGCCATCAGATGCAGTTTAGTGTCGAGGTCGGCCCATCTGCAGAGATGCAGTTCTACAACCCCAGCCGACTGAGTTGCAGGAATGTGAGGGATTATTTTGATGAAAATTAATGTTTTTTTATCCTTCATTTCTGTATTAGTAAATACAGCTTCAGGCTAGATACTTTTTTAAAAAGCCACATACATACACACTCACTAACACACACATACACACACACATATATATATATGTAGTACTTTTGTATAGTTATTGGATAATTCACATTAAGTTTGGTACAATGATTCAAGTATGGGGGATTCAGAGAGGATCAAAAATCACTTCTCAGTAACAATAATCTAGGTTGAGAGAGGTTGGTTGGGTTTTATGGCATATCAATCTTTCATGCTTATTTAATGCCAAATCCTGTTTATACATATATAAATTAAATATATATCATCTGTAAACGAATAGTTTGTACATAGCTTTTTAAACAAGCCAGTACTCATTTGTTTGCACACAGTTAAATGGTTTCAAGTATTGCTATCAAACATTAATAGTTCTAATAGCGTAAAGTTAAATGGGTTCAAGTATTGTTATGTAACACAAATAATTCAATTTAATATCCGTCATTTGTTTGTACACAATCAAATGGTTAAACAGTTCTATTTGACCCAGAGATGAAACCCAGATAGGTACTTCCCTTTTGAGTCAGAGTGGACCTTGGAGTAATAGCAATGAACGGGTACTCCACATTCTTTAAAGCCCCAAAATTGGAGACTTAACATCAGATGCAATTCAGTGAAATTTCTAAGACACTCCTTGAGTGGGGTGGGGGTCTTACATCTCTGCAGAGGTGCAGTCGGTGTAATTACAGCTCCAGCCGGTTAAGCAATTAATAATCTGCTAGACCTGTATGATGACCATTTTACAACAGTAAGTTGCTCTTGTATATGTGCGTATATGTATATGCACACACACACACACACACACACGCATATATATATATATAAACATGACGGTCATTCAATAAATAAGGGGATTTTTTAAAGAGTAAAGTAAATATTCTTAAAGATTTTCCCCCATAAATGTAAGCATTGTTTCGAATTGATGTATAGCAAAAAATATTTTAATCCCAAAGAGTCCAACAGTAAATTGATAGAAAATACACCGATTATCTGGAAAAGAAAAAGTTCCAGGCGCAGCGATTAATCATGCTGACAGTCTTCTAGTACATTAAAGGAGCCATTACAATTGATTTCCTTGAAGAAGGTGCAACTGTAAACACTAAATTCCTTAGGCAAAATTCACCTTATTTGTCAGCTAATCTGGTTTGATGGCATATCAACACTTAATATTTATTTAATACCAAATCCTGTTCATACTTATATATCATGATTTGTAAGGGAATTGTTTGTCGGTAACTTTATTTTTAAACGCCTTAGAGCTCTTTTATTAGCAATCAGTTAAATGGCTTCAAGTATTGCAATCCAACACTAATAATTCTATTTAATATTAATCATTTGTTTGCACAGAGTGAAATGGTTCCAAGTATAGTAGATGATGGAATGGTTCTATTTGACCCATAGCTGGGACCCTAATAGGTACTTCTGCTCTAGATCAAAGTGGACCTTGGAGTAATGGAATGAACTTCCCCTCTAATTTTCACAATGGGAGCCTCACCATGAGATGATTTTGTGTGTTATCCAGGATACTTGTTGGAGAAGGGTGTTTTACCCCTCAACAAAGGAGCAATAAGCGTATTCTACAACCCCAGCCGACAGGGGAGCCTTATTTACTGAATGACTCTCCTATATATATATATATATATATATACGTTCAATTAGGATCGTATATGTATGTAAATATGCGAGCGCCATAAAGGTGAATTTTTTAAAAAACTGAAATACATTTTCCCGGATTTTTTCCCCATGAACGTAAACTGTATTGTTTCGAGTTGTTATATTGTACACGAGTTTTAATTTCTCTAAAATATTTGTTTTGAGGCTACTCAAAATGGCTGTAAATCTAAAAGAATGCTCTAGGTTTGAATAGAGGTCTTTCATTAAATATTATTGACCGAGAAGGGAAAACTTTGTGACATCTACAGAATAATGTGTAATGTGGACGGTGAAACATGTTTTAGTAAAAAATGTTTACGAATGGGCTAAATTGTTTCAAGAAAAACGAAATAGTATTAAAGATGAAGAAAGGCCAGGTAGGGTCACAATAGCGAGTACACGTGAAATGGTGGATTCAGTTAATGCTCTCATTTTGGCTGACTGAAAAATTACAATAGAAGGCTCATCTGAACTAAGATTTTCAGTGGGTCAGTACACAAAATTGGGCATAGTAACCCTGCCTTTTTTAAGGTCAGTTGTTAGGTTCCCAAAATATTGACGCCAGAGCATAAACAGAAGCGAGTCCAATTGTCCTTGTCGATTTGATTGGAAACAGCTGCCACATTTTCCTTGCAGTCCAGTAATAGCTCTCTCTAATTTTCACTCGTTTGTTTCTTTCAAAGAATTTCTGCACGGAACAAAGTTTTTAAGCGACGATGAAGTGAAGAGCACCGTTAGCTTGGCTTAAAACTCAGAACTAATTTTCTATGCTGAAGGAATACAAAAGCTTGCTTTCCGATAGGGAAAATGTATTTTAAAGAACGGAGATTATATTGAAATTAAAGCAAATATTTTTTTTAGAAATGTTTGTTGTTTTATCACAAAATTCCCTTTATTTACAGAATAAAATACATGCATTATCACAACACAAACATATATACATACATAATACACACACACACACACACACACATATATATATATGTGTGTGTGTGTGTGTGTGTGTGTGTGTACGAATGATCACATGCATACAAATATAAATAAAATAATTTAAAAAAAGGAAGGAAAAGAATATGTATTTACAAACCCCCTTCGTAGGATGTGACAAAAGGTCAATATTACGCAGAGTGTAACAAGTTCGAATTTAGAGTTTTCCTTCTAGTTAGCTTTGCTATTTACCGAGAATTGGAAGGAGAATAATTGGATGTATACCTTTCCCAATGCCATCGGTGTTAAGGGAAATGCACACAGCTTCATCCAGGATTTGAACTCGGTTCGCTATATCCATTTCCTACAACGATAATCTTTACACCACAAGCGATTTCCGTATATATACAAAATTGGTGATCTCATGGTGCATTAGTTTGCAAGCTAGATTCCCAGATTAATTAAGAATAGTTCAATCCTTTCTAGATTCCCCATCTTTTTGTTTCTGTGCCAAGTATTATCCAAGTTTAGTTATAGAAAGACTCATCTCACTTTGAGCAATTGTTATCGAGAAAAGTGATCAGAAGTCACTTGGTAATGGAAGGTACTCTAAACCAGCAAAGACTAGTGTGCCAGAATAAGCAATTTTTAGTAAATAACAACGACAGTTATGTTGCGGGATCGATGATGATGTAGAACCCACAAACGTTTGAAAAAAATAAAGTGACTACAGCTAAAAGCGAGGAAAACAAAACAAGGTTAAAAAATCGCTAATTTCTGTTCGGCAAAAATCATATTACCTGTTTATATCGACCCATACCGCGCCCGGCCCTTTATTTTTTCTTTACCCCTGTAGATTAGGATTCCCATCCCACCTAGGGTAGGTCCGGCTTGTTTCCGGTTCTTTCGACCCGGAAAACAGTCGGCCTCCAATTTTATAGACGGGGGGATGGGAGGGCAACCAAACGGGGGACTTTTCCTTTGTTTTTTGCTTTTGTATATATTTCGGGGTTTTTCTCCCATTCCCATCATATTCATTGTAAGTAAATCATATGTTATAAATAAAATCATTCATTACTCTCGGGGTTTTAAGTAGGACTTCTTCATGGAGCAAATGTGGTATTTTGGTGGTTGCTGCGCATATGGCGATGGATGAATGGTTATATATTGTACTGCTGAATGGGTCGGCGAATGTGGCTTGCTAGGTTCCCTTAGAACACATAGAATAGCATGACCGCTCCCTTTCCCCCACCAAAAAAACTACAAGGCCTTGTGCCTTCCATTTATGTATATAAGTGGAAATAGAAAAAAAATCAAATAATATGTCGTAAGTTCCATGACACCGTCGATGGTATAAATGAATGGCTGCCGCTGGCATGTCGCTTGCCGATTGGACTCTACAAGCCTGTAGCTGGATGAGTGACTGTCGTACGCTGACCGATGAGCATTGCGAACCGGTAGTAGGCTGGAATGACAAGGTCGTTATTCTTGGTGGGGCTGCGGCTGCTGCTGCTGGCTTGCTAGTGTTTGTCCTGAAAAGAAAATGCCGTATAAAGTAATCGGTTTGTCCGTAAAAAGGACAGTGAGTTGTGTTTGTCTTTTAAAATGACATCACATAAAATGGTTGTTTTTTGTCATGAAAACACAATTTCATCGACTGACTTTGAGTTGGTAGGAACTGCTGCAACAGATACTACACTTCAATCCTTTTCGAGTCTGAGCGGACAGATTACTCAGCTGGGCAGCTCCTATCGTTTTGTCTGTATCAAGGCGTTGAATTTATGCTACAGGCAGTAATAACAACCAATTGGTTTTAGGAGTAATTTTCAGTAACGAATTGTAGGTACCGCCAACAACAGGTGCTGTAACTCAAAGCTTGTGTGCTAGAAAAAGCAAAGCTTTGTAAATAACTGAAAGGTACAGTAACCCCCACCCCCAGGCCAGTGTTGTAGATTAAGCAAAACTAGTAAACAACAATCGCAGTTTTATAAGTGATCAAGGCTGGCGAGCCAGATTAAGCAACGTTTAGTAAATAACAACTGTTAGGCACCAGTCGTGGTATAAATGGTGAGCAAGCTAGGCTAGCAGATTATTAAAAGTGTGCTCGATTCTCACCGTGCCTAATGCTTCTTGCCTCATGACAAACTAAGCTAAGCTTAGCAAACGACGATTGCTACTGCGTAGTGTGTTTGACCTGTTCTAGGTGCTCCGCACTTTTGGTCTTGTGCTAAATTTAAACAACGCATTGTAAATAACTGCACATTGCAAACGTAAAACTGTGACAGACTGACAGAAAACCATGCAGTCTTACAGATTTCTTTACATTTCATGGTTAATGAAGAAAGGTTTTTGGAATAGTCAATGTTATATTGAAACTTGACTTGACGTGCGCGTCATTGAGACTATCACATTTAGTGTTGTGTAGGTACTTTGGATCATTGATTAACAAACTAGATGAGGAGACTATTACTGTTGTGAGTTTAATCCTGTTCGGACACACTAGATTGACTGACTGATTGATTTTAACGGAATATCAATCCTTGTTGGGTTATTTCATGCCTAGATTTTAGGGAATCACGTTCATTGTGTTGTCATATTTACATTTTTTGTCTTGTTGTTTCGTAAGAGTTTTTTTTTTGCACACGGCCCAATCAAATATGAATAATGTTCAAAATGATCTATTTAGCTTATAGATGGGGGCTTAACAAGTGCTATCACTTTGGGTCAGAGTGGACCTGGGAGTAATGTCAATAAAGGGGTGCTTCACCCCCAGATCTCCAGAAATAGAGCTTCACTGTCAGACGTAGTCTCATATCATACTCTGGACACGGGTCCATCAGAGTAATCTTGTGTTAGACTAAAGAAGATTAAGTTAATAAGTATATAAATACTTATACAAGTGTATTACAACGTGCGAAACCATTTGGTTCTTGTTGAAACACAGTCCCTAATTATATTCAGGCTTCTATTTACTAAGGAATGAAGGATCCCTAATTGGTATTTCATAGTTATCTTCGTTATATAGATAATTTTGGGGATTAAAAAAATGATATTTAACAATTACACATACTCCAGAAAATGATTATTTAGTTGTGAATTGGACAAGAAATTTTTTTATTAATTTAGTGAAGTTAAAGTGTGTTGATTTTGTAAACATCTCGCTATGATATACCATTTTTTGCTGGGTTATATACAAATATAATGAGAATGTTAATAATTTATTGATAAATATTTTAAATGAAGTTTGAAAGAAGTCAAGAGGAAACTAGTTTCGAGTCAGAGTAAAAGCAAGAAATTTGAATGCAGATTTTTATGGAAGGCAGCCCTCTTCTTAAAACGGAAGGATGTAGTATAATTTTCCCACACCCATTCTGGCCTTGTACTGTACTAAACTTAGTTGTCGAATGTAAAACGGAGCATATAAACACAGGTGAATTCATATGTGAATAATAGTGTCTTTTGTTAACATCTAATCATACACCCCTGGACAAAAATATAAGACTACCCTTAAAATGAAGAAAAAGATATTGTTTACAATTCTTAAATTATGAAAATCTAATATATGAAAGTTAAGGTTAAGAGACATTTAAATTTGAAATAAGAAAAAATTTAAATTAATTTTTTTTATATGTATATTAGCATTTATGCTAAATTCTAAAATTTATTTTTGACATAAATACCAGACCACCAATAAAAACTAAAGAAAAAAAAAGGACTTAATTTAATTGAAAAATTTATTATATTTACTCTACGTCTTATAAAAGCTATTAAAACTGTAATACTTAAAATACTAAAAACATAAATGGCTAAAGGAACTAAATTATCTGAATTTGAGAAAGGTGAGATTACAGCTCTGAAAAAGTGTCGGAAAATCTCAGAGAAATCTCGAAGGTCTTAGGATGCAGTAAAACCGTTTTTTGCAATTACTTGATAAGTCTATATAAGTATGGAACAAGAAAAACGACTGGCAGGCCAGAAAAATGATCACCACAATTCAAGAGAAGAATTGTTCGCGAAGTAAAAAAGAAAATTTCGTCAATATCAAAAATGTTGAAATCTCTAGTGGATGCTCCTTGCAGTACTAGAACAATTAGAAGGCATTTAAACAACGAAAAAAAAAAAATTAAGCATAAGAAAAGAATTAATTGTCCAAGGTTAACTATGAAGCAAAAAGAGAAACAACTGGAATATGCTCTTCAATATCAAACTATGAGGGCTAAAGAATGGCGAAAAGTTGTTTTATCGGACGAAAAGAAATTTCATTTAGACGGTCCAGATGGCTTTTAGAAGTACTGGCACGCAAAAAATTTTTTCCCGAAGAGAATTACTCAACAAAGCATTGTGGAGGAGGATCTTTTATGATATGGGGGGTGTTCTCATCTTCAAGAAAACTTAAACTACAATTTGTCAATGGTCGACAAAATGCAGCAGATTATGTGAAGATGTTAAATGATTTATCTCTTACACAAGAAGGGCGTCGTCTATGTGGAGAAGAAAGGTTTTTTTCAGCAAGATAATGCTGCTATACACAATACATCAATAACAAAGAAGTACTTGCTTTAACAAAATTAAGACTTCTTGACCTCCCAGCGAGCTTTCCAGACCTTAATTCTATACAAAGTTTGTGGAGTTTGATTGGGGCAAAAGTTTATGAAGGAGGTCGACAGTACTCAGCAATTTCTGAACTCAAAAAGGTAATCTAAGATGCATGAGAATATATACCTTTGGTTCAACTTCAGAAACTAGTTGATCGTATGCCTAGCCGAATTTTGAGGCTATCAAAGCTAACAGCAGATCTACAAAATATTAAATAAAAAATTTGCCTTTATATTCTCTATTTCTTCTCGTCTTATATTTGTCAAAACAAAATTTTAAAATTAAGCATTAATGCTTATATACATATGTAAAAATGAATTGAAATTTCTTCATATTTTGAATTTGATAGTCATTATGCCTGATTTTCATAATCTAAAAATTGTAAACAATATATTTTTTTGTTAATTTTTGAAGGTGGTTTTATATTTTTGTCTACGGGTGTATTTTCAGACTCACATTTTAATAATAAAGATGAGGATGTTAGTCAAAGAGAATATTTGAAGTGGAACAATACTTCATCACAAGATATTTACAAATTGATGCCTTAAGTAAAATTTACAAATTGATAACTTATATATCTATGAAGAGACAGAGACATTCATATTTAACTATAAATTGAATTATTTTAAAATTGCTATTAGTAATACTGGTTAAAAAATAAGACTCTTAAATTGCTGAGGAATTGATATGGAAGTTTATAATATGTCCAGTCAAAAATCTTTGAAAAATTTAAAACCTCTTTTTCGCAATCTGCTTTTTTCTTCGAGCAGAGGAAAGGAAGATTGTTAGAAAGACTTAGATGGATAGATATAAAGCATATTTAAATATAAAAGGACTTGGTAAATTGATAGATAGATAGATAGATAGATATGAACAAACTTAATTCGAAAGATAGATATAAATAGATATAGAAAGCCTGCTTGCCACATAAACAGACTTGGATATAGAAAGAACAAAAGAAAGAAAGAAAAAAATGAATAATATCCGTTTCAATTGGATCATATTTCATGAGAAATAATAATTTCCTGGTATTTTTTATTTTGAAGAAAATTAACTTATCATAAAGAATGTTAGAGGTTTATTTATTTATTGGTAATACTGCTCCCCCTATATATATATATATATGCAGATAAAGAAGCTTGATTACATATAGATTTTCCACATGAAAGGTAAAACGTTTTGAATTATTAAATTTTAATCAAATCTTATTACAGAAAATTTGATTTTCTTTTTATGTTGACTCATAGTTTTTCTTGTTTTTAACCAAAGTGACATAGTACTTGGTTGCGTTTAGTTTCTTTATTTAATGGCATTTCAAACTTCCAATGTTATTTAATGCCAAAGCAATCTTTATAAAACAATAGTAGTGATAATATTTAACGCATAGCTGGGGGTGGGGTAAGAGGGTTCATACCTTTCCCATACGTAAAAGCGTGAACACTCATAGTTCGAGACTGCTGTCCAGCACTTCGCTCCAAAGTAGTCTTGTCAGTGGACCTTTGAATACACCGACTGTGTCTCTTGTAGAGAAGTAAAACTCCCGCCAAAAGGGGTGTCGTGAGTATCTCACTAACCTGCATCTAGCGGCAAAGCTCCAGTTTGGTATCAGCCCTTCATTGCCATTACTCTCAGGTCCACTCTGACCCAGAGTGGTAAGAGCTGTTAGGGTATCATTTATGGGTCAAATTGATTTATTTAAAAATTATTAGTATTGGACAGAAATAGGTGAAATACAACCGCGTGCAAAAAAAAAAAAAAAAAGAAAAAAAAGAAAAAGAAAAAAGATTATTATTCAATAGAATTGTTTTTGTTAGATTGGAATACCTAAATCTATTTAACTGAATGCAAATTATTTGTATTAGATAGGAATACCTTAAATAATTTAACTTTATGACTTTATCCAACCCCTTTGTGACGAGCAGGATGTGACACAAGGTCAATCTTTTAGCAGAGTAAGGCTGGTTTGAATTCAGAGTTTCCCTTCTCGTAGACTAGTAGCCATCAGTCTGTCCTACTATTTACTCATAGCTCTATGTGTGTGTGTGTGTGTATGTGAACAGATGACATACATACCTTTCTCAGGGATATTAGCGCGAATTGAAAAATAAAGCGCCTACTTCAGGATATGATCTCGGGTCGCCGATTTCATAACCGTTACGTTATCGATTCACCTGTATGCACATTATTTGTATTAAGAATAATTACTTGAATTTATGATTTTTTGCTATGATTATCATTATTAGTTATTTGAAACCATATAATTTCTCGCAAATTAAGAGATAGGAATACTTGAGACTATATAACTGTGCAAACAAATTATTTTATTAAATAGGAATATTTACTTTAAACCATAAAATTGTGAATAAATTGTGAGTTTTAGATAGGGTTATTCGAAACTATGTAATTGTGTGTGAATTAAATTTCGACATTAAATAACCCATAAGCAGTTGATATGCCTTTAAACAACCAATCTAAACCAAACCAAACCAAATGTAAATAGTTATGATTGTAAACAAACTTTTAAAAATGAATCAAATTTCGACTTTAAATAACCCATAAGCAGTTGATATGCCGTTAAACAAATAAACCAAGTCACACCAAACCAAACCCAAGAGAAATCTTAATGTGGTAAGCAATACGAAATTTTATAGAAACTACAGAATTAGCAGTAACATCAATGTTTGGTGATAATGAAAAATTCAACCACTCAGCGTTTTTAGAAGAACCAAATGAAATCTGGGTAAGAAAAGAATGAAAACAAAATGTTGCGCCCGCTACTTATTTAAACATTTTCTTTTTTTTTGTCAATACGGAATTATTAGAGACGCAGATGGATTATCCTTCCCACTCTTTCTCCTTCCTCTCTCTATTGCATGCATACACTGAATCGTATGTCACAATCCCTCGGTAATGCTGAACCTGCGAGGATCAAATTCATTATTCTTGGGAATCGGTGAGTAAAGATTATCGTGCTTTGGTAGCCGCCGTACCAGAATACTTATTAGATTATCAACACTTAACTTTAAAGGCATGCGCTCTGCTACATGGAATATTTAAGTATATAAGTAAGTAAATAATGATCTAACTTTGTACAATACTGCCCCCATCTCCGCTTAAAAATTGACCTTGTGTCGCATCCCATTCGTGCGGACGGGTTGGGTAAATATATATAATACAACTGTTTAGTTTTTAAAATAAAAAAAAGTTCTCTTCAACGCAAAAGATAATAGAAATAATTCACTTATTTTTTTTCTCAAAAGTATGAATACAAATTTAAAGCTTAAAAAAGAAAAAGAAAAAGAAAAAAGGTGGCGGTGCATGTATTTAAAGTTCACGAGCTTATATTTCAGCAGAAATGTTTACGAATTTAAGTGTTTCACTGGCTATGCGTGGGTCATTCAAAAGTTCTTAGCCTCACTCACAGATTTTAGATTTGTTGTACACCTCCCACCTTTGTAAGGGTTTATAAGAAGTGGTAGTGTGTTGCCACAAGAAAAATTTTCCGCTGTGGTTCTTTTTGGGTAAGGCTTAGAACCTTTTGAATGACCGGCATATAATTGGTTACAAAGGATTGAAACCGTTCTGACTACAGCATGGTTGGGATCAGTTAGAATGCTGACTAGAGACGTAAAGGACCGAAGAGAATTTGTCTCCTGGATTCAAGTAAAGGTCTCTACCTAATATTGGTGTTAAAATTCACTATTTACAAAGGTCTTTTCAAAGGTTATAAACCTCACCCGTATCTTTGATTTTTCGCATACATCTCATTTATATATTGGCATTATCTGCACAGAAATTAAGACATAAAACTGAATTAGTTTTTCTAATTTTATAAGAAGTGGTAGTGTGTTGCCACAACAAAAATGTTGAGTTATGACTCTGTTTCTGGGCGAGGATTAGAAATTTTTGAACAACCCATGTATGTTATTGGTTGGATTAATTCTTTTGGGTCATTATACGTGATGTGCCTGAAAAGAAACGAGACTGGTGTGACAAACAATTTATTTCGATTTCAAATAACGAACTTCATGGTTCCCCCTTTAAAGTAATTCTCCTCGAGTCTAATAAAGCTTCTTATTTGTCTTTACTACGCTTCATTGCACTGCTGGAAGGATTCTCCTGGAATGCGCCTAAGCTCAATCGTTACGGCCCTCTTGATGTCCTCTATACCTTCAAATTAGGTCCTCTTGATGGTCCCCTTGATCTTGGGGAAAAGAAAAAAGCAACATGAAATAAGGGGAATTGGGAATCTGTTCCAGTACGGCGATGTTCCTCTTAGTCAAGAACTACGGGATGCTCAGCCCACGCAGTCCAGTTACTTTTCAGGCAAGCCAAATCTTTGATGATAATCTTCCAAACCGTCCTTTTTCAATTTCAGCTGATTTATGAACATTTGAACAATCAACCATCGCCACGCATTACCCGTCTCACCCGCTTGACGATGACCTCAGTCCTTCTTGTTGAAGGCCTCCAGTTCCTGTAGTCTTTCTTTTCACTCCCTCGTAACCCTCTTTGAACCTTTTTTGCCATTCAAAAACACGTGTATGCGACATGGTGCTATTTCCCTACACTTGCTGAAGCATTTCAAGTGCTTGTAACGGAGTTTTCTCCAACAGCCAAAGATTTCAGGTTTATTCGTTCCTTAGTACACAGCTGTGAACAACCTGAAAAAGAGGTGTAAACAAAAACATGTGAGAAAATGCAATGGTCGTGGAAAGCTAAAATTACAGTTATATATACCCAAGATATGTAACACAATAGATATATCCTTCTTTCGTCTATAGCTCACACAGCACACCCAGTCCCGTTACTTTTCTGACCGATCGTGTATATTTGCTACTTGCTTAAATACTCTTGGGGAGTGTCCTCGTTGTGTAATGGTTAAAACGCTTGATTGTGGAATCGTAGTGAGCGAGTTCGAACTCCAGTTGCGCTATTACGTCCAATTTCGGACAAATACCTTGGGAAGGGTATGAATCTCCTTATCCTCCTAGCTATGGGTTAAATGGTACCACTACTGTTCTTCTAGAAGGATGGACTTGGTATTAAATAACCCAAGAAGGTTGATATGCCATTCAAACCATAAAGTACTCTTTTACGCCAGATAAATGGCAATGTCTTTGATTGTAGCAGGTCATTTCGTTAAATTTAAGTGAGTCACATTTAAGAAATGTTACGGTTTAAACATTTGTGATCTTTTAAAATCATGATCTTTAGTCCTAACTGAGTAATAAGCAATTATTTTACATCTCCAGGTTGAAGAGCAACTTCATATAAATCTAATTACTAATGTTTGATTAAATGTGCATAATTATCTTAATCAAATAAATAATTCAATGATTTTTTCTTTTTCTTTTAAATTCTGTATAATTAGTTACATCATGCAGCAATATGACTTCTCGACTATTGTTATCGAGACTTTTCTCGATAAGAGCTCATTTTTCCAAATTAGTTTTATTATGCAGCAACATGGCTTCTTGATTATTATGGTTTGTTATTAGAGACCCCTCTCGATTAGAGCTACTCCTTTGTAATTAGTTACAATTTTTTTAAAGGTTGAAAATTTTTCCTTGTTCTAAAAATTATGCCTGTCAGATTTGGTAGCTCTACATCAAACCGTTTGGTCGTGTATAGACAACAAACCAGCAAAAGATTCCTTATTAGAATAGATTTATGATATTTCATATTTTATGATAAGTTCGATCTTGCGCGGAAACAAGGTCAGGAATACTTATTAGATTCCCAAAACTTTTGGTATTATAGGCATAAACACTGATTCACAGATTACATGAATAGATGATAATCTAACTATATTTAATATCACTGCTTACATTTTTGGAAATAAAAAGTTAAGTTTTTTCTTAGTAAACGATACAGGATTTCATTATTTTTAGCGGAACTTTATACAATCGAAACAAATATTACTAGTTATTTTTTATTACCAAACTCTACAACAGAGAAAGTCAGTACCCCCAAATATGAATTTGTAGCAGTTCACAAAGTAGAACACCCTTGTATATTTATGCAATTAAAAAAAATTGTGAGGGAATTTTATTTTTGTTACAAACTGGTTGGAAATATACATACTTTATAGAATTTTGTGTTGGTATGTACAATAATATTTTCTTCCTTCCGGCTTATATATATATATATATAAAGAAAAAGAAAAAATTCAATTCTTTGGTGTCATTATACATTTATTTCCGGTCTATGATGGCTCTCTTCAGATGTTGAATTAAGATATTGCTATATCATATCAATATCTTTATTCAACATCTGAAGAGGGTCATCATATATATATATATATATATATATACATATATATATATATATACATATATATATATCTAAATTGTTAAAAACAGATTTTCAAAGATATATATAAACTTATCTAGAATATTGAGACATACGATACAATTTTGGAGAAAAACACAGGAAGTTTATAACCACAACTTGCAGCTATCTCATTGCTTATTGGGGTTTATTGTCGACGTAGAGTAACCTACCTAGGAAAAAGAAAGCTTTGAACTACGGCTACAAAACTGACATCTTATCGCATCCTATCTATTGTGGAGGAATTAATACCGCATATCCTTATAGTAAATGGATTCGGCGATTCGAGTTCAAATCTTGGACGAAGTAGTTTGTGTTTCTCTTTGTACTAATGGCCTTGGGAAAGCATGAATCCATCTCTTCTCCTCCTAACTATGAGTAAATATCAGGATAGTTTTGGTTCTTTAGCATTAGTGAGACAATCAGTCTAGGAGAAAGAAACTCCGATGAATTCAACCCAATTATACTCCGCTAGAAAATTGACCGCGTGTCGCTTCTTGCTCCTGGTGAATAATAGTGGATAAACAGTTGACTTAATGCAGACTGGTCCCTTTTAGGCATGGTTGGGCAACCAACCAAGGAGAAAGAATGTATAGTTGATTAATTGGTGAAAATTAGACACTCAATATATTGGCCACTTGTGGAGGTGCCCGTGGTGTAATTGTTATCGTCGTAGGAAATGAACACGGCGACACGAGTTCAAATCCTGGACGAAACTCATTGCATTTCACATAGCACTAATACCCTTGGGAAAGGTATGAATCCAATTATCCTCCCTCCAGCTATGGGTAAATAGTAGGACAGACTTGGTTCTTCAGCCTTGGTTAGGCAACTAGTCTAGGAGAAGGAAAACTCTGAATTCAAACCTGTTAAACTCCACTTAAAAATTGACCTTGTGTCATATCCTGCCCGAGCGGAGGGGTTGGTAAATAGGATATATTGGCCACTTATATTTTGTAATAACTGCAGTTTGTAAGTTCTTAGCTGTTTCATCAAATTTTTCCGAGGAGTTCGACGAGTAATTTGTACCTTCTGACCAGTTCACCTTATGGGAGAATAAGAGTATTAGAAAATGGTGAGGAGTGTCAAGTTTCTTTCAAAAATCTGCGTTCGTAATCCTGATTTTCTGATTAAACCCCAGCACCGGCCTATGAGCACGGGTGTCCAGAAAACGAGCTTCCATCTCGGACGCCAGATAGATGTGTTGCATTCATCCATTCATCACTTAAATACACCCATTCTTTGCATAAAAAAACAGGCTATCGACTCTTAAATTCTTTGGTCCGTCTGTAAGTCCTTTTATCAGTCTCCTTTTTGCTGTTATCTCCTTTTTTCATTTTCATCCTCTCTCTCCTACCCAGTGCAATCAGTGGCAGATACTCACCTTTTACTCCTCACATCCTTCATTAACTTCCACTACCACCACCATTCAGTCAATCCCCTATCCATCTTTTTTTCTTTTTTAATGTTCGCTGTACAATAATAGCATCCGCGATGGACAATGAATGCAATTAAGCAGAATTATGATTATTGCTTTTTAGACAATCATGGCAGCTGAGACAACGATGAAGACGAACTCATTTCTCTGGCAAATTAAAGAATACTGGCCATGACGATAATGATCCGAAATTTCGGTGAAACAAATCAAAAAGTAAAAACCGCTTACTGGAACTCCGCATTGTAATTACTTTAATAAAGTTAGAATGTAATCAATCATACAATACACTAGCGTACGTGTGAACAGAACAGCAATAAGCTTTCTAATTTGGCCATTATATATATGTGAGTGCCAAGATACTTCACCAATAATGAGATTGAGAGATATACAGGAATAGACAAAAATAGCTACGTATAGAGGGAAAGAGAAAAATACATCGTTAAATTGATAGATAATGTACTTGACTTGGACGTATAACCTTATATATATATATATATATATATATCCATGGTGTAATGGACGTAGGAAATGGACACAGCGACACGATTTCAAATCCTGGAAAAGAGTTATTGCATTTCATATAGCACTCATACCTTTGGGAAAAGGTATAAATCTAATTAGTCTTCTTTCAGCTATGGGTAAATAGTTGGGCAGACTGTATTTTTTTTTAGCTTTGGTTAGAAAACCATTTTAGGTGAAGGAAAACTCTGAATTCAAACCTGTTAAACCCCGCTTAAAATTGGCCTTGTATCATGTCCTGCCCGTTCGGATGGGTTGGTATATATATATATATATATATATATATATATATATATTGCTACTAATAGTTTCAAATTTTTCACGATCCTCAGCCAATACTAGATTCTGAAGAATTTTCCTTTTACAATTGGGACGACAGTTTGGTCAATAGAAAGTGCGAAATAGAAAACGGCATCATGTTTACATTATAAAAGATCCGAAAAGAAATCTATAGAACAATAATCTTAATAAAATACCTTTTTTTTTTTTTTTATAGAGAGCAACTTTTAAACACAGGAATCACACACACACACACACACACACACATATGGGTGCTGGGCGTGTTCTAATCGTTAGTGAGGTAACCTAGCAGTTTATTGTTAGTGAGTTCGATTTTCACCGGATGCCCCAAATTTCTGGTGTAATACTAAACTAAGCTAAGCTAAGATTGATATATATATATATATTGTTTTTCTGGTTTTATAAAATATACCCCAAATTAACTTGATTAGATTATTTAAATTAATGATATATTTTTCCTCCCCATTTGGTTATTCCTCTACATGACTTGAAAAAAAAATTATACCAATAATTAAATGATTTAATCTATTTTGTTTAAGAAATATTTTATGAAGACAGAATGTTGAGCTATAAAAGAAAAAAAGTGCAAAGTGAACATAACCCGTTTGAGCCGGTGTTTGAAATCCGTTGACCGATTCTGTTCTTCGTGCCGTTAAACGTGAGGTCATCCCTAACTCACCCTGTCCTGTCTAATAAATGCGATAATCACCTTGTAATAATATTTCCTTATCTTCACGGGTTATTTGGGGGTGGGTGTTTAACCGCTACGAATTACCACCGTTGTCTTTGAAATCGAACTGTGTTCACATTGATGAATCGATTTAAAGTTACGCCTGTGAATAATTGATTCCAAGCAAACGAATCGATTTCCGTTTTCTTAAGACGTTAATGAATTGACCTTCTCTCAAGAAAGGCCAAGAGTAGATTTCATGATTCTCAAGTTTTGACATTAATGCTGACAAGCTGATCTGGCTTCAGTCGGTTGATCCCATTTTACCGATCTTCTCTACTGTCATTCAGGATCTTCACTCCCAACTTTTATGCTCTCAAGTCTTGATCATTTTTGTATCTACATTCACGCATCTGGGTCCACACATTCTCTCACACGCATCTCTTAATGTAATGGTTAGGTTTCTTTGTTTAATGACATATCAACCTTTGTGGGTTTTTTGATGCCAAAGCCCTCCTTTTAGAACAGTAGTGGTACCATTTAACCACGTCTAGCGGTTATGATGAAATTCATACCTTTTTCAAGAGTATTAGTCCAAAAGTGAACGCAATATTCCGACTGGAGTCCGAACTGACTTACTACGATATCACAATTCTATAAGTTAATCACTGTCCTTGTTAATGTAGATTATAACAGATATACATACACAATAGTTGTATGCTGTTTCGTTGGGTTGGTTGGTTGGTTGGTTTTCGGCATGTCAACACATTTTGTGTTATTTAATGGCGAAGTCATTTTTTTTTGTAAATAATTTTATGCATTTATCCAACCCCTCCGGACGAGAAGGATATGACACAAGGTCAATTTTTCAAGCGGAAGTTTGTATTCAGAGTTTTCCTTCTACCAAGCTTAAAGAACAGTCTGCCTTAGAATTTACCCATAAATAGAAGGAGAATAATTGGATTTGTACCTTTCCAAAGGGTATTAGCATCATGCAAAATGCAAACATCTTTGTCCAGGATTCGAACTCGTGTCGCTGTGTCCATTTCAATCGACGATAATCATTATATTATAGGCGCCTCCAAATGAATGTGTGGTTTCAAGAAACTTCCCATTCGAAAATCATTGGCAAACAATTAAGTAATAATTTGAATAATAATTACCCTGTCGGTGGGGCTTAGAATAATCTGACTGTATCCCTTAAAATGGAGTTAGACTCTCCCCCCAAGAGTTGTATCCTGAGTACTCATTTATTACGATTATTCTCAGATGGACTCTGGCCTGTTAGTACCTGTTAGAATTACGTCTATGAATCATATAGAATTGTTCAATCTTTTATTAGATAATTATTGATATCAAATTGAATTATCAGTGTTAAATAGTAATGCTTCAAACCATTTAACAGTGGGCAAACGAAGGAGCTCTAGCTCGTTTACAAATAGTTAATTTGAAACAATTCAATTAAAAATCACACACACACACACACACACACACACACACACACACACACACACACACACACACACACATATATATATATATATATATATATATATATATATATATATATTATACCAGTGTGTGGTTGTCACAATTTCCCTTGGTGGGTTTGTGGCAGACCAAATGCGGTATAATTTGGAGAATGCTCAATATCTGCGATAGAGCTATTATATAAGGATAATGATAATAAATATATATTAGTTTATACATATATAAATTTATAGCATGGATCTTTATCTGCGAATAATTGTTTCATGCCGTCTTATTACGACAATCATCAGACAGAGAAAAAAAGATATTTGAGAAATCGAAAAAATCGAAAAATACTGTCAGGCAAATATTTACGTTGAGATTTGTATGACTTTTATGTGTGTGTGTGGATTAAATTTGCGTATTACTGTATGTGGTCGTCGTATTGGAGATTGTTTGCGTGTTTATGTGTATATATATTTATATATATAATAACCATTTCGAACATGGACTCTTACCGTAGAGTCAATGCGGCTTCCGCAAAGAACGTGGGACTGTTGACATGGTGTTTGCTGCAAGATAGCAGCAAGAGAAGTGTCAGCAACAGAATACTGACCTCTACTCGACTAATGTTGATCTGGCCCAGGCATTTGACATGGTCAGTAGAGATGGCCTTTGGAAAATCACGGCAAAATACGGCTGTCCCGATAAATTCCTTACCATCGTTAGACAATTTCATGACGGCATGCGTGCAAGGGTGCAAGACTACGGAGAAAGCTCCCTAGCTTTTCCCGTCACAAATGGGGTTAAGCAGGGATGTGTCCTGCGGGGGGCAGGACACATCCCTGCTTAACCCCATTTTCAGTATCAAGTTTTCTGCGATGCTGTTTGACGCATTTAATGGTTTGGATAAAGGAATGGATATTCGATACCGCACTGAAGACTCTGTCTTCAACTTCAGAAGGCTTCAAAGCAAAGACCAAAGTGAAGACTGATATCGTCAACGAGTTTCTGTTCGTTAACGACTGTGCACTGAACGCTACTACCAAAGCCAACATGCAAAACAATGTTTACAAGTTCTCAATGGCCCGTGAGATTTTTGGCTTAACCATCAGCACAAAAAAGACAAGTGATGCACCAGCCAACGCCTGGAAAACCAGACGTCGAGCCCAACATCACAATCAAAGGACAACGACTGAACGTGGTAGAAAGGTTCATCTACCTCGGCAGCACCCTTTCATAGATGACACCAGACTCGCAAAAGCGAGTACAGCCTTTGGCTGACTGTGTGGAATCGGAGAGGTATCTCGGACACAATCAAAAAGGTATACCGAGCTGTCATTCTTACCACCCTTCTTTATGGCTATGAAACGTGGACAACTTATCCACGGCATATAAAGAAGCTAAACCACTTTCACATGACCTGTGGAAGATTCTCGGCATCACATGGCAGAAACACATCTCAAACACCGAAGTTTTAACTCGGGCTTCTGTTCCCAGCATCTACACCATCTTGATGTAATCACGGCTTCGTTGGGGCGGTCATGTTGTCCGCGTGAAAGATCTCTGGCCCCCGAAGAAAAAGTGCTTCAAAGACACACTGAAGGTCTCCATGAAATCTTTCGGTAAATTGACTGGAATAACTGGCGCAAGATAGAGATAAGTGGCGTGAAGTTGTCAAACGTGGAGCGAAAGTAAAACCAGAAGAAACGCAGCAAAGACTCAAAAAGGGTACTTGATGCCTCCTTGATTAACACACAGCATTATAAGGTACGAATCAAGGGTAAAGTGGATTAAAGAACGGAGTAGCACCCTCTCCTACCCCTCGGTATAGTAGCTAATGAAAAGGAAAGCTTTGGGTCACCCTCGACTACGGTCAGCTTACTTATATATAAATATACACACACACACACACACACACACACACACACATATGGTTTCTTTAGTTTTTTTTCTTGTTTAACAGAATATCAACTTTGGTGGGTTATTTGATCCCAAAGCCCTTTCTGTAAAAGAACGGTAATAGCTGGTGAGGTACGGGAGTTCATACCTTTCCCAAGGGTATTAGTCCGAAAGTGAACGTAATAGCATGACTGGAGTTTGAACTTACTCACTATGATGTTGCAGTCTAACATAGAGGGATAAGGGGGTTCATGCCTTTCCCAAGGGTATTAGTCCGAAAGTGAACGTAATAGCGCGACTGGAGCACGAACTCGCTTACTATGATGTTGCAGTCTAACATAGAGGGATAAGGGGGTTCATGCCTTTCCCAAGGGTATTAGTCCGAAAGTGAACGTAATAGCGCGACTGGAGCACGAACTCGCTTACTATGATGGCGCATCCAGTACCTTAATTACTACCCAACAGAGAATACCACTAATATATATATAATTCATCTGTACTTATGAATACATACTTATATAGATTCAAACCAATATATTTTCAGGCATCGCGTGTACATACATGTTGATGTACGAAAGTGCACATATAAATAAGAGCTGATGGCAAATGGATGATTTTAATATCCTATGTAATCAATAACCTTTGTAGATTAACTATTGCTTCCAAAGTGACTCATTGAAATTCTTAAGACGTCAATAGTAAGCCGTTCCTTCTCGACTCGCATTAAAGAATTGCCCTTTTTAACTCGACAAAAGTACCCAATACAAGAGACATGAAATATGAAGATGAAAGCTCCTCACACTGTCAGCTTTTCGTTAGGCCGTGGAGCAACATTTTACTCATAATGAGAGTGAATAACGGTGACATCAAAATGCCATAAATGTCAAGAAAGGATTTCCAATCTTAAACTTTTCTTCAGAATATTCTTGAAATATATATAAAAGCTTTTGAAGTGGGTGGATGGACAGTATGGAAGCTGTTAGGGGACATTTAATCTAGAAATGTCTCTTTATCCAATTAAAAACATTTTAAGACATGCTCATATATGCTGTTTTAGATGTATTTTTGGATGGGTTTTGTTCTAGGATCCGGGCAAGACAGTGTACAAATTGAAGCGTGCTTAGTGTCTTAAGCTTGTAGGAAAAGAATCGTCGCCTGAATGAGGCATGAACCCATTTCTTCTTTCCCCAGCTGTGCATAAATAGTTAGGTAGACTGGGTTTATTATTTTCCTCTACTTAGAAAACTGACCCTGTGTCACATCCATTTTCTGGCGGAGGGATTGAGTAAATATATACTCTCATATTCACTCTTATATAAAGGGGTAGTACCAGTTAGTACCCATGGATAAAATCTGTTTGAGATATTTAAAAGGATTTTGAACTACATAGATATATTGGCTCTAAATATTGATATTGTTTCTTAGTATTAAGAGTTTATCTGTTTGAAATAAGTAAAGATAAATTATGGGGAAGTATATAATTGGAGATTATAATTGTTAAACTGGGGTTTCTTATAAAATGATGACAAAAGAGTTTCTCTTCCTTTCTCTAAAGACAGTTCGATATTAATAACCCACCGTCCAATTGGTTTCTTTGCTTATATCAAACCTTTGTGGGTTATTCAATGCTAAAGCCATCTTTGTAGAGGAAGGTTACCCTCTGTCTGAGCAGGCCAGAACATTTTAAACATCATAATAAGAGAGGGAAAATATAAAAGAATATTACGTGTTTATTCACCTCTTTTCGCCTTCGAGACAAGAATAACGATTGACGACTTTTAAGTTCTATCTGGGAGCAAGCGCCAGCATTATCCGCTTTTGATGTTACAATTTTGTTTGCCAACATATAACACAAATATTGGTAAATAATAATTAAATAAAGTTTCTATAAAGCCTTAAATAATGTCGAATTATTTTTACGCTTATCTGTTAAAACATATTCTTGTAAATATCTATCAATATGTATACATATCATCATCATCATCATCATCTTGTCGTGCCACCAGCACAGATATCCCTGGCCTTTTCTCGCCACTCCTCCCTATCGTTCATCGCTTCTGGCAGGTCTTCAGAGCTACATCCCGTATCCTCACAGAGCTGCCGTATGTAGGTTCGAGCTGGTCGTCCTGCTTTTACTCGGACATATGAGGGGGTCCATAGGAGAACATCAATTATGAGCTCGTCCCTGCTTCTCCAGCAGTGTCCTGCATGTCTGGTTCGTCTAGTTTTCGTGATGGGAGGTAGGTGGCCGTACAGCTGGTGCTTTGTGGGGTGTTGCCTCTAGGACTTGTTCAAAATTGCTCGTAGCATTCTTGTGTAGTTACTGTCAAGCTTTTTCTCCATACGTTTAGTTAGCGTCCATGTAGTGCATCCATATAGCAGTATTGTCACGACCGCTGCTTGGAAGAAACTGCGTCTCATTGTATCGGTCAGGTCTGACTCCCATATGACCGATAGCCATCGATAGCTGTCCATGCCTTTGTTAGTCTCATGTCGATGTCTTTTTCGGCTGATGAGACACTGCTTCCTAGGTAAGTGAACTTGTCAACTAGTTTCAGAGAGCTACCGCCTAGTGTGGAAATGTTGCCTGTTTGATTAAAGCACATGTTTCGCTTGCATTGACACGGAGGCCAATGTCCGCGTTGTGTTTCGGCTTGGACGGGTGTATTTGCCAGAATCGCTATGTCATCGGCGTAGTCGGCGTCGGTAATTGTTTTTGCGGGGTACCTTCCCCTCAACGCTATTTATTATTATTAAATAAATATTTAATTGCCTATGAAATCAAATATATTAGGATTTTTCATTGATTGATTGATTTTAACGGCATGTCAACACGTTTAGGGTTATTTTATATCAAGTGGTTAGGGAATCGCGTTCATTGTACTTCCATGTTTACATTTTCTGGGCAGTTATTTCTTTTGCTGACGCTCCAATCAAAAACGAATAATTTTTGAATAGATCTATTTGACCTACAGATGGGATGCTAACTGGTACTACCACTTCAGAGTGGAACTGGGAGTAATTGAAATGAAGGAGTACTCCACATTTCTCAGTTCTTTAGAACTTTAGCTTTAACATCGGATACAGTTTAGTCCCATACCCAGGACACACTAAGATTTTTTATTATATCTGGTGAAATATTATACAATCAAAATCAATATTATTAAGTATGCTTTGTCATCAAATATTGAAACAAAAAAATATGAATATGTATGAGTTGGGGTGGTAAGAATTGACCTTGTGTCGCATCCTGCCCGTAACGAAGTGGTTGGGTGAGTAGACTCAATTTGTGTCGAGTCTACCAATACAAGGTCAAATTTTCTTAAGCATTTTCCTTCTCCCAGATTGGTTTCCGAACCAAAACTAAAGAGTCCAATAGCAGGTGAAAATAGATGGATTAATACTTTTCTAAAGGGCATTAGCGCAAAGTGAAACGCAAACTGCTTCATTCAGAATTTGAATTCGGGTCATCGATTTCATTTTCTCAGACGATAACCGTTATGCCAGTCGCCTTCATTAAATGTAACAGTCCAATAGTAAGTACACCCCGTGTATATATTTATGTTATTTCATTTTTGGTTACTGACATATACAGTAATGTAGAGTTCAGTAATAAATACTAAATGATATCCGAATAGTATTTGAGTAATATCTTAATAACATAAAGATCAACGTCGCCATGAATGTTGAGTTAATATTTTGTTGACCATGTACAAATAATGATTTAGCACAGATATGCTGCCGGCCGATGGAAAAAGTCCCTTCCAGTCCGGAAATTTAAATAATTTGAGTAATGTTGATGTTGACACTTACCAAAATGCTATGATAGGATAAAATCCTTGCAAATGCAAATAGCATTTTAAATTATTGAAGACATGTTTATTGTTTCTAAAATGATACTACGGCATGAAAAGTTCAGGAACTACTGACTTACGCCATTTTCTTTTATATTATTACATATTTCCTTTCTTTTCCTGCATTTATTAACAATCTGTTTTATTATTTTATATCGGAAATTTTCTATTTGATTAAACATTTATACCCTTCAACTTTTACGATACTTTATTATTGTATCGAGTCTTCTAACGCTTTCTAATAAATTTTACATTTATTCACAATGGGGAGTTTTCATTATCCGACATTTTTTAATATATTTTTTTTAATAAAATGGTCCTTTATTTAACCGAACAGTTATAAAACTCGTAATGTGATTTCAACAAAGTTGTTTATTCCGTAAAATTCTTTATTCTCCAACCAAGTTCTAAGCATCGTCGTCAAGAGGCAAGTTTAATGCTACATCTGAAGTTCATAGCATTCATTTTTGTATGTTTAAAACGTGTTATGCCAATATGTGATTTACAATAGAAATAATAAAAATAGCTTTGCCTTTGTTAATGGGTAGAATTTTGCATTCTTCACTTGGTCGGTGTTGCTGATTTCTTACACTGATTCACACAATATCATAGGCGTAGTTTCGTAATCAAGGCCTATGAGAAGGTGATTCAACCGATACATCGGTCCAGGGCCAGGAGAACCTATGAGGAACCTGGCAGATTCTTCCCTAAACAAAGAAAAGCTATTTCCATGAGTTGATGATTGATTGAAGATAACATTCTAATGAGGCTATTCTGACTGCGCTATGATTTTAAAGATGGAAATCGTTTACTAGCTATAATTTAGATTAATCGATTGATTGATTTAAACAGGTGATCATCTTGTTGTGGGTAGGATACAGATAATAAAGTTTGTATAATTCTTATTTCTCTTATGAGACCCAGGAGCGATATATGAACTAGTGACAGTGTGCTTGTCATTGAATAGTTATATTTGATTGGTCCTTTTCTTCTAAGGTTCAACTTTGGATTGGTCAACTAAAAATACTTTTGGATACTAACCAGTATCCTGGATTTCTAACTTCAATAAATAAAATATAAGATATTACCTAAGTGAAAAAATATGTTCCTACAAATCCATAACTTGACTAGCTTTTGCTATCTGTAGACAGTGTAACTTTAACCCTATAAAAGCATATATATATATATATATATATGTGTGTGTGTGTGTGTGTGTGTGTGTTGAAATGATAGATTGTAGTGAATCTGATAGTATGAGAGAAATACATGAAAAATTTGGATAAACCAAACACTTAACTCAAATTTAGATGTGTGATATTTCGTTCGGCTTTATTTCATCTCGAACTTCTTCAGACAGAGACCGTTTTCTGAGCTTTTCTATTTAAAAGTATGTGAAGAGAAATGATAAAATGGTGGAGGGGGTATAGTTGTAGCAAGAAAGCAGGGAGGGATTTATTATTGGTTTCATTAAAAAAATTTTGTTTTGAAAATGGACACATTTCTGCGACATCCCAATCTAGGCAATATCTTTCCATGAAACAAGATATGCTGAAAACCTTTCACCCAAACCCTTCCCTACTTTTTTCTTATCAGCCCCCTAAAATCTATCTCCACTTTCAAAACAAAAAACTTTAATGAAAACCTGATAAGTAGAATTATTAATGTTTGATTGGAATACTTGAAACCACTCATCAGTATCCATACAAATGAACTCTAGCGACTCGTTTAAAAATGGCGTTACCTACAATCTATTTGCTCGCAAACCATATATATATATATATATATATATATATATATATAACATCAGGATTTAGCATTGAATGACCCACAAGAGCTAATATGCCATAAAACACTAACTAATCAACCAGCCATTGTACATTATTTCATAATCAAACTCTATTTCACCACTGTAATCGTAATGTATTGTGGACGCTTTGCATTGGTTTGGTTTGGTTTGGTTTTATGGCATATCAACCATCATAGGTTATTTGATTTTAAATCCTGTTTATACTTATATATTAAATATATATGATTTGTGAATACATTTTGTTGATAACATTTCTAAACGAGCCTCCTTTGTTTTATACATTTAAATGGTTTCAAGTATTGTTATATAACACTAACAATTTAACATCAGTCATTTGTTTGCACACATTTAAATAGATATACATGATATGCAAGAGATTAGTTTGTCGCTAATTTGATTTTTACCTGACTTAGAAGTAATTTGTTTGCGCGCTGATATTGTTATTGTTTCTCCAAAGTTAAATAGTTTCAATCATTACTATCGAACACTAAAAAGTCTAATCAATGTGTATCATTTTGTTTGCGCACAGTGAAGTAGTTACAAATATTGTTCTTTAACATTAATGATTCAATTCAACATTGCTCAATCGTTGGCACATAGTTAAATGGTTTTAAGTATTCTTATGTATCACAAACAATTCAATTAAACATCAGTTATTTGTTTACAAACGTTTTTTTTTCAAAAATTCAATTTAGCATAAGTCATTTATTTGCGCTCATTTTAAATATCAAACAGTTCTATTTGACCCCATAGATAGAACCCTATCTGGTGCTACGACTTCGAGCCTGAGTGGACCTGGGAGCAATGGCAATGAAGGAGTACAACATATTTTCAAGAGCTCCTCTGATTGGAGCCTCACCATCAGATTGTTAAATGTCATAATCGGGACACTCCTTGGAGAGGATCTTACCCTTCTGCAGAGATGCAGTCAGTGTATTTTACAGCTCCAGCCGATTGGACTATCTCTAGATTGGCGTTTCCCTTACACTAGTTAACCTTTCCCTAAAATGCTCCTAGCATGACCCTCGAAACTATTTTATAACATTTCAACTTTATATGCAGTCACGGTAGAGTTCTTGGCAATGTTTTATTTTCTTGTTTTTTTTTATCCTTTTGATCTTAAATAGAAAATGAATAGATTTTTTAATGTTTTCGTTTTGATTTTGTTTAATTCTGTTTGTTTTTTCTTCTTTGAACATTTATTGCATTAAAACTGTATGATACTTTTTTCCAAGTTGAATGAATTTGTATGAGCCTTGCATGAATCTTGGATATCTTAGAACGTTACAGATTTTGAGTGTGTGCAAAACATGAGCTCGTTTGATCACTGTCTTTTTGACCGTTGAAATCTACGAAAAAGCTTTAAGCCTCATCGCACGTGGCTCCGCGTCGTATTCAGTGATGTCATTAATTTCTTCATTCTCACGATCAATACGATTTCCAGATCGCATCTGCACATCTAGATCACCCCTGAATATCCAGATGGCACCTGCACATCCGATGTCATGAGTTTGACCCCAAGCATCAAGTTGTTTCGCAGAATCTCACATCGATAAGCTTAATTTTCCATACACACAAATAATTAGATAGATAAATAATAAATAGATAAATAAATAAATAAGGAAAAACTAACACTTAAAAAATTTAATGCTATGAATACATTATTTTACACAATATCCTCTGAGGAACATATTTTTTACTTAATAAAAGCCATTTAAACGATAAATTAAGCAAGTAATATCTCAAACAGCCATACCGAACTCACATGCAGCATAGAGCCAACGCCTTGTTATTATTATGCCAAATTGCGACTTTGAAGACCTTTGAAGGAGTTCTGCAATTCTTGAAATATTGGTTACGAGAAAATACTCTTCATGGATCAGAATAGAAATTTTGACAACAAATCCCTGTGCTTCCTACTAGGTTCTCGCCAAACGTATAAATAGCTCTGACGTTGTTTTTTATCCTCACTTTTTGTCGAGATATCTAAAAAGTCGACGCGTGTGAATTCTTTCTCCATCAAACTGCATGAATGGTTTAGCAGCAACTCGATTCCTCGCAGTCTAACTGACCCCACACACAGCAAGGTTCTATGCTGGGTGGCTATTTGGAATATTACCTGTCCAATCGACTCGGGCTGTAGAATATGCCATCCGCATCTCAACAGAAAGGTAAGACCCCCAATAAGTGTCCAGGATATGACACTAAACCATCGGATGGTGAGGCTTCAGTTATAGAGCTCTGGAGAATGTGGAGTATCACAATTTTAGCATTACTCCCCATTCCACTCAGCCTCAGAGTGGTAGTACCTGTTATGGCCTATCTATGAATGAAACAGAACCGTTTGGTTGGTTGGTTGGTTGGTTGGGTTTTATAGCATACTAACCTTTGTCGGTTATTTAACGCCAAATCTATTTTTATACAAATAGTCAGTTCTATTTCAAATTAGCCAGTTTAGCATGAGTACACAGTTTGATTGTCAAAAACATTTTTATTTCAAGCTATTCAGTTTAGACAGACAGTTCTAAATCGTATAATTCTTATTCAAACAATTCAGTTTAGTATACGTATATATTTTGTCCACACACAGTTAAATATCAAAAGAGTTCTATTTCAAATAATTAATTTCAGAATAAGTACGCAGTTTCGATCAAGCGGTTCAGTTTAGCATAAGTACACAGTTTGATTGTCAAAAATATCTATATTTTAAGCGATTCAGTTTAGTTAAACAGTTCTAATTCAAACAATTTAGTTCAGTATAAGTACGCAATTTAGTTCTATTTAACCCATAGATAGGGCCTTATCAGGTGCTACCACTCCGGGTCAGAGTGGACCTGGGAGCGATAGCAATAAAGGGGTACTCCGCATTTCCAAAAGCTCCAGTATCACTGGAATATCACCATCAGATTGTTTCGTGTCATATTCAGGACACTCGTTTAGAGGAGGGGGTCTTACCCCTCTGCAGAGGTGCAGTCAGTGTATTTTACAGCCCCAGCCGACTAGGCAATACACAGAGTTAATGTCAAAGCAGTTTTATTTCAAATAATTCCGTTTGGCATAAGTATGCAGTTTTGATGTCAAAACAATTCTATTTCGAGCAATTAAGTTTAGCATAAGTACACAGTTTCAAAGTTAAAACAGTTCTATTTTAAATAATTCAGTTTAGCTTAAATACGCAGTTTAAATGCAAAAATAGTAAACCTTCGAAACCAGTGTTTAGTTCTATTTGACCGATAGAGAGGACCATCTCATGTGCTACCAGAATGGACCTGGCAGTGATGGCAATGAAATGGTGCACCACATTCCCCAAAGCTCCAGCATTACTCTAACCTCACCATCAGATAGTTAAGTGTCAAATCCAGAACACTCATTGGAGTGGGGTGGGAGCTTATTCCACTAGCGAGAAGCAGTCGGTATATCCTACAGCCCCAGCCTACTGGGCAAAATAGAGACGTTTAACCATTTAACTGTGGGCAAACAAATAATTAATATTGAATAGAATTATTTGTGATAGAGAGTGATACTTGAAACCATCTGCAAATAAAACTATTATTGTGATCAATATTTGAAACCAATTCACTGTGTGTAAAAAGTGATTAATATTAAATAAGATTATTAGTGTTAGATAGCAAGACTATATACCATTTGACTGTGTACCAAAAAAAGTAATACTTAATTGTGTACTAACAAATTCACTCTAACTTATTTAAAAATAAGATTATTTTCAAGCTATTAACTTAAAAATCATACGAATAATCATTTAACTGTGTGCAAATAAATGACAGATACTAAATTGTTAGTGTTACATAGAAATAATTGAAACCATTTAACTGTGTGCAAACATTTAATTAATATTAAATAGAAATATTTGTGTTAGATAGCAGTACTTGAAACCATTAAACCATGGGCAAAATAATAAGCTCTGGTTCGTTTAAAAATGTTACTTATAAATTATTTGTTTACAAATAATATATATTTAATATATGCATAAACAGGATTTGGCATTAAATAACCAACAACGGTTGATATGCCATAATCTTAACTAACCAACCAGCCAACCTTGGATATTACTAACTTAATTCATAATTCAAATGGGTTTTATGAAGCTAGAAATTATGTTTCTTAAACAATATAGTAAAATAATGCATATAAATCTTTCTGAGGTGTGAATTTCTCTAATGTACAAATACAAGCTGAAGCAATCAGTTACTTAAGAGATTTAGATGGCAATTGGTTACATTACAAAGGTTTTTACCAATTAAAAGTTTACACCGATCGTTTATACTCGGCAAGCATTTTTATTTAAAAATCAACATAATTATAAAGAAATTTACCAAATATAATTTTTGTTTGGTTGTTTAATAGCATATCAACCTTCCTGGGTTATTCAATACCAAAGCCATCCTTGTAGAAGAACAGCTGTGATACTATTTAATCGATTGCTAGGAATGGATAAAGAGGTTCAGACGCTTTCCTAAGGGTATTAGTCAGAAAGTGAACATCATGGGACAACTGAATATCGAACTTGCTTACTTCGTGGCTGTAGTCTATCACGTTAGCCATTACACTACGAGAACTTCATCGAACATATTCTTATATTATATTATAATCTTATGAAGTTAATATTGTTCAGTGAAAAAAGTTACCGGAATTTGGTTCGTTGGGGTTTATGGCATATCAACACTTGTAGGTTATTTACTGCCAAATCCTATTCTCTCTCTATCTATCTCTCTCACTCTCTCTCTCTCTCTCTCTCTCACACACACACACACATACAACACCCCATATATATATATATATATATATATATATATATATATATATATATATATATATATATATATATATACTGTAAACAAATAGTTCGTAGGTAAGATTTTAAACAAGCCAGAGCTCATTCGTTTGTCTGCAGTTAAATGGTTTCAACGAATATTATTTAATGCTAATAAAACTATTCAACATTATTCATTCGTTTGCATCCAGCTAATTGGTTTCAAGTATTGCTATGTAACACTACCAACTCAATTAGAAATTTGTTTGGACTCAGATAAATTGTTCAACAGTTCTATTTGAACCACCTAGGGGGCCCTAAGCGGTGCTACTACTCCAGGTCAGTATGGATATGGAAGTAATGGCAATGAAGAGGTACTCTACATTCTCCCAAGCTTCAGGAATGAAGCCTCACCATCATATAATTTAGTGTCATATCCAGGATACACGTTGGAAGGTGTATTCAACAATCCCAGTCGATAAGGCTGCCGAAATTTGTAAATAAACGATTTAATTTAAGCAAGAAACACTAAACAGATTTATTGGTTTTGAATATTTTGTGTTTTGACCGAATTGGTAGTTCAAGAAAAGCTTTGACCTTATGAAATTATTTCACGTCTTCAGCAGAAAGCTTAACTATGAAATTGTCTTTATTATGACCATTTTTAAAAAGAATTTTTCGGTTTTAAATTTGTGCAATTATTTATGTCGTATTGGAACTTATTCAAAATCTATTATTCCTTGTTAGTGGCCCACTCTAGATGAAAAACAGCGTTTCCTTGTGAGGAAAAAATATTCTTATAAAGTTAAAATCTTTTTTGGGCTTTGAAAGTATGTATCGCAAGTTTGGTAGCTCTTTATTAAATCGCTTAGCTGTTTCTAATGGGGACAGATGAGGTTTTTCCCAATTATATATATATATATATATATATATATATATATATAAAAGTTATACTTTTATGTTCCCTTTCGGACAAAAATCCTTGAGAAGGGTATGAACTCCATCATCCTTACTCCCAGCTATGGGTTAAATATTACCACTACCGTTCTTCTGCAAGGATATCTTTTGAAATGGATCATTTGCTAATAATTTAACTTAAAACAATTAGTATGAAGTATAGACATCTTTATTAGCAATAATTTTGGTACACCGACACCTGCAGATCTTGTCTTATTTTTCCAGTAAATTGGTTACAGATCTTGACTTTCGTCCCTAACTTTCTCTCTTGTTGCATTCCATAAGTTCTCGATTGAATTTAAGTCAGTAATTTGTGCAGTCGATCCCGTTACTTCAATGTTTTTCTCGAATATCTTTTATTCGTCTGGTAGAGAGCATTATTCCAGCACGAAAATGGCTGGCTGTTAAGGAGATGCTTGTTGGAAAGGAATGACATGTCGCTTATATAAGTTTGAATAACAATCAGCATTTACGATCCATTTATTCTTGCAATAGGTCTAAAACTGTCAGAGAACATTTTCATGATATTTCTCCTCCACACAAATTTAAGAGACTTTTTACATACTTTGGTTTAAGTTTGTCTGTGTACGAAGTAGAACAAATTTTCTGCTGTCAGATCTAACAAAATTGAATTTAATTTCATCGTTGTGGCGCGCTTGGCGTGATGGTTATCACCGAAATGGAATTGGTGACCTGAGTTCAAATCCTATACAACACTGCTTATGTTTTACTTCACGTTAACGCCCAATGGAAAAGGCATGAATCCCTTTGTTCTCCGCTGATCCATGGGTAAATAGTAGTGCGAACTGGGCTCTTTAGTCTCAGTAAGGAAATCAGTCTTGGAGAAGGAAAACTTTGGATTCAAACCAGTTGTACTCACCTTAAAAATTGACCTTGTATCAAATCCTGCTCGTGACCGAGGGTTTGGGTAAATACATATATATTGGTGTTATTTAATGCCAAATCCTGTCATATATATATATATATATATATATATATATATATATATATATAACAGAAACTACGCATCTAATACTTCCTTATCCTCGTACATATGGCAGCTAAAAGACACAAACATCTCTCCTACAATCAACTGGGAGAGATACTAAAATAAGCACCTGCCTACAATAAATAAAAAAAAATGCCTTCTTTGTCTCGACGAAAAATTAGCCATCATAACCTACCAATCACAAAACACCCTACTAAATAAAAAATGTGAAATCCTTTCAAAATGTCGGCACAAAAACGTTTTAAATAACTAATAATGATAATCCTTAGTAAATAGTTGATCAGTTCTATTTTACACATTGATAGGGTCCTAACAGGTACAGACACTCCAGGTCAGAGTGAACTTAGGAGTAATGGCAATGAAGGAATACGGCATATTTCTCAAAACTCTGAAGCCCAGTCGGCAGGGGCTGTAGAATATATCGACTGCATCTTTGCAGAGGGTTAAGTCTCCCCTAACGAGTGTCCAGGATATGACATTTAACAATCCGATAGCGAAACTATAGTCAGTGGGGCTCTGGGGAATATGGAGTCCCCCTTCATTGCCATAACTCCCAGGTCCACTCTGACCTGCAGTAGTAGCACCTGATAGGGTCCTCTCTATGGGTCAAATAGAACAGTTTCACATTTAAACTGTGTATTTATGCTTAATTGTATTGTTAAGAATAAAATAGTTTGATCATTTAACTCTGTAAACAAATAACTGATGTTCAATTGAATTGTTAGTGATACATAACAATACTTGGAACCATTTAACTGTGTGCAAACAAGTGAGCAATGTTGAATAGAATAAGTAATGTTAAATAGCAATATTTGTAACCACTTAAACATGTGCAAACAAATGATTGATATTGAATAGAATTATAAGTTTTAGATTGCAATTATTGAAACCATGCAACGGTGTAGGAACAATAGCAATACTAGTATGCAAATAAATTAGTTCTACCTCAGTTAAAAATGAAATTACCGACAAACTTATCTCTTGCATATCATGTATATCTATTTAAATGTGTGCAAACAAATGACTGATGTTAGATTGTTAGTGTTACATAGCAATACTCGAAACCATTAAAATGTATACAACAAATGTGGCTCGTTTAAAAATGTTATCAACAAAATGTGTTTACAAATCATATATTCAATATATATGTATAAACAGGATTTGGCATTAAATAACCTACGATGATTGATATGCCATAAAACTAAACCAAACCAAACCAAAGCAAAACTTTGGGACAGGAGTCTCACCAAATGGAGTTTAGTGTCATACCTAGGACACGAGTTAAGAAGGGGGCGTCTATAGATGTGCAGTCGGTGTGTTCTACCCCCCATCAGAAGACAGGTTGATTTTTTTTCAGATGAAGGAATTTATAGAATAAATTTTCTCATAACCCTTTCCGATAAAAGTGTTTTCATAAATATACCAGGATATAACAGGAACTAATATTTTTATGAATTTCTATGGCAATAACTATTAATAACCGTGTTTTTATTTTGCGATTTCAGACTAGACTCAATAAAAAAATAACTTAAAGCAAAGACATAAGCTATATGTAATGCCTCATAATTTGTAAATTCATTTAATTTTAAAGTAGAAAGGTAATCGTTATTAAATGAAATTAATATCGGACTTCATTAAATGAAATGTAAAAATGACAGAACATTATCGGCAATTAATCAAGTGTTTGGTCACGTATATTTTTCCAAGAGGAAGCAGACGTGTCTAAATAGGCGTAACTGAACGGATTACACACACACACACACACACACACACACACACACACACACACACACACACACACACATGTATATATATATATATATATATATATATATATATATATATATATATTTAAACAGGCAATAGATATATAGATAATATGATTATATCTTAAATGCCATAATATATATATATTTAAATTGGCGTAATATATATATATATATATATATATATATATATATATATATATATATATATATATATATATATATATGGTACTAATTGCACTCAAGTCGCTCCTTTCCACAATAGGTTGAGAGGAAAAATCGTTTTTTTTTTTAAAAGGCTTGCTCTTTGCCAAAATAAAAACGATGTTAACTCTGGGTTTCATGCTAGGTACTCTTCAAGTGGGTAAATGGTACTGGTTGCTACGGTAAAGTTGGAAGTAAAAGAACCCTATTTGGGCAGAGTATAAATTTTTATATCATGTTACTTACTTAGTATAAATACATTATATATATATATATATATATATATATATATATATATATATATATATATATGTACTCTACCCCGAAGTGGTAATATCTGTTAGGGTATTACCTATCAATGGGTCAAACAGAACTGTTTAATCATTCACTATACTTGAAACGATTTAATTGTCTAAGAACAAATGAGCTCAGGTTTGCTTAAAAATTTTACCCATAAACTATTCGCTTAAAAATCATATGCATAAACAGGATTTGGCATTAAATAACCATTAAGCATTGATATGCCATTAAACCAAATAACCTCATCAAACAGTTCTAGTTGTCCTATACATGAAACTCCAACACGTACTACCACTCTGAGCTATTTTCACTTTCTGACTTGGAAAAGATATGAACCTTGTTACCCCCACAGCTATGTGTTATATAGGACTGCTACTGTTCTTCTTCAAAGATGGTTTTAGCATTAAATAATCCACAAAGATTAATGTGCCATTAAACAAAGACGCAAACAAAACAAACCACTCCAAGTTAGAGTGGACCTGGAAGTAATTGCTAAGAAATAGCATTGAATATACTCCAGATCTCCAGAACTGAAGCCTTGTCATCAGATGGTAAGTGGGGTGGTCTTATAGTGGATACAGTCACCATATTCTGATCCCCACTAATAGGGAAGAGAAAAAATCGAGGTCAACTCGCTTAGCATAAAGTTTAGCAAGCTCGGCAATCAGACTGTTGTTTGTGAGCTTAATTATTACTGAATATCAATTATTTCTGGCCTTGTGCTAAACTAAGTGACGGTCGTTGAATGACGATAACTATATATGAATATTCGTTTATTAAAAATTGAAGTAGTCGATTAAAATTCTTAATGGCCATTTTACGGATTAAGTTCACGAGTTTTTTTTTTCTGCCTAACATTATTACGATTACATAAAAAAATCAATATTCATATCGGTTTTGAGTTAATAACGTAGTTACCCGGACAAATATATTCTGATCCTGATGTGCAATTTTATTTTTGTGCACACAGACGTGACAAAATACCAAATACTAACCGGAACAATGATTTAATTGCCAAAATACTCTGAATTATTTTCGCTATTTTTGATTTTAAAAATTTCTATTACCGCACAATAAAGACGAGTAATACAAATGTTTTACTTTATCGTTTATTAAGCAGACTCATGTTTTCTAATATTAGATCGAGAACAGAGTCATTAATGTGTATCATACAAGGGTTGGTATATTAACCAATGAAATTAATTTTTGATTTTCAGGTTTGCAGCTTTTATTCAAAATCAGCTGATCACTGTCAATTTTATCATGAATCATTCAACCACCGTCGAACATAGATCAGATCTGATGAGAGTCTTCACTTTTGTTATATGTTTCTCAGATTGACCGAGTATATATCGTGGTAGAGGTTGTTTGCATTTCATAGAGCAAATAATACTCTGAAAAAAACCTATGAATCCAGCTATTCTCCGACCCACGCAATGTGTAAATAGTAGAACAGACTGTACTCTGCTCTGGCAACTGGTCTAAAAATTGACCTTGTGTTACATCCTGCACATAGCGGAGGGGTTGGGTAAATTCATACCTTTATAATAATCCAAGAATACTCAAATGAAAGTGAATTCCGAGAGGCAAATATTAACTGGATATTTTCACGAGTACCATTATTATAATTTTTATATTTCAGCTACAGTTTCAGCCGAGTCTTAACGGTTTCATTGCCGTGTGTGATGATTTTCTAATTCATAGCGTCGTGCCATTAAGAGACCGTTCCAAGCGTGCCAATTACAATTGGTATTACTGTCACCTTCATGTTCCACAGCTTTTTTAGTTATTATTATTATTATTGTTCATTCGCCTATTCTTTCGTTTTGCTGTGATTTAGTCAGATATATATATATATATTCCCTTTCCCAAATTTAGAAAAAAACTCTCTCCACACACACACACACACACACACACACACACACACATATATATAAATTTGTGCGTATGATTTTGCGTATGAGGGAGAGAGAGTAAAAAGTGTGAAAGTGAGTACATATATATATATATATATATATATATATATACAAAATTTCAATCTTTTTTCTCTCTTTCTCTCATATACACAATCATACGTACAAATATATATATATATATTTTTTTTTTTTTAAAATTTGGGAAAGTGAATTAGTCAGCCGGATAGTCTAAGGTGAGTGGAGGAGGTGAGATCTCGGAAGAAGATGGACAGTCTAAGACAAACCGAAGAATCATTAATATCGACTCTCATATTTGACCTTTCATAGAAACTCTTGGAAAAATTGAAAATAAACGTCAAAAGCCCTGTTTAACATAAAAAATGAGTTGTTGTTTTACTTCTTCTGACCACTAGACAATCACTTTTATCCCACCATTAGCCGTCGCCTACACGAGGAAAGAAGAGAAAAAATTTGTTGCGCCAGTCTTTCGAATGAGGAAGATCTACCGGCTTTGAAAATCGGCAATTGCAGACCTGAATTGAACGTTGACTATTTTTGTCGGTTGGAAATACATCACTGTTTCGGTTACAAATGAAAGCTTAAAGATTGAGAGAGTTAGATAAGGTCGATCACAAGGGAGATAACTCCCTAAGGCTAGGGAGAATAATCTTAAAACTAGAAATACGATTTAAATTACTTTTTTTCTTAACCCTTTGACTGTTGACAATCATCTGAAATAATAACTTATTACTTTAAAATTCAGCCTCAATCTAAATCACTGTATTCTTTGCACGCAGTTCACCTGTCAAACAATTTAGCAATCAGTGTATAACAAAGCAATAACTTAGCGGAAGTGCTGTGAACTGTAGACCAGAATTCTTGAGGTTTAAATTCTACTTTTAAGTTTTATCATCATCATCATCATCATCATCATGTCGCGCCATCAGCACGGATATCCCTGATCCTCTCTCGCCACCCATCCCTATCGTCCATCGCTTCCGGCATGTCCTCAGGGCTACATTCCGTATCTACACAGAGCTGCTGTATGTATGTTCGAGCTGGTCGCCCTGCCTTTGCTCGGCCATGTGTAGAGGTCCACAAGAGTACATCACTTATGAGCTCGTCCCTACTTCTCCGGCAGTGTTCCGCATGTCTGGTTCGTCTAATTTTGATAGTTTTTGTGATGGGTGGCCGTATAGCTGCAGCTTTGTGGGGTGTTGCTTCTAGGACTTTTTCAATGTTGCTCGCAGATAAGAAGGTATAAATTGTAATAATTAATTAATTGCGTTGGGTTTTCTAAATATTAACGATATATTGAATAATTATTCACTTGTCAAATTATACCAATATCACATTTATCTTGATATTTTATGCGAGTGATGCAGCCTGTACCACCCTTTTCAAGAAGCCTAGAATACGCTGACTGAGGCCCCTGCAAAAGGACATAATCTGCCTCAAAAGGGTGTCCTGGGTATGATATTAAACTGTATCTGTTAACGAGGTTCCAGTTCTGGAGCTCTGGGGAGTGTAGAGTATCCCCTTCGTTATCATTACTCCCAGGCAGACTCTGGTCCGGAGTGGTAGTACCCGTTAAAGCTTATCTATGGGTCACATAGATATGCCCAAGATAATGTTTGAAATGACTTTGAACTACATTTGAATTACATTGGTTCTTAAAATATTGATATTGTTACTAAGTATGAACTGTTTACCGACTTAAAACGATTGTAAACTACACTTAATTGCTTGCAAATTATTAATATTTGACAGGAATACTTGAAACCATATGATTGTGTATGAATTATTTGTGCAACATAGGAATAATTACTCAACACCATAGAAAGGATTTTAAATTATTAATGTTAGAATAGCTAATTGAAGATATATAATTATTCACAAATTATTAGATAGGAAGTTACTTGAAACAATATAACAGTGTGCAAATTATTAGTACTGAGATTAATTTCTTAAAGCTATCATTGTTTACAAATTATTTTTGAATATTATAAGATTTGACAATTTTTAGATTTCACTGGATAGACGAGAGTAGGTCAAAATGACCATTGATGAAGGCCGGAAATTCACAGGATGAAATGACGTGATTTATGTGAGTGCGTAGTTTGAATAAAATTCATCACAAGGCTTAAAATTATATTTTTTCCGTTAATCTTTACCCTAAAATTAGATTAGGATAAAAATCAAGTTTTATGAGTCATGAGAAGGATTTTTCGAATTTTATCAAGTTTAGAGGGAAAAAAATTAATCTCTGTTAAAGCCGAAAGGAAGACAACCAAATTTTGCCTTTTCGTCATGATTTCAATTTCGTTATATTATTAAAGACGAAAATTTATCAGCTGAACAGAAGGGAGGAAAAAAGACCAAAAAAAAAAAAAAAAAAAAAGTAAAAATGAAACATAATCTGATGAAATGCCCTGCAGCTTATCAAAGAATGACTACATTAATATGAGTTCCTTTAGACTTGGTAAACTTATTGTTTTTAAAATCTAAATAATACTCTGAATATATTTGCCAATGAAAAGTACTTATGTTAGTCTGTAACCTATGCGACACCCTTTCAAAATCACAGAGACTAAATAAGAATTAAAGAATAACACATGAGATCGTAAATACTATTGTCCTCTGATTTATCATTTTACTTCAATTCTACCCGTAAAAATGACAGGATTAAGTATACATCAGCCTTTATATTTGAGTAGTTGTGTGCTCAACCCAGGATCGAAATGTTGTTCCTCTAGAGCTTCTTCCTCGGATCAGAGTGTTGTATTTGTTCTCCTTCTTCATCTTCGAGTGAAACGCTATGTAGTGTCCTTGTTTTCAGGCAGAGATAAAAAAGAAAAGAAAAAGAGTCATAGGGATTACGTCAGCAACTCCCTATTACACAGCGGGGAATGTCGAAAATAGTCTGATGCTTTTGTGACATTAATCGCTGGGATTGGGTATTTTTTGTTCTTCACCAAACAATTTTCGCTGATGATCACTTGATAGCATTGTCAAAGCAACAAAGCTTAGTATATAAGGAAAAGGCACAAACCCAATACTGTATCGAACGTGACTCAACAAAATAATACACAGTCTTCAATACTCTAAGTTTACTTGCCTACACACAAGCATTTAACAGGAAAATCTGCCTACTCATTACTTAGATGGATGATCACTTAATAGCAACAAGCACAATAAGCAACCTGAGGCTGAGAGCCAGATTAAAGGAAACTTTTTGAATTTTATCTTTAAGGTCAAGTCACACTGAAAGCATTGGTTCCCACCAAATCTGCAAAGTTAAGCAGCGCCGAACTTAGTTTGTGCATTGATGGATGGCAATTTAGTAACAACAGTCTTTGTAAGCAGACCGAAGCAGACTGAAAAAACTCGTGTGGCAGCCTAAATAAAGATGAATAAGTAACAAGAAAGTGTCTGTTGCCGGTAAAGAAGCATCTTTTTTTTTTTTTTGTTTGGTTTGGTTTCTTTGTTCAATGGCATATCAACCTTGGTGGGTTATTTAATGCCAAACCCTTCCTTGGTTTGGGTTCTTTTTTAATGACTTATCAACATTCATGGGCTATGACAAATCCATCATTGTAGAAGAACGGTGGTGGTCTTATTTAATCCCTAGCTGTGGAGGAACAAGGGGCCACATACCTTTCCCAAGGTATTAGTCCGAAAGTGATTATAATAGCGCGAATGGAGTTCGAACTCGCTTACAACGATGTCGTAGTCCAGCTGATTAGCAATTATCCCAGTATAAATATATCTTTTAGAACAGGTAATTTTACGTCTTTGTGACATTATACAAAATTTTATAATTCTTTTCTACACTACCAAATATAAACTATGCAAACTTACTTTTACACCAAAGGTTAATAATATGATCTTGAAAGCATAATTTATACATTATATATATATATATATATATATATTTTACTCAAGTCATACAAATAAGATTGAGTTTCGTGACTCGCTTTCACCCCGTGTCCTTATCCTCCATCGCTCCCGGCAAGTCCTCTTGATTACATCTCGTGTCCACATAGGGCTGATGGATGTACTTCCTTATTGGTCGGATAACATTGACGCCTCTCTGTGTTGGAGTCCATGAGAAAATGAGATTGTCCTTACTTCACCAGCAGTGACCAGTATGTCTTGATTGCTTTACTTGGATGATCTGAGAGAAGGGAGGTTAATGGCAGCTGTTTTGTGGGCTGCTGCTTCCAGGATTTTTCAAAATAGCATTCTTTCATTGTTCACATCTAGCTTTTTCTTCATGTTTTTGTTAGTACTGACACATCAAGGGCTTAAAAGAAATCTTTTTATTTGGTTGGAGAGGTCAAATTTTCATATGATCGACAACCTGTCAATAGCATTGAACGTTTTCCTTTGCGTATGTTGATATCACTTTCAGTAAATGAGATATTGCTGCCGAGATATGTGAGCTGGTCCACTAATTTAAGAGGCTTGCCACTTAAAGTGGAGATGGTTCCTCATGTTTAAAATCCATGAACTCTGTTTTATTTGCGTTCACGTCGAGGTCAGTGTCTCTTGCTGCTTGCTCCAGGTGATGGAGCAGGGATTCAGTTTGGGCAGGTGTAATTGCGAGAAGTGCAGGATCATCTGGGTATTCTGCGTCTGTCATAGTTCCTAAGCTGACACTGCAATCATTAAAAATTACAAAGGCATAACTCGTACCGCTATAGCTCCTAAGGTTTACCATGCCCTGCTTCTTAATCGTATCCAACTTGAAGTTGAGAAAATTCTTCGGAAAAATCAGAACGGCTTTCGGAGAAATTGATCCATAATTTTACAGATTCTGATTATCCGTCCAATCATCGAAGGAATACATGAAAAAAAATCTCGAGGTAACATAATCGTTTGTAGATTTCTCCACGATATTTGATTCTAAACACAGAGGAAAGAGGGAGTAAATACTACTATATATGATATCGTCATTGTCACTGAAGTCTTTCAAGAAGATACATTTGCACCATATATATTTATGATATGCCTTGATAATGCATTTCGAATTTCCGATGTTTCATGTCCAGATCAAAGAGAACTTTTGAATATTTACAGTTTTTCTACAGGGTGAAACGATAAAATTGTCGTCCTAAAGAAAACAACACTACAGCTTTATTTTAAAACTTTTATTGAAAAAATCAATTCAGGTAACTTGATTATGTAGTAGAGCTGACATATATTCAATGTAGTCGCCAGCATGTCTTTTCCACAAGCGCCGGCAGGAGCTCGGCGAATACTTGGCGGATGGCAGCGGTCAGGCTGGCTTTGGTGTTGTGGGAGGTCATGTTGGTGATGTTTTCGACGTATGACCAAACGATGTAGTCCAGCGGGCTCAGGTCGGGGGAGGAGAGGGGCCGTGAGAGAAGGGTACAAAGTCGTAGCACTCCTTCTGAAGCCAAGCGTGGATCTCTTTGGACTTGTGGACCGGCGCCGAGTCCTGCTGCCACACCCACTGATTGCACCAGGGGATCACCACACTCTTCAGCACATCCAGGTACACTTTGGTGTTGATTTTCAAGCCGACTTCGAAGATGTGAGGTGGCATGGTGTGGCCCTCACTTGAAACCACACCAAAGACCATAACCGTAGCCGGAAACTTTTCATCACCCCCAAGCGTTGAACCGTCCGGATTTGCATTTTGAGGGTGCTGGCAATGGTCCTGTTGTCATAACTTGGATCAGTAGAGCGCATGAGTTGTACAGCAATGCATCTCCGATCTCGCTCGTTGAACATTGTGTCACTTTCAGACATGATAGAAGGCTCCTGTCGCTCTTAGGATTTGTACACAAATGGCCAACTAGTAGATGGTCTGCAACAAAAAAAAATGAAAACCGGTTTTCATTAAACGGAAATGGAATCATGTCGTCTTTTCTAGGGTGACAATTTTATCGTTCAACCCTGTATAGATTTTAAAAATTCTAAATCATGAATTGTCCATAATGTAGCGAATGTAGAACGGGTGCATACGTTAGTAAGAAAGAACGGAGCCGGTGTATACTGTCATTAATACTATCAATTTTGTTCGTCATTAAAAACCTTGCCCAGTAGGCTGGGCCTGTAGAATACACCGAATGCATCTCTGCAAAGGAGTAAGACCCCCCCCCCAAACGAGTTTTCTAGATATGACACTAAAACATCTGATGATAAGGTTCCAGGAATGCTGGAGTTTTGGGGAATGTGGAGCACCTCTTCATTGCCATCTCTTCCAGGTCCACTCTGGCCCGGAGTGGTAGCACCTGATAGGGCCCTATCTATGGGTCAAATAGAACTAAACCGTGGTTTTGAGAGTCTACTGTTTGTTGTATTTAAACTGCGTATTTATACTCAACTGAATTGTTTAAAATATAACTGTTTTGACACCTAAAATTTTTACTGATTCTGAACTGAATTATCTGAAATAAAACTGTTTTTACATTTAACTCTGTGTATTGCCCAGTCGTCTGGGACTGTAGAATACACCAACTGCACCACTGCATGGGGTTAGGACCCACCCAAACGAGTATCCTGGATATGACACTAAACAATCCGATGGTGAGGTTCCATTTATGCTGGAACTTTGGGGAATGCAGAGTACCCCTTCATTGCCATCGCTCCCGGGTCCACTCTGGCCCGGTGTGGTAGCACCTGATAGGGCTCTGTCTATGGGTCAAATAGAACTTAACTGTGTACTTATGCTAAACTGAATAGTTTGAAATAGAACTGCTTTGACATTTAACTGTGTGTGAGCAAAAACTGTACTTGTACAAAACTAAATTGTTTGAAATAAAACTGTTTGACTAAACTGAATAGCTTGAAATATAAATGTTTTTGACAATTAAACTTTGTAGTCATGCTGAACTGAATTGTTTGAAACTGTTTATTTGTATAAAAATGGATTTGGCATGAAATAACTTACAAAGGCTGATATGCCATAAAATCCAACCAACCAACCAGCTTTAAAAACATCAAATATAAGAGTTTCTAGATTGAATACTATTTAATTCATTGCTGTTTTTGCTTTATTTTTATACTTATAACTATAAACTAAAAAAGAAAGAAAGAAAGAAAAAACAAAACAAAACAAAAGAAAAACAGTGCATCAGAACGATATGTTAATTAAATCAATAAAGGTAAAATGTTCTTAGAAAATAAAGCAATTTCCAGTCCAATCAGTAACGGAATGATAATTCTGTGATGGATGTGTCTGTGATGAACGTCATCTTTTAATCATTTAAATTATCAATAGAACTGTGAAATGCTTATTAAATTCCTTTATTTTTAAATAGAAGCATCAATATCATCATGAACCACGGTCATAGTGAGAAACAAATGAATTTATAGGTCGTCTCGTAGTCTACAAAAAACTCTCAATAAACAAGCAAAACATTCATAATTTGGCATATTCTATCTCGAAACCGAGAATGTCGTTGTATACACACACACACGCGCACACACACACACACACACACACACACACACACACACACATATATATATATATATATATATATATATATATATATATATAAAATCATATATATATATATATATATATATATATATATATAATCCTATCTAGCAAGTGAATGGTTTTCTCCACTTCATGATAGACATAAACACATATTTATCTTAGAAATGGCTCAAACCAAAGCCTTGATTGTTTTTGCTTACTGCACAAAATAGGAACTGTCAGACGCAAGAAATTCACGTTTGACTTTTTTTTGCTTAATATAAAATAGGATGCAGAAATATTTTGGTCCAAAATCAAAGATAAATGTTTTAATGAGTGATGTTCTGAAAAGAAGAAAAATATAAAGATTAAAAAGAATATCAACTTTTGAGATAATCTATTGAAGATTATGCATATCCATGCACATTTTAGTTTGTCGATTTTTCGATGAGGTAGAGAATATACCAACTGAATCCTTTGCAGATGAATTGGGTCCCCGGCCAAAAAGAAATACGACGTTGTGAACTAAACTGAATTTGGTAGTGAAACTCCTGTTCTGGAGCTCAGTATATTGTAGAGTCACTCTTCATTGTCATCACTAACAGGTTGACTCTGACCTGGAGTGGTAGTACCTGTCTGTGTCCCATCAATTGCTCATTGTTAGTTACATAATACCATATAATTGCTTGCACATTATAGGTATTAGATAGGAATAATTCACCTCAAAAATTGTTTTACTGGAGACAATACTTTTTTATTGTCATGTGTCTATCCCTCTTCAATTATTTAGTTAATTTTCTTTTGTTAATGAAGTTGCAACTGAATCATCTTCACATTTCTTAAATGATTATCGTGAAATTCGTTTTGTTTACTTTTGTTCAGATGTCATTACGAAAGTGGGCGCCTTATTTTTTTGGTAGTTTAAAAACGGAAAATATTGCTTTTCTTGACATTTTTAGTTCATTCGTTAGTTTAATTTTAAAATACGATCCGTAAAAAAGAAAACATTAATTTTTGTTAATTTTTAGATGTTTATAAAATTGACATCTGTACATTGAATTCTTTTATTTACTTGCACAAACTGGGATTTTGTTATTTGATATATATGCTTTGTGTCAATTAAAATGACTGATATGGTGAAAAAGTATAGGGAGGCTATATTTCAAAAAATTACTTTTTTGCATGTGGACGATATTCTTTATATAGATGTCTGTAAGCGTTATGAATATACGGTTTAGGAGAAATAATCCTTCATAAAATTAGATACTTGACTTTTTTTTCTACAAGAGTGAAACAATTGTCTTTGTTCATTTCTTTAAAATGTTTCCAAAATATCTATTTTCTTTCATTTCTTTTCTCATGCCCTGTCGGTTGGGACGTTCGAATACACTGACTGCAGAAGCTACACCTTGGCAGTAGGTGAAGACTTCCAGTGATTCAGGGCAGGATCTTTGTAAAGGTCTCCAAGATATTATCAATTTCTTTTCATTTCTTATCTTATACCCTGTCGGTTGGAACTGTAAATACACCGACCGTGCCTTTGCAGATGGGTAAGAACCTTCTCCTCTGTTGACCGTGGGTGATGACCCGTAATGCTTGAAGGTGGGATCCCGATGGCTTAGCACTCCATGACCTGGCAACCGAAGCAGTCACGTGACCTGTAACAATTACTTAGGCTCTTACTGGGCTTGACAGGTGGTCGGAGCGGCCCGATCCAATCAAATCGTCTGGTCATGTCCAGCCTTAGCACTTATATGATTATCCAGACCATATTCTTCAAATTGCTCCAGTGTCAAACAAGTACCCAACCCTATTTTATCGCAAAGATGCTTAAAGGTAGTGACTGAGGGTCAGTTGCGATGAGATAGCAATACTTGAAACCATTTAACTGTATTCCAACAAATGATCAATATCAAATAGAATAATCATTGTTAGATAGAAATACTTGAAACCATTTAACTGTGTTTAAACTAATGATTAATATCAAATAGAATTATTATTGTTTAATAGAAATACTTGGAACCATTTAACTAAGTGAGAACAAATGAGCTCTAACTTGTATGAAAATAATGTTATCAACAAACTATTCGCTAACAAATCATTATATATATAAAACAGGAATTGGAATTAAATAGCCTACAAGGGTTGATATGCCGTTAAACCAAATAGCCAATCTAGTAAAACATTTTCTTTTTTGTTACAAGAAACACTTTGCTATTTTTAATTCAATTCAGATGATATATCGTTTAAGGGAAATGAAATTCAATCAAGAACCAAAAGACACAAATTATTATTGTTCTTTCGATCTCTATACTGAATTGATAGCAACAGTTTATATAATATATGAAAATAGATTGTTTTTTTGTTTTTTTAAAAATGAATTTAGCTTTGTTTCTTTCTAGCAAATAAAAAAGAAACATTTATGAGAAACATTTTTATATTTCTAATTTATGTTTTGAATATAGTTGTTGAAATTTCCACCAAATATCAGCTTTTTTGTATATGCTTCATTTGAATAATTAAGGAATTATTAAAATTGGTACGAGCTGTAAATGCCTGTCCTCAAGTCGAACCAAGAACTTATGAAGGCAATTCAAATCTTTGGGAGGAAAATGGGCAATTTTCGAAGAAAGCCCATATGAATTCAGAAATAGATTTATAAATATTAACTGAACGTCATTTGTCAAAGAATTTGCAGCAAGAAAAAGTTCCAATAGATTTTCTTTTCGAAAATGCCTCCGGAAGTTCTTTAGGAAATCGCATTCAACGTAAAATTATACGAGCCATCAAATTTTGCCCTTTTTGTAGATTGTGGCATTTATCAGAGGAAATAGCCGTTCTTATTGGTCGATTCTTTCAAGCAACCAGCCAACCAGCGGGCAGTTAAAACAAATCGGCAAGGTTCATGCATTTCTAGGTCGATTATTTGATTGTCTGTCAAGTGTAAAATGGGAATTTCAGCAAACTTGCTGCAAATGGTGTTGACTGGGTTTGGGTTGAATAGTGCGTGCTGCTGCCGGCATCAGCCTCTTCAAGAATCGATCGATTCCTGCAAGACCGACAACGAACAGACGAATAGAAAAAAAAATACGGATTTGGAGAACATTTGAGAAAAGAAGTCTTTATTTTGTCTCATTTGAATAACTGAAAATTGTGAACTTAACGTTTTCTTTCTTCTACATTGTGTTGTACAATTCTTTCTTTCTTTCTTTCTTTCTTTCTTTCTTTCTTTTACTATCAGTTTTGTTACATCTCTTTGTTTTTGTTCAGTTTATTTCTTTCTTTCTCGAATTTTTTTTACCTCTTTCTCACGTTCCTCTATCTTTATTTCTACTCCTTTATTTAAAGAAATTCTTTTTCTTCATTTTTCTACCACTTCCTTTTTTCATCTCTCTTTCACTTTCTTTCTTTCTTTCGTTCTTTCTTTCTTCTGTTTGTTCCTTTCTTTCTCAAATTTTCTCCACCGTTCTTTCGTCTTCTCTTTCTTTCTATCTTTCTATCTCGTTTCCTTTATCTCTCTTTCTTTTTCTTTCACTTTCTTACTCTCTTTCCCTTATTCTTTCTTTCTTTCTTTCTTTCTTTCTTTATTTATTTCTTTCCATTTATCTAACTTACATTTTTCTTTTTTTTTAACAATTTATTCATTGAATTATTCATTTATTTTATTTTTACCTTGATATCCTTTTCGTGACTTGAAAAAAAAAAAACCGAAAGCAAAAACTGGTGAACCATTCTCTTTGATATCATACGCTAAATGAATGTTAAAATAATGGAATAACTGCCATCCACTTTCGGGACACAAAGCAAAATCCCTTTGAAATTGCTTTATGAAAATTCCGAAGAACAATATATTTACAGAATGTGGGAATTATTTTTTTTCTGTTGATGAGACAAGAATATAAAATTGATAGAAAAAATGAGTTGACTTCAAAGACAGTTTTAGATATAAAACAGTCAAGCTTTAAATGAACTCTTTGAGAGCGACCTGAAACATTTCACGATATACCAAAAAGGGAAGAAAATATATCTATACTGATATAAATTGACATGAATTAGTTTTATGATGTATTTTATAGATGTATTCCTCACTTGTTTGGTTTAATTTCTTTTCAAAATTCATTGATGGCTGATAATCGAAACTGACCGGAAGAATATGCCAACACACCAGGGTGAGTCAAAGGTTTTGCAACATTTGTTAGTTTACAGCACGCATATAACGTAATCGAAGCTGTTCAAGCGGTGGTAGGTACCCTCTACGATTGGTCGTATCGTGGTAGTTGGTGCGCTGACACGTTGTGCATTGCTTCACTCCATGTGTGATTTGAAAGAGGCACAGAGGAACGTGCAATGTTGTCTAATTCTGGAATTCATACTTTATGAGTTTGAAATGGGCTATAACGCTGTAGAAGCAATCAAAAATATTTGTTGTCTGAAAAAGTGAAAGTGCAGTTGATCACAGGACAGTAACCAAATGTTTCGAGATTTTTCGCTCGAGTTGCAAGAATCTCGATGATCAGGTAGGTTTAAAAGTATGAATTTCGAAGCCGTGCTCCAAGCCATTAAAGCAAACCTGATGAGTAGCACTTGCAGAGTATTAGGCGAGCCCGGAATTTAGTGGGATTTATCACGATCTCGACAAAAGTGTTAAGCTTTCTTGTATTGTTACTCGCCGGTAGCCAGGATTGAACCTGCAAACTGCAACAGGAATTCTTAACACTTGTACCCAGTTATGGTTGACGGAATCAGAACAGGAGACCCCCGTGGATTCAATAAAGGACGTAGTTCGAAGTTCCGTGTATGTTCCAGAGTTCGACAAACACCTGAAGAAGGCCGGATGACATATCGGCCGAAACGTTGTAGTAATAACAATAAAGATAAGGACAATAGTCCGAAAACTCCTAATAATAAAAATCATCAAGCTTTGTTTCAGAAATTCAGACAACTGATTCTTTTTACTAATGGTCAGTTTTTTAAAGGCCGTCGATATGTCAGTAGGTCAGCAAAAGGGTTCTTTTTTAATATAATGTGTCCATTGTTATTTGAAAGGAGATGGGAACTGCTAAGTATACACCCATTGTCCTTAGATATGAAGAGGAATTACTTGGCATTATACACTAAAGGTCTTATTTTATTAATACATAACCTTTTATACAATTTCAAAAGGAAATAATTTAAACGTATAAATAAATGAAATTCTTCGTATTCAAAACTACATTCTTTCCTTCTTTTTGTGATTTTTCACTTTCTTTCTTTCTTTCTTTCTTTCTTTCTTTCTTAATATTTCAATCCTTCACTTTTCTTAATTGTCACTGAAAATAACAATACGAGTCAACGGGGATTCCTCAAAGATACCAGACGAAGGTTCCTTCCTCTAATTTGTATGAGCCCTGTTGGCTGGGGCTGTAGAATACACCGATTGCGTCACTGCAGAAGGGTAAGCCCCACACAACGAGAGAGGGTGAGGCTCCATTCCTTGAGCTCTGGGGAATGTGGAGTACTCCTTCATTGGTATTGCTCGCATGTCAACTCTGGCCCGTAATGTTTTGATGATTTAGACCGTGTGCAAACAATTGACATGTTAAATCGAGGGGTTAGAAATAGAACTGTTTGACCATTTAACTGTTTGTAAACAAATGACTGAATTTTATTTGAATTGTTAGTGATACATAGCAATACTTGGAATCATTTAATTGTGTGCAAACGAATGAGCAATGTTGAATTGAATTATTAGTGTTAAATAGCAATACTTGTAACCACTTCAGTGTCTGTAGTAAATAGAATTATTCGTGTTAAATAGCAATACTTGTAACCACTTCAGTGTCTGTAGTAAATAGAATTATTAGTGTTAAATAGCAATACTTGTAACCACTTCAGTGTCTGTAGTAAATAGAATTATTCGTGTTAAATAGAAATATTTGAAACAATTTAACTGTGCTAAAATAGAGCTTAGACTCTTTTAAAAATGTAATCAACAAAATTTTGTTTACTAATCATATATTTGAAATCTATGTATAAACAGGATTTGGCATTAAATATCAGTCAATGGTTGATATGCTATGAAACCTTACCAAACTAATCTTACCTGTATATTTGAAATCTATGTATAAACAGGATTTGGCATTAAATATCAGTCAATGGTTGATATGCCATGAAACCTTACCAAACTAATCTTACCTGTATATTTGAAATCTATGTATAAACAGGATTTGGCATTAAATATCAGTCAATGGTTGATATGCTATGAAACCTTACCAAACTAATCTTACCTGTATATTTGAAATCTATGTATAAACAGGATTTGGCATTAAATATCAGTCAATGGTTGATATGCCATGAAACCTTACCAAACTAATCTTACCTGTATATTTCTCTGTAAGAACTTTGGTCTGTTGAAAGACGACTTATCTTCCCAATCAACAGGAACAGGAGAATCGCCTTTCTTGTATCATGATCCAAATTTTTCTTAGGGGTCAGTCATCTAAGGATTTCTTTTAGGGACCGGTCATCTAAGAATTTCTCTTAGGGACTAGACATCTAAAAATTTCAACTCCATAATAAACTTACAATGGTTCTGCTTCCAGGAACCACTCCGTTATCCTACAAAGTCTTTGGTTTCATTTTTATTGGCGGGGACAGGGATTTTTCACCTTATCAGCCAGTTTACAATGGGCCCACGTGACAACATAACAGGTTACACAGTGAAAACGGCACACCACAGCGAGATTTTTTCAGGAATAATACACTTAAAATAATGTAAGTTAGAGGATAAAAAAGCGAACATTTAAACCTTTCATATTTCCAATGTTGAAGGCAACTTAATTTAATTAATTGCTAAATCAGCAATACTTGGCATTATAGATAGTTATATATTTACATAGTACACACATACACACACACACACACACATAATACACACACATACATACTTCTTCCCCCATATATATATATATATATATAGAGAGAGAGAGAGAGAGAAGAAAAATGAAAGAGAAATAGTAAAAAATTCACAGTGTTGGAAGATGGTAAAAAAGACTTTCTTTACTTTGAACGTGTATTAAAAAAAGCAGAACAATTATCCTTTATTGTACGTTCAAAAAGAAAAAAATTTAAAAACTCTTTCGAAATTGCAATCAACAATAAAGTTAATGAATTGGTGAAACGAGGAAAGCGTTTTTATCATATTCCACTAAATGGACTCATTGTATTTGGTGCGATTGCAATAAGAAATGGACCCACTAATTGCTGTTCGTGAAGAACTGTAATTTGCACAATTTGTCAATTAGGTGCCAACTCGGACGACGAGCAAATACGAAGAAAAATAAAGAGAGGAAAGTGAGTCAAAATGAGTCCGGCACTTTTCTTTCTTTCTTTCTTTCTTTCTTTCTTTCTTTCTATGAAGATCTGCCCTGTGGGTGAGTCTTAGTATACGCCGACTCCATTATCTACAGAGGAGTAAGACTCTCCACCAACAGAGTATCCTGGGTATGATATTAAATTACATTCGGTGGTGAGGCTCCAATTCCGAATTTCTGGGTAGTGTAGAGTAACCCATTCATTGCTATTACTCCCAAGTCCACTCTGACTCGAACTGGTAGTACTTGTTAAGGTCTCATCTATGGGTCAAATACATTTGTTATTATTTTACTCCTTACGAGTTTTTCCACCGAGAGTTTGATAGCATATCTCATCAGGTCTCAAGGACTGTTCAGAGTATTCTAACAATGCTGAGGTCTAGATGATCACAATTCTTCCTCTGATTTTTAGTACAATTCTCAGTCGTATCTAGCTTAATACTCTTTTTTGTGCTAGTTAGCTACATTCGCTTACAATGGGATGAATCGTTTTACGTGGTGAATTCAATACGTTTCCAGACTTTTTTTTACAGGCATTTAAAATTGTCGTTATTGCTATACATCTTGTGAGATGACTAACCAATTTTTATGATTTCTGGTTCAAAGGAACAGCTACAGAAGCAATTGGAATACACCCTACTAAAGCCTGATTGTCACAGCTGGTGAATGTAAAAAATGCAACCTGGACGTGAGGAAGAACGATATGTAATAAAATTGTGTTTTAAACTTGGAAAAAATGCCACAGAAACGTATGGAATGCTTCAGACTGCTTTTCGACCACCTTGCATGAATCGAGCATCAGTTCTTCAGTGGCATAAGAGATTCAAGGAAGGCACGGAGTCTGTGAGGGATTATGAGTACCGTGGGAGGAGTAAGGAAGTCAATACACCACAGTTGATTGGCCAAAGGGTTAGGGTTAGGATTACTATGTTGATGCTTTAAGGGAGTTCAGGAAGAGATTCCTAAGGAAGATGCCAGCACTCTTCAAATCGGGTCAGTGGCATTTCCACCAGGACAATGCACCAGTCCACAACTATATCCTTGTCACAGACTATTTGACCAAGATGGGCACCAAGACAGTTCCTCACTCTCCCTATAGTCCAGACGTTGCTCCCTGTGACTTTTGGTTATTCCCTAAGCTCAGAGGCTGTCGTTATGAGACAATTGAGGAGATGAAAGAGGCTGTGACGAAGGTCATTGGCACGCTTATATAAATGGACTTCCATGGGGCCTTGCAGAAGTTGTTGGAACGGTACAAGTGTATTGCAGCCGGAGGAGGTTACTTTGAAGGGGACTAGAGTTTCATGTGTGTACTATCAATAAAAGTGCCCACATGAAAAATGCCTGGAAACTTATTCAATGATCCTCGTATCTTTGTCACCACATAATCTATACTTGTTATTCTATTATGCAATTGGTCCTGATGGCGTTGTTTTGTACTGCTATTAGAAGAGATTCAGTTTCTCTTTTTAGGTGTCTCTTTCGCAGCTATGTCCATATCGTGTGTGATTTCGTCAGTTTGTCGCTTGAAATATCCGTACGGTTGATTTTCTTCCCACTTCTCTTTCCTAGTTTTTGTTGTTGTTTTGTTTGTTATTATGCTGTCAGAGCTGTTACTAACCGCTGTAATCAGTCTTTCTTTTTTCTTTTTATGTAGTCATCGAGTCATCGTACTGATCCATCCAAGCTATCCTTTAATGCTTAAGAGTCCTCATCCTTTTCTTGACACATATGTTTGTTTGGGTTTGGGTCATGGTAATCTTTCGATGGCTGTTTTTACAGAAGCCACCCTTATAGATGAGCAGTAGTAGTGTTATATACTCATATGCAGATTCATGCAGAAAGAATCATAACGACACGATAATAAAGACGAGCGAAGACTTCTTTAAAAAAATATACCTCTCACTTTATTGCAAGGTTTGCGTGTGAGAGGGAGTTGGAGACTGAACAAAGACTGCAATATATTGACCCCACACTCTTATGGCCATCAGCGTCGTGTCTTTCTCGTTCTCCTGATGCTCAACTGGAGGCCCTGGGGCTCAGCTTTCTGCTGGCTTTCTCTACCACATCTCGTCTCTAACCCATCTGGTCTCCAACTCGCTGACTTCCTGTCCTCACCGAGTTATATAATAGTTCAATCGCCCACTCAATCGCCCACTCAATCTTTGGAATGGCATGTTTGATCGTCATCAAGCGGAAATAACTGTCATGCAGTTCAGAGGTCACTCTCTTCCGGTGCATCAGTCTATGAGTGTATCATGGGCTTTTACCTTGTCTTATTTCGTCAGCCAAATCCGCCTACGCGATTTCTTTCGATTACTGGCCATTGGAATGTGTCACTTCCTTCCGGTGCATCACTTTAGAATGGCATGTTTGGCCGGGTCGAAGGTCAATATACAACAGTAGTTCCCCGATCGAACTATTTGATCCTGGCCGTTAAACCGTAGGATTCATACGTCCAATACATGGTTCGGCATTGCTTTGAACCGACAGTGGGTGTATATCTTTACGTCCATCATGCTGCTTCCCATGGCTTTCGAAAAAAAAAAATTATTTTTATTATTATTACAACTAAATAGACATAGCATTTTAGTGTCGTATTTAGGACACCCCATTTTTTTGGGCGAGGGAGTCCTACTCCTTTGTTAAGGATGCTGTCAATGTATTTTAAATCACGCACACAGGAAGGTATTTTGGATGTATGGGGGATGGTACGCTGACATAATCCTGTATTTCGCCAGAAACATTTAATTTAAAAAACAAATCTTCATGTAGATTCTAAATTTTAAAATTAAAAGAAGATAATTTTTTAAATACTTATTGATCACTCCTAATATCTACCTATCCATCTATCTATTGTGCTGTTATTAATGAATACTCTCGGAATAATTGATATATTCGATTTTTAAAGCGTGTATCCTATTGTGCGAGACTAATTCAAAGTTTGTAAACATTTTTTTTATCTATTTAAAAATTAACCGTTTAATGAGAAACCTAAAAATTTAATTTCATAACTTGTTCGGAAAATAATGGCCAATTTTATTGCACATTTGAATAAACAATTATTTTTCTTGTAAACTTAAATATCTTAAATACATTTAAAAATTGCATTTTATTTTTAAAACGATGATGTAATTTCCAAAAGGAAAATGAAAGGACAGTCATTTTAGATCAACAAATCCCGTTGTATATTATTCATGATAGTATACATATCTACGAATGCATACTTACCGTTGTTATTTGTGTATAACACGCCCCCCCACATTTGCAGCCTAAAAGTTAGGAGTACATATTATACCCAAGAACTAAATATCAACTTTTTATCCGGGTACGTGCATCACAGTGTTTAGGACAGTATGACCGAATGTGAATTATATTTACGATACAAATGAAATAATGTGTAACAAACACTTCGATTTTATGCCAAAAAGCCATTAGAATGTATGTTTGTTAATAATTTTATTTCTCTTAGTGTGGGTTGATTTTTGCGACAAGTTTGTGGCATTTTTGTGTGAACGTGTCAGTGTGTTTGCTCAAAATACTGTGTAAATGCTTTGAAACAAAATATAAATAAACTATAAATTTTTATTTTTAGTCTTTTCGAACCGGATAAAAAGTTAAACAAATGTTAAATTTTGCAGCTGCAAATTTTAAAAATACAAAGTGCATTATGGATAAGTTACTTTTTTTCCAGAATCTCGTAGCCTAAAATTACAATTTTATTACGGCGCTAAGCTCATATTTGTCTGGTACGGGTCCCCAATATTTAGAGTAAGTAGTATCATTAATAACTTATTACACTATCAAATGATTTGTTGTCTTAGTTTGGTGGGCATATTAATATTTATGCCTATTAAAGAATAATTGTCATTTAATGAAAAGATGACATTAATAATGGCAAGCCTTTGTATTAGTGGACCAGTTCATACATCTCGGGAACAATATCTCATCTACTAAAAGCGATGCCTGCATACGCATTGGTAGGAAATGGATTGCTATAAACGGATTAACGACCATCTGGAAATCTGATCTCTAATAAAATAAAACCAGAATTCTTCTTTGCTATAGCTATGTCAGTACTATTGTATGGTCGCACCACTTTTACTTTAATGAAACGCGTAGAGTGGTAGCACCTGATAGGGCCCAATCTATGGGTTAAATAGAACTAACAGCATACTTATGCAAAAATGAATTGAGTAAACTGAATAGCTTGAAATAGAAACATTTTTGACAATTAAACCGTACTTACACTTAAACTGCGTGCTTATGCTTAACTGAATTATTTCAAATTGAACTGTTTTTCGACATTAAAACTGTATTTACACTTAACTGAATTATTACATATAACTGCTTGAATAGTTAGAAATGGAAATGTTTTTGACAATTAAACTGTGTACTTATGCTAAACTGAACTGTTTTCAATAGAACAGATTATTTACATAAAAATGGATTTGACGTTAAATAACCTATAAAAGTTGATATGCCATAAAACCAAACAAACCAAGAAAATGTTAGATTGGAACTACACAACGATGCTGGGTGCTGTTTTGAACAAATTCTGTGGCAACATCCCATAATACAGTAGTTGCACGGCCATTTATCTCCAATCTCAAAAACCATGCAAGACATGCTAGATAACACTGGTGAAGTAAGGATGAACTCATAAGTGACGTTCTCTTATGGAATCCTAAACATGAACATACCAGTGTTGGGAAACCAGTAAAACTTACATTTGTTATCTCTGTACGGAAACTGAATGCTGTTCAGATGGATTACCAAGAACCATGGTCGATAGGGACGGATGGGGATATATATATATATATATATATATATAGAGAGAGAGAGAGTCATAGGAATCTATGCTGTCAGCTCGCCTTTATGATGATAATGATAAGTATATTTCTCGACACTGCTGGAGAAGCAGGGACGAACTCATAAGACCCCCACACATGGCCGTGCAAAAGCAGGACGACCAGCACGAACATACATTCAGCAGCTATGTGGGGATACGGGATGTTGTCCTGAAGACCTGCCTAGGGCGATGAACGATAGGGAGGAGTGGCGAGAGAGGGTCAGGGGTATCCGTGCCACCAGAGCGACATGATGATAATGATAAGTATATTTCTCGATGAGTTATTGAATGACTCAAACATAACATGAGCCATAACAATTTTTTTATGCTTTCTTATGGAACCCAAGGGCTTTGTTTTTAGTATATCAGTTGATGAAAGATGAAATGTTTAAAATATTCGAGTGAGGTGTTCTACTGATTATGTATGTATAATACTAAACTAGATAGACTCTTAATTTGTATCCATGGGATTAACTAAACGAAATCTTTATCGTTTTGTTTAACCGCATAGATTAGATATTTAGGAGAACATTTCATTGCCAGGAATCAAAGTTGTGGAATCTAAGTTAAAGCCTTCATTTCAAAGCCTTTCTTTCGCAGTAAGAAGAAAAAATTTGAAAAAATTGTGTTGTATTTGCATTTGTAGTAAGAATAATGACAACCAGGTGGCCATAAACATTAACTTTTTGACAACATTTATTTATAAGAAAATGCAAAACTATTCAGTATTGTTCTGATGTTCATTATTTATTGTTTCAATTTATAGTTTGCTTATGTAATTTGAAATCTTTCCATGCAGGGCGGGTGTTTTTTTAGCTGCTATGTATAATTTTGAGATATGCAGGACAACATGTATACATGTGATGTGCACACACATATATTAAAATAAACAGGTTTGCAAATGAATTTCAATGTGGTATTTTAAGGTTTTATTATCTCGACACGTGTTTCGAACGTCGTGATTCTTTTCAAGAGACTAATAAAGTGTTTGTTTTGATTGGGGTGGGATTCTCTTAAATTCGAATATGTAGAATATGCAGCATGGTCACTAATAAAAACCTCCAACAAACTCGCCTAGAAGAATTACGTATAACCTTCCTCCAGATATCTATCAATGCTAATTAATTCATCATCATCATCATCATCATTATCATCATGTCATGCCATCAGCATGGATATCCCTGACCCTCTCCTGTCACACCTCTGTATCGTCCATCGCTTCCGGTAGGTCTTCAAGGCTACATTCCGTATCGGTACAGAGCTGTTGAATATAGGTTCTAGCTTGTCATCCTGCTTTTGCTCGTCCATGTGAAGGGATCCACTGGAGTATGTCTCTTATGAGTTCGTCCCTACTTCTCCAGCAGTCACGCTTGTCTGGTTCGTCTAACTTGGATAGTTTTCGTGATAGGCGGTAAGTGGCCGTACAACTGCTACGTTGTGGGGTGCTGCCTCCATGACTTATTCAATATTGCTCGCAGCATTCTTGTGTAGTTGTCGTCAAGCTTTTTCTCTATACGTTTAGTTAGCGTCCATGTAGTGCATCCATACAGCAGTATCGATACGACTGCAGTTGGGAAAAAACTACGTTTCATTTATCTGTCAGGTCTGACTTCCATATGACCGATAGTCTATCATTAGCTGTCCATGCCTTTGCTAGTCGCGTGTTAATGTTTGTCTCGGTTGATGAGACACTGCTTCCTAGGTAGGTGAACTTGTCTATTAGTTTCAGAGAGCTACTATTTAGTGTGGAAATGTCACCTCTTTGATTAAAGCACATATATTTCGTCTTGTGTGCCTTGACATGGAGGCCTATGCCTGCAACAGCTCGTTCAAGATTATGTAGCAGGGTTTCGGGTTGGGCAGGAGTATTTGCCAGAAGTGCTATGTTATCGGCGTAGTCGGCGTCGGTAATTGTTTTTGCCGGGTACATTCTGTTTCTTTCTTTTATTAGTTCGAAACTGTTTTCTTCCATTTTATCAATAGATGTTCTAAGTACGTAGTCTAGACAGATGATAATGAGGTATGGGGCAAATGTGTCTCCTTGCAGTACACCTAATACAATGTCGAAGTAGACTGTCTCCATCCGGGGAGCAGACATTTACTTTTGTGTTTCTATTTAGCATCATTATGGCTGCGACGGTTTGGGTAGGCTGCAGGCGTGTAGTATTTGCTCCATCTTTCCTCTGTGTATAGAGTCAAAGGCTTTGGCGAAGTTGACAAATAATATTGTTTCCTCTAGGTTTTTTGCACGCACACCTTCAAGAATTCGACGGATTGTCAAAATTTGTAAGGTCGCAGATCTATTTCTCCGAAAGCCATTTTGGTTCTTCCTAAGAATGTTGTCAATTTTGAGTTCTATGCGGTTGCGTAGTAGAGCATTGTATATCTTGGTCCCTATGGATATAAGGGTTGGTTATACCTCGGTAGTTTTTGGGTAATCCGAGGACGATCTTCTTAGGGAAGGGGTGGATGCATCCCTTTGTCCATCTGTCTATTGTCAAAATAATACCATTAAAAGAACTACGACCCCCCCCCCAAATATAGCAACGTAGAACCTTTAGCATACGACTCAATCTACAACAAAAAATAACCCAGAACTATTCACAGAAATAACAGACAAACAAACAAACAAACAAAAACAATGACAAAAAAAAAAAGAGACAATAAAAATTAATCAAAGCAAAAGACAATCAAAATCTTTAAAAATATTCTTACTTCTTCTACATTTGAGGAATACACAACGCATGGGGTCTCAAAATACAAAAATAAAAGATGTGGAGAACGTAAGATAATCATAAAAGGAAAATCCTTTATCTTTGAAAACCTCAAAATAACATTCATGATAAATAAAAATCTAAGCTGCAATTCAAAAAACGTAGTTTACATAATTGAATGTTGCAACTGTAAAAAAGTATACATAGGATCTACTTAGACTCTGAACAATTGGGTGTCCCTTCATGAAAGTATTATTAAATTACCCGAAAATAGAAAACTACGTTTTAAAACACCTTTACGGATGCAATAATAGAGCGTTTAAAATAAAGGCAATCTCCCGAAATGGCGACAACTTATTACTCCAAATAAAGGGAAAAAAATTATAAATTTAAACGTACATTGAACAGATCCTAATTTCACACACATACGCAGAGAGAGAGAGAGAGAGAGAGAGAGAGAGAGAGAGAGAGAGAGAGAGAGGAACTTCACGAACACACTCACAACCACAAACATACATTCACAAACATATACACACAAACAATCTCAAAATATATTAATGAAAAATTCATCTCAGAGAGAAAGATAGAGAACATAGAAAAAAGAATAAACCAGATATACATTGAATACGTATTAGTTCGTTCTCACACACACATTCAACTCAAAGAGGAAGAAAGAGAAAAGAAAAAAGCAATAACCGTATATACATGCATGTATACGAAGGTATACATATACAAATGCACAAAATATCTACTGGCTAAAAAATAAATAAACAAATAAATAAATTTGAATTAAAATGAATCACACCCCAGTCAAAACAAACACCTTATTAGTCTCTTGAAAAACCACGACGTCAGAAACACGTGTCGAGAAAATCAAACCTTAAAATATCACGTTGAAATTCATTTGTAGGCCTATTTATTTTAATATATTTACTTTTCTGTTATTAGACTACAATATATATATATAAGGCCTTTTCTTTTTTTTTTACCTATAATTTTTTCTTTTTCCCCCGGGCGGTGATTCGAGATACTTTTATCTCTTCCTGGCATTTTTTTTTGTTTTTTCTGGTACCGTGAATACTGGTAGATATTAGATTAGTAAATATATATATATATATATATATATATATATATATATATATATTGTCATCCACGGACCGACCGTTTCGTTGTATCACAACTCTTCAGTGTGGCTTGACACGTAGGCGCTTGAAGCAGGGATCGAAACCCGCCTAACTTTACGTTAGACTTAGTATCAGACCGCTCGGCCAACAAGCAGGGACGCTCGGGTAAAAATAGAAACTTATCAGCAGCGAATCAACACCGAGTTCTGATTGGCTGAAAGGATCTCAAATGAAAACGCCATAAAGCAGTGGATGGAGGATAGGAGACAAGAAAGAGTAGGACACCAGACACAACGATCTGAAGACAGCCAAAAGTTGCGACTCAACTTTGGGGTGAGCTCCGAAAAGGGGTCTTTCGCCCAAACGCGAACCTGTGAGGACGGACCCCGCGGGGAAGCACGTGTTAGAACTACAATAGAAAATATGAAAGAAAATTCAAGATCTGTCTCTGCTCTCTTTCTCCTCATGGCATTTTGTTTCTCTTTGTCGAGCTAACGCCGTCGACTCAGTTTTCATACGCTGTTTCTCTCTTCCCGGCGACTACTAAATAGTATAGTAAAGAATAAACTACTGTATAAGTGAAGCAAGACGTTTTTTTTGTCTCTTCGCCACTTTTTCTAACATGGAAGTTATCACGAAGTCCGACTGACACTTAAGACGTAGTACTACAGTAATGGGCACGTTAGACACGTGGTGGTGGAAGCGTCTATTGAGACCGTGTAATATTACAACCGTACACTGGGTGTATAACGGAATATATATATATATATATATATATACATAGTATAGACTAATGCTAATAATTATATGGTTACCATATTTCGGTTTAATAATAGTCATTCTGTTTAATAAGTCATTTGTTTGCATACATTTATATGGGTTCAAGTAACTAATGATAATATTGATAGGGACGGGTGGCAGGAGAGGGTCAGGGAGATCTGTGCCGGCAGTGCGACATGATGATGATGATGATGATGCTGAATGATAATAATGCTAAGTAAACAATTATAACTTCGACTAACCCCTTATTTACAGTTATATGGCATCAAGTATTCCTATCAAATACAAACAATTTTAAAACGATATACGAGGATCATTAAATAAGTTTCCAGACTTTTTTCATATGGGCACTTTTATTGATAGTACACACATGAAACTCTAGTCCCCTTCGAAGTAACCTCCTCCGGCTGCAATGCACTTGTTGTACCGTTCCAACAACCTCTGTAAGGCCCCATGGAAGTCCTCTTATGTGAGCGTGTCAGTGACCTTCGTCACAGCCTCTTTCATCTCCTCAATTGTCTCATAACGACAGCCTCTGAGCTTAGGGAATAACCAAAAGTCACAGGGAGCAACGTCTGGACTATAGGGAGAGTGAGGAACTGTCTTGATGCCAATCTTGGTCAAATAGTCTGTGACAAGGATGTAGTTGTGGACTGGTGTATTGTCCTGGGGGAAATGCCACTGACCCGATTTGAAGAGTGCTGGTCTCTTCCCTAGGAATCTCTTCCTAAACTCCCTTAAAACATCAACATAGTAACCTTAACCCTAACCCTTTGGCCAATCAACTCTGGTCTATTGACTTCCTTACTCCTCCCACGGTACTCATAATCCCTCACAGACTCCGTGCCTTCCTTGAATCTCTTATGCCACTGAAGAACTGATGCTCGATTCATGCAAGGTGGTTGAAAAGCAGTCTGAAGCATTCCATACGTTTCTGTGGCATTTTTTCCAAGTTTAAAACATAATTTTATTGCATATCGTTCTTCTAAGTGTCCTCATTGCATTTTTTTACATTCACTAGATGTGACAATCAGGCTTTAGTAGAGTGTATTCCAATTCCTGCTGTAGCTGTTCATTTGAACCTGAAATCATAAAAATTGGTTAGTCATCTCATGAGATGTATAGCAATAACATATTGAATTTTCAAGAATCTACGACAATTCTAAATGCCTGTACAAAAAGTCTGGAAACCTATTGAATGCTTGACGTTTTTGAACCATTTATGAGACCCTAACAAGTACTACCCTTTCGGTCAGTGTGGACCTGAAAGTAATGGCAGTGATGGGGTACGCCGTAATCCCCAAATCTCCAGCACAGGGGCTTCACCATCGGATGCAGTTTAGTATTTAAGGACATCAAGGGGAGCCTTTCCCTCAGTAGGTGATACAGTCAGCGTATTCTAAGCCCACCGACAGGGTGTGTGTGACGCGGAAGGAATTTATATGTAAGAGTATATATATTTATATAAAGGCATATAAAACAATTCGACATTTCTTTGTTTTGCACCCCTAATACATACATACATACATATATATATATATATATAGAGAGAGAGAGAGAGAGAGAAAGAGAGAATATGTAGTATTATCATATTCAAATAAAGTGCTCAATGCACGGCTATTAATATATGAGAATATATAAATATATAAGTATATAAAAAAAACTCATGCGCAGACTAAAAGTATCAATAATATTAGACACACACACACACACACACATATACATATATAATTTATCTTGACATCCTTTTTCCCGTCCATAACCTAGAACCTCATATTCCTGTTACATTTCATCACACTTGCTACATTGTTTTTCAATTTTCTTGACTTTAAATAAATAAATGAATAAAAAAAAGGAAAGAAGATAAAAACAGAAAAGTCATTCTCTTCATGGTTATGCTGAGAACTTTTCGGAACATCATTGTATAGCAAATGATATGAATATTGTGGCTTAAATCTGATAGTTTAATAAGTGTGGACGAGGCAATGTGTTGCGAAGAACCAGCAATCAAATGAATCCAGGGAAGAATAAAATTGGCGCAAAATTGGGAAGTTTAAACGTGTGTATTATTCATATTCTGTTGGGATTTTATTTACACTGCTTTTTCGGTCATAGCGAGAAATATTATTATTGGAATCTGCATCGCGGGAAAAACGAAAAGCGTTCAGTTAATAATCCTTGGCTCAAATGCGCTGGCAATTCAAAAAAAGAATTATTCAAAGAAAGAATTATTCAAAGATGGAATTATTTCGACGTTTCTTGTTGTTGCCTTTGGTGGAAAATTAAAGTTGGGCTTAAAATAGAGTTTCGATAACTTTGTTTTGTACATTTTCTTGTTTTGTTTTGTTTTGCTTTTACGACTTGTGGTTAAAACCTGTGTGCATATTCTCAGTTTGGAATGTGATCTGAGATCAAATCTTAATAAAAAAAAATGAAGTAAAAATTAATGGAAAAGGAAAGAACATTGGAAATGAACGAAATGGCAGTTGAGTACGAAATCCTGTTTTTCTCACCCTGGTTGAGATTAAAGATGGATAAGGAACGGTTAAGAAATTACAGAAGAAAATAAAGACGTAGAACGAGAGAGAAAATAGACAAAGAGAAAAAATTTAAAAAATGATTTAAAAGCAAACGAAAGGAATTGTAGGGAGAGCGTAGGAAGGAAATAACAAGGAAAAGAAAAAAAAAAGAAGGAATGAGAAAAAAAAAAAAAAACAGACAAAAAAGAGGAAACGAAGGGAATGGAAAGAAGAGTCGGTGTGACGAAAAAATAATAAAAAGAGGATGAAACCGAAGAACGATGGTGATTATAGTGCATTTGATTGTTTACGAAGAATCAAAATAAGATAAGAGAGAGAGAGAGAGAGAGAGAGAGAGAGGTAAAAAGTAGACGATGCTAAAGTTTTTTTAAGAAGAAAAAATCTAAGTGGAAGGAATGAAAAGCTGTTAGGACGAACAAGGTTTCTTTGTTTAATGGCATATCAACCTTTGTAGGTTATTTAATGCTAAAGCCATCCTTCTAGAAAAACAGTTGTGGTACGATTTAACCCATAGCTGGGAAGATAAGGGGGTTCATACCTTTCCCAAGGGTATTTGGCTGAAAGTGAACGTAATAGCGCGACTTGAGTTCGAAATCGCTTATTACGATTCTGCAGTCTATCCCTTTAACCATCACACTACAAGGACACCCCACCAGGACGAACTAGTTGGATGATTAAGAAGGAAGAAAGGAAGTGGTAACTCTAAAACAAAGAAAAGAAAAAAGAAAAAAGAAGTGAAAACAAGAATTAGGGGAATCTCTGTGTTGTAGTGGCTAACGTGCTGGACTTGCGACATCGTAGTAAGCGAGTTCGAACTCTAGATTAATACCCTTGGGTAAGGTATGAACACTCTTATCTCTTTCCCAGCAAAGGATTTAACAGAACCACTACCGTCCTTCTAAAAGGATGGCTTTGGCATCAAATAACTCTCGAAGATTGATATGCCGTTAAACAAAGAAATCTTAACAAAACAAGAATTCTCTATTGGACAAAAAGAATATAGGAAATGAATGAATTGGTTACTTTATTTGTTTAAAGGCATACCAAATCCTTATGGGTTATTTAACGACAAAATTTGTTTAATTTGGAAATGTTTGATTAAAATCATAACGATCTTATATTTTAAATGTTCATTTGTTTTTTTATATCATATTTACCCAACCCCTCCGCTCGGGCAGGATGTGACACAAGGTCAATTTTTAAGCGGAGTTTAACAGGTTTGAATTTAGAGTTTTCCTTCTCCTAGACTAGTTGCCTAACCAAGGCTGAAGAACCTAGCCCTACTATTTATCCATAGCTGGAGGAAGAATAATTGGATTCATACCTTTCCCAAGGTTATTAGTGTTATGTGAAATGCAATCAGTCTCGTCCAGGATTTGAACTCGTGTCGCCGTGTCCATTTCCTACGACGATAACCATTACATCACGGGTACCTCCAATTTGTTTTTTTATATGATTTTAAGAATTACTTAATAACAAATAATTTGCTCAGTTATATGGTTTCACATATTCTTATCCAAAACGAATAATTTTCAAACAGATCTATTTGACCCATACATGGGACCCAAACAGGTACTACCACTCCGGGTCTGAGTAGACCGGGGAGAAATGACAATGAAGTGATATGTATTTGTTCAACTCTTCTGCTACAGAGAGGACATGATACAAAGTCAATTTTTAAGGCGATTACAACTGGTTTGAATTCATAGTTTTCGATTTTCTTGACTGGTTGTCAAACCAAGGCTAAAGAACCCAGTCTGCTCTATTATTTATCCATCACTTTGGATAACTTATTGGTTCATGCCTTTCCTAAGAGTATTTGCTCGAAAGGAAACGCAGTCTCGTCTAGGACTTGAACTCGGATAACGCACCTCCCCTAAATGGCAATCCACATGCCACTGATCTCCAGAACTGGAGCCTCATCAATGGATGTAGTTTAATGCTATATCCAGGACGTGAAAATGGAACATCCATAATACAAGAAGAAGAAGAAGAAGAAGAAGAAGAAGAAGAAGAAGAAGAAGAAGAAGAAGAAGAAACGATATTTGAGAACTGTGTACATTTTCTCATGTTTCTCGTGACCAAATCTTTTCAATCATTCATCAAAAACTCATCGATTATTTATAAATTTCTTGGTAACATTACTAAAATATTATTTAACAGCCGTTAGAATTCTAGTTTCCTTTTTCTCTTCTGACATAAGACCAGATTTGAATTTAAGAAAATTCTATGAAAACAATAGAGCTAACATATTTTTGCGTCGAATTACTTCAGTTCTTCTCATATACCAGAGATTATAGTCAGTGCCAATTGAACAACAGCATTTTTTGCGATTAAAATCGATGCATTTTATAAGAATAAAAAATTAAAGAAATATCTTTATGGTTGAACAATATTTTGTTTTTGTAAAAATGACGAAATCTTTGGTGTTTATGTTGAGTACATACTTCCAGACAAAAACAGAATGAATGTCTGATTATTCATTTTTCATTAAAAATATTGTTCAAGAGGACACGTATTTAGCAATAAAATCTTTCTATTTACTTTCATTACTTCAAAAAGACATTACATTTTTTTCTCTGCATATATTCAAATGTTAATAGCTATAAAGAAATGGAAAGCGATTTAAACTTTATATAACTATAAAATAATTAAAGGAGATTTAAAGTTTACTATAAAGTAACAGAAAGAGATTTAAGGTGTATATAACGATAAAATAATGGAAGGAAAGTAAAAAAAAAAGAAAGTTTTTTCAGCTCGTTGTATAATGTAAGATTTTGAAAAAAAAAAGCTTGAAAATTAGTGGGCACCTTAAATGTGAAACTAATCGAGACATGTGGCTGAATCTAGGAAGTGCCGATGGAGCTCAAAAACACTTCAGCACACTGCAAACAGTATTTAAGCAAATTCCAACACACACCAGCTTCGTTGCTGTGTGGTGAGTGAAATCTTGGATTTTACTGTCCTCTAGCAGTGGGAGGGGTGCATAGAGATTCTGCAAATGTGAAAAGAAATATTTTGAATGGATGTATGATATGTAACCATATTTATAAACATAAGTTTTGATTTTATAACTGCTTGAAATCGAAAGAGTGTTTTTGTGCTCACTCGGTAGATGAGGATTTAAACTTGCCAAGAAACGCGGGAATTAAAATAGAAAAGACCAAATATAGAATCGACCAGGGAAAACACTTGAAATATTAAAAATTAATTAAAATAATCGCCCAGAGGAACGGACAACTATCGCTGCCATATTTCTTATTCCTGTCGCTATAACGATTAACAAAGAACACCAGAGAGAATAAACCAAATCGAAGCAAGTTGATAGCGTTTTGTTCCTTTTTTTTCTTTTACGCATAAGACACACATTCATTTGTCAAGATAGTCGTCAAAAAGAAAAGAAAAGAGAGCATTACACAACCTGATAAGGAGCAAACCTTTTTTTTCAACCCATCTGTATGAATATTCGCGACTTTCAAGAAGCAAAGTCAGGTGAGCGTTACAATAACAGTTTTAATACCAAGAATTGGTCGAGTGGACTTTTCCTTTAACCAATTTGGTCATCGGGATTCAATGCCGTATAATTACATTTCATGACATCTTTCATATCACTAAGGGTAACGTGGGAGGAGCTCTTAGCATAATGGTTATTGCCGTAGAAAGTGGAACCCGAGTTAAAATCCTGGACGAGGTTATTTTCGTTTTACTACACGCTAAAGTCCTTAGGAAAGACATGAATCCATCTGTTCTCTCTCCAGTTATATAGTAAATAGTTGGTCAGACTATTTTTTAGCCTTGGTTTGGCAATCAATTCTCTCTCCAGCTATGTAGTGAATAGTTGGTCAGACTGGTTTCTTTAGCTTTGGTGAGGCAATCAGTCTTGGAGATGGAAAGTTCTGAATTATTTATTCCATTTAAAAAAAATGACCATATGACAAATCCAGCCATTCACAACACATGATCTTCCACCAGGTGTCCTGGACCACACCTAGTCACTATATCTCGGAAGTGATGTCAAAAGGATGGGGCCGCACCTGTACAATTACGTGATCCATTCACCTGCTGTTCCATCTGGAACGGATTGTAAACAACTGCCAAGTGAACACAAACTGTTCCAGCTGGAATTCCATGTTATTCTTTTCTTGGTTAGTCTAAGGTCTTTTCAGCATACCTCATATTATTGACTAATTCCTGTTTCAATATATATATATATATATATATATATATATATATATATATATAATTTTAAAAGTTCTTTAAAATGATTTTAAATAGCGATTTTACAACAGTCCATTCTGTAGTAAGTCTGGCTTAAATATTGAACACTATGAAAAACAACATTAGGTGTATTTGATTAATTTTACAAATATTATATATATATATATATATATATATATATATATATATATATATATATATATATATAGAGTCATCCAAAGACAGATTGTTTTGTTGTATCACAACTCTTCAGTGTGGCTTGAAGCTTGAAGTTTGAATCGAAACCCGCCCAACTTTACGTTAGACTTAATATCATACGGCTATGTTCAATATCTAAGATTGACTTACTGCAGAATTTACTGTTGTAAAATCGATTTTTAAAATCATTAAAAAAAAAGTCTAAAATTATATATATATATATATGTATGTATGTATGTATGTATGTATGTATGTAATATTTGTAAAATGAATCACATACACCTTACGTTGTTGTAAAATCGCTTTTAAAATCATTTAAAAAAACGTCAAAAATTATATATATATATATATATATATATATATATATATATATGTGTGTGTGTATGTAAATAATATTTGTAAAATAAATCAGATACACCTTACGTTGTTTTTCGTACAGTTTTCAATATCTAAGAGAGAGTTAATAAAGAATTGACTGTTGTAAAATCACTATCTAAGATCATTTAAAAAAAGAATATATATATATATATATATATATATATATATATATATATATATATATATATGTATATATAATGTATGAGTTTGCGCGTCTGCGCACGCGCCCCCCATATATATATATATATATATATATATATATATATATATATATATATACCTGTATGTATGTAAGTATTCGGCTGTGAACACATACGTGTAGAATAAGTTAATGGCTGATAGGTAGAAATATATCTAATTATCTAATAGAAGTTTCTTCATCGTCGTCTTTATACATTAAATATTCCTCGAAGAACAGTCAAGGAAATCCTTCATACAATATTTAACCCGTAGAAGAATGTAATCATTTTTAAATGTCTAAATAAAAACAACAACAACAACAACAATAAAAAAAAACTTTCAATACTAACGTCTAGTTACGACAGAAAAATAAAACCAAAAATAAAGCAGGAATATCGACGATTTCGAATGAATGAAAATGTCAGAAGCAGTCAAGTTAATCGAATTATTAAATCTACCGGTCTTAAACTATAACTGTTATGGAACGACCTTTTCGTTCGATTAGGTTTCCGTTTGACAGTTTTCTTCTTTTTGTAATTCTAATAAGGTCAGAACTTGTTTGATTAAATTTGCTTTCATAAAAACAAGAAAAAAAAAAGGTAATCTTACTTCTCATCGCCATTTTGGTTTTCATTTTAGTCATGATTAATTCAACGCCCAATTTCCAGTTTTTATTATTATTAAAAAAATAATTATAAAAAAAGAACAAAAAGTTTTTCCTAACAGAAAAGTTTTTAGATTAAATAAGAATTACCAAATTTAAGAGGTTTCTTGCTGCAGACATTTTAAGCAAGATATTTACGGTTACTTTTCTTATTAATTGATTCTAACGGCATGTCAACCGTCTAGGGTTATTTTATGCATTGGGGTTGGAGAATTGCGTTCATTGTACATTTATATTTATAATTTTTTTGTGAAGTTGTTTCAAGTCCAGAAGACCTGCCTGAGGCGATGAACGATAGGGAAAAGTGGCGAGAGAGGGTCAGGGATATTCGTGCTACCAGCACGACATGATGATGATGATGATGTAATGCAAATAATTTGCACTCAATTGTACGCTTTCAAGTATTTATATCAAATACCAATAATTTTCACACTGTCGCATGTTTTCAAGTGACTAATGATAATAATAATAATAATCCTTAGTTAACAATTATAGCTTCAAGCAACTATTCTGAAAGCATGGAATTTTCACACGGTCATATGGAATCAAGTATTCCCATCTAATACGAATGATTCTAGGGTTTAAAGCAATTATTTTTATTTAATAAAAGTCATATGCTAGCATACAGTTATATGGTTTCAAGTGTTATATACTCACATAATAAATATGCTTATATACACATATACATGTTCATGCAGCATCATAACGACACAATAAATAATTAAACAGACGCACAATGATAAAGTCGCAAGAATAAACGACGCACAGAAGGAAGACGCAGGAAGACTTCTTTATAAAATATTTTACCTCTCATCTTTATTTGTAAGTTTCGAAAGGGTTGTTCCAAGTTTGCGTGTGAGAGAGAGCTGGAGACCGAACATTACTGAAATATTTTGACCCCAAAGTTATGGCCGTCAGCGTTGTGTCTTTCTCGTTCTCCATGGTTGCTCAACCGGAGCACTGGCTTTCCTTACTACATCTCGTCTACCTCCTCAACTCTACTCGCCTGTCTCCACTGGCTCGTTGAACTCAACTGACCGGAACTCAACTCGTCGGCCTTATATTACCTTCAAACTCCCACGCGCTGATATGGACACGCCTCCACGACTACTTCCGATATCTGGGGACCGGGATGTGTCACTTCCGCTTTCTTTAGAATGGCCTGTGTGATCGTCATCGAGCGGAAATAACTGTCATCCAGTTCAGAGGTCACTCTCTTCCGGTGCGTCAGTCTATGAGAGTATAATGGGATCTTTTTTACCTCGTCCCATTTCATCAGCCAATTTCCGCCCACGCGATTTCCTCTCATAACTGCCACCAGAATGTGTCACCTCCTTCCGGTGCATTACCTTGAATGGCATTTTTGGCCGGGTCAACAGGTCAAAACATAACACAAGTCAGTAAAAATAATCCTTTGTAAATAATAATAGTTTCAAGTTTAAATGTTTGCAAAGAAAAGATTTATTACAAATAGAATTATTAGTGCAAATAAATGAGCTCTGATATATATATATATAAGTATTTTGTAATTTGCTTGGAACATTGCAAAAATTATTTTATTTTATTGTATTGCATTAATTCAGAGGGCTATTGCAATGCGAAATAATAATTGAACACCGTGTTCATTAAAAAAAATGTGTCTGACGATGAAGTTTTTACTTTGAAACTAATTAGACTCAAATAATTTTTATTTCGCATTGTAGTAGCCCTCTAAATTAATACTATACAAGAAAATAATATATATATATATATATATATATATATATATATATATATATATACAAGATTTAACATTAAATAACCATAAGAGCTGATATTCCTCAAAACACAATCAAACCAAACTATAGTTTCAAGTAACTATTCTTAATACAAATAATTTTTTGTTATATAGCACTATCGTTGTCGTATATAGAAGAAGCAACAGACAAAGTTGTTGTGAAGGCAACCCTTCTAGGAGAAGTTAACTCCAAAATCAGAACTGCCGAAAGAAAGCTCCAATATAAAACCTCTGCTGACTCGTAAGTATCTTTTGGCGTGAAAAATTTTAGAAAATGTACTCTGAAATAAAACAGTTTGCATAGGCACGAGTTATCTTGCTACGCTAATTACTGGGATGTTTCTATGTTGACCCAGAGAGAAGCATAGGTGTTGTATTAGTGTATGTCACTGTAATCCAACGATGTTACTACTTTAATATCTTACGCATTGTATATTTTTCCCTAATTTGAATTAGTCATTAAACAAGATGTTTGAATTGTAATTTTGGTATTAAAGACAACTATTATCTGTCAAGATGTGATAATCATCATATATATATATATATATATATATACAAATTTTGAAAAATGAGTCAACGGGCAGTTAGAATCCTAAATGAATAGATGAAGTCATATCTCAGTCTGGAGAAGTTGTATCGTCGAGGAAAAACCGGAGAATCATCAATAGTAACCAACACGTTTTACTCCCGAGACAATCTCTAGAAAAAAATCGAAAATAAAACTCAAAGATCCTGTTTAACACACACACACACACACACACACACACACACACAAAAGAAACCCGGATAATTGTTGGTTTTATTTGCTTCTCCCCCCCTCCCAGAATATCACATTCATCCCACTACCAACTGTCGCACGCATGGAAAGAAGAGGAAAAAAACGTGTTCCGTCTGTCTTTCAAATAAAAAAAATCTACCGGCTTTGAAAATCGGCAATCGGCTTGAACACCGTGTATTTGTGCCGGTCGGAAATACTCAGTTGACTCAGTTACTAATCAAGGCACAAAGATTGAGAAAGTTAGATCAGGTGGAAAGACAAGGAAGACAACTCCCCAAGGCAAGGAAGAATGAATCTAGAAATGCAATTTAAATCATGTTTTCCTCTTCTTAACCCTCTGATTGATGGCAATCATCTTTAATTATGTCTAATTACTTTGAAATTTAGCCTCAGTCTAAATCAGTGTATACTTTGCACGCAGTTAACAAGTCCTTCGATTGGCTATATATATATATATATATATATATATATATATATATATATATATATATATATATACCAGGTAATCGTCAAGAGAAAGTAATAATTCTTAATAGAAAAATAAAAAAAAATGTCTTCAGAAAACTGATACATATTTATAGTTGAGAAAAATGAGAAAGTAATTATGAATAAATATTCTTGTTTATCTTATTATTTCTATTTAGATTACCTCTTCTCTCTCTCTCTCTCTCTTTCTCTACATCTCTCTTTGCCTCTCTCTCTATATGTATTATCTACTATATCATTATATTATCTTATTACTTTTACTTAGTTTACCACTCCTCCCTCTCTCTCTCTCTCTCTCTATATATATATATATATATATATATATATATATATATATATATATATACTTTAAAATGAATAGGTCCAAAAGAAAATTTGTTATTTATTCTTTTCCAGCACGTTTTGGGGAAGAATAAATCACCTAAAAACAAATTCTCTTTTGTACCTATTCATTTTCAAATATTTATTTTTTCCCTCATTAGAACAACAAGAATTATATATATATATATATATATATATATATATATATATATATATATATATATATATATATATATATATATATATATTTTATTTTATTTTTTTAAATTTACTTCTTATGCACTGCAAGCTTAGCTCACTAATTATTACACCGCGTATGGTAACTATTATTCAAAGCTTGCTCTTGGTACCCAATGGCATTAGATTTATGCCTAAGACAACGGAATAAGATATCTGTTGTCTGTTGCGGCAAATGTTTAAAAGTAAACATTTTTATTTTTAGTAATTTAGTTGTATTTGCGTAAAACAATTAAAATTTTCCTGAGTTCTATTCCTTCCTTTACACGCAATCCTGTTAAGATCTATCAACAGTGGCACATCGAATATAATTCCTGAGATATCAGACCCTTTTTTCTTTTGATAAATTTTAGTCGCTAATTCTAGATATGCCGTCAATTTTTTCTCCATCAGCTCTGCTTACTAAGATATGATATGCCTTTATCTGTTTTGCATATAGCTGGTTTGATTAATAAAAAAGATTTATTCCAGTAGGATTTATATATTTATATCAAATTACATCATATAATCAGATAATAGTGAAAAAGAACTTTGAAAGTTATCATTGATACACTCTCCATTTATTCAGACTTCTCACAAAATGGAGCTTCAAAGATATCTTGCAGTGAGATGCCCCCGATTAAGCTCATTCAATTGACTAGATATGTAGGTATCTCAGTGTTCTTCCATAGTTTTTAAATCTTAATGGAATCGTTCATTCAGTCCCTGACTTAGCTCTCCAAAGTTTATTGGGAAACGATCCAAGTGGCTGTAGATGTAATGCACTTTGATGCTCATTTTACAGCCAATTTGAAAGAAAAATGATAGCATGCTCCCCACTAGTTTGAGTAATTATCTGCTTTATAGTTTCAAAGAAAATTCCCTACAACCAGAGAGAATGAAGATCATGCATCTTCCTTTGTTCCTTGTATCTTGTAAATGTTGATCTTTCATGAGTTCCCCAATTTTCGGCTCGTCAAAAATACCTTCGTTTAGTTTCTTTATGGCTAGCACGAAATTTTCTGCATATGAAGTCAAATCAGCCTCCTTTTTTGTTTCCAACCTTTACAGACTGTTTCATTGAATCTAGTTTGATGTGAAATGGCGGTAAAATAATCTCATCTCCATCAACCAATTACATTAATGTAATTACATTCTTTTCTTCAACTACTATATTTTCTATCAGAGGCTATTGTTTTATCACTAAGTGATCATCCCTTTATCTGTTATCTCAGAGATATACAAAGCGGGGATACTTAACTGACCCGTTAGAAAATTCAATATCTTTAGATCTACACAAATTGACCAAGGGTAATCTTCGATGATATCTTCTATATTGATCTTTGCTTTTCAGTCATTTTAGTTGAGTGACGAATTGGAACTGATCCATATTTATTGCCATAGTGTAGAAGCACACGTTTTTTTGCTTCAATCAGAACTATTTATGAACAAGCGCTATTGACTTGGTACATATTTTGATATGTCCATTTTCTTCAGCAAGCCTTGAACATCGTTGCAAAAAAAACAAATTCCCTTTGTTCAGAAAAAAGGCTGTAAATCTATTTCTTTTTTGCGATAGTGCGTGATTTTGATTCCAAATGGTAATAAGTTCTTTTCTGCTAGCCTAGATGATCACAAATCTGCTCATTTCTTTGTTCTTATGAGATCATTGAGCTTTGGCTGACCTTGTGCAACTGATGAAGTTCCTTCCAAATCACTGTCACTTTGCTCATGAGTACTTCCTACAGCTAAAATAAAGAATACGTCTTCTTCAGGAAGCTCTTCAAGATGAATGATGACACAAGTATTTCAACTGAGCGTGATGCAGGTTGTTTTGTCGAGTTTAGGTCAAGATACGTCCATTTACTCCGATTGAAAGATTGAAGATCAACTGAGGAGTCACATGCGTACTCGCGGATACTCTTTGCGACATTAGAAAGATTACCTTCAGTAAAGAAGTGGCAGTCATTATATATATATATATATATATATTGTCTAAATTTCTGGAACGAAGCTTGATGATTTTTATCATTAAGGGTTTTTGGACTATTGTCTTCATCTTTATTGCTATTTCCACAACATTTCGGCCGATATGTCCACGCCATTGTCACCAGTGTTGGCTAACATATACATGAAATACTTCGAAGAAATGGGATTAGGATCTATATCACTAAAGCCATCTATGTGGCTTAGATACACATTCATTCTCTGGCCTCATCAGGAAGATGTTCAGATATTACTTGATCGCATGAACTCAATCTGACCATCTATACAATTCACTATGGAGAAAGAGCAAGACAACAAATTACCCTTCCTCGGTGTATTAGTAACAGGCACAGAGCAAGGATTCAGGTCACCTGTGTACCTTAAGCCCACCTTCGCCGGACAGTACCTCAATTTCAACTCCCATCATCCATATACGGTAAAGAAAAGAATAATATGTTGCTTAGAAAAAACCATTAGTGGCGATACTGATGCAAATCAAGAAGAAATGATTAGTCTGAGATACAACCTCCATCGTAACAACAACCCAGAGTGCATAACATCGGCTCCAAGAAATCTAGATAGGACGATAGAAGACAATACCCGAAAACTCACCACGGTATATCTGCCCTATGTTAAAGGACTAGCCGAAAAGATCTAAATAATATGTAGTCCATATGACATCAGGACAGCATTCACAAGTGGTTCAACTCTCCGGAGATATCTCTTCCGGGTCAAGCCACCAACGGAATTCAACATGATCAAGAACTGTGTTTACTCCATCCCTTGCAGTTGTGGTAAAATATACAAAGGTGAGACAGGTTGCCCACTAAAAGTAAGGCTAAAAGAACATCGGAAGGCAGTAGAATGTGGTGAGATTGAAAAGTCGGGTATTGCGGACCATGTATGGAAAGAAAAAGGGAAAATATCTGCCCTTATGGGATAAAGTTGAAATATTTGATAGGGCTGACCATTGGAGAATTAGACACCTTAGGGAATCAGCATATATGTCGGGCTACAATGACCTGCTGAGTAGACCAAGTATAGAGTTGAATATAATATGGGAACCGGTAATTAAAAAAGGCTGAATGAAAAAAATCCGAATATAAGCACAGGTAAAAAAATCATACATAATCGTAGTAATCCAAGGCAAGTAAGAACATTAAGTTTATAAGTCCCAAAAATCCAGCTGGACACATAGCATAACTGTTATAGGCGTTATTTCCATAAGCTTTTAAGGAGACAATCATCTGGAGGTTGCAGGTTCAATCCTGACTGCAGGTGAGTAACAATACAGGAATACCTGTATCCGGTTTTAGCTAACAGAATAAGAACAGGCGACCCCATGGATTCAATAAGGACATAGTTCGAAGTTCCGTGAAGGTTCCCGAGTTTGACAAACACCTGAAGAAGGCCGGACATATCGGCCGAAACGTTGTGGAAATAACAATAAAGATGAAAACAATAGTCCGAAAACCCTTAATGATATATATATATATATATATATATATATATATATAATGTCCTCCTAATGTTTTCATTTCAAAAGAAGCTCAGATTTTAAAAAATTCTTTTTATAAGATTTTGCTAGTTTGAAAATGTAATGCTAGCAATTTTCTCCTAAAAAAAAAAAATGATACATATCTTTGATATATGTTGCGTCAGTTTTTTCTTGATGCTCCCTATTATATTTAGAAAGGGCCATTCTGTTTGCATATTTCTTATATGAAATCAACATTGTATGGAAGTAATCCATTTGTTTCCTGGGTCCTTCTCTCTCACAAATGTAAAGATTTTCTTAATTTTCAACTTTGTACTTTTAAAGAGTTCAAATGAAAAATTTATGTCTTGAGGGAATTGCGTATATTGTACATTTTTCTTCATATATTTCGTATAGTTTCTTAATTTGTTTGCACGGTTATATGATATACTGTATTTTTATCTAATACAACTAATTTGCAAACATATCTATTTGACCCATTGATAAGATTCTTACAGGTTCTACTACTCCGGGCCTGGTACTACCACTTTCCACAGCTCCAGAACTTGAGCCTCACCACCAGATGCAGTTTATTGTCATACCAGGCAACCACTCTTGGGGGGGTCTTACCCTTCTGCTGAGGATACTTATAGCGTATTGTAAGCCCATCGACTGGGTATTAAATATTTTGGAGAACTTTCTTGTTCGTAAAAAATGCTTATCTATCAATTTGAGAATATATGCTTGTTTTGCTGCCTTTAATATTTGTTCGATTGAACTAACATATATTTTTTGTTTTTCTGTATTCTGTTGGGGTTATATGTTAGACTTCAGTATTGTTTCATTTTTACCAAACCCTGTACATTTTTCGATTAACAACGAACCTGAAACACAAAATTAAAAGCAGATAATAGAATACTTTATGATAAAAGAAATAAAAGCAATTCAATAATGAATCACTACAAGACAATATAAATGTTTGTGAAAGGATGGTCGCTTTTTTTTTCAACAATTCTCAGTAAAAAAAAATGTTTTCCCGAGATATTCCTGTAGGTTATTCGATAAAACAAATCCATTGTTTTCTCTTCACAAGAAATAAAACGTTTCACTTAAGTAAACTTCCTGAACATATGTTTACCGGGAAAGTTTCCGAAAAAAAAAATTGTTTATTTAAAATCCAACAATAACTATAGCAACAAATAGATGAATGTGAAATTAAAAATAATAAAATAAAACAAAATGATCGAATAAAATTCCGAATGGAAAAAAGGCCTACAGTTCCAAAAGTAGGACTTAAATTGAAGAATAAGAAGAAATGTTTATTTTTCTTAGGAAAACGTATGCCTTCAAGCAATTTATTTTTCTTGTGATGCTTAAATTTTTCAAGACAAAGGAGGTCATTAAGCCCTTAAATCTCTAAAACACCTAAAAGTCTTCTTACCTTTTCATGAGTTTTTTCATTCAAAACAAAGCTTGTTTCTCCGCTAAAGAAATGGATAATATGAAGCAAAAATGATTTTACATTTGCAGATTTCTTCGCTTGTCTGAGTTTTGGTAAACAAGATATTTTCAAACCATCGTTCGTGGAAGCGCATTAAAGTGTAAATTAAGCCGAATTACCTCTTCTTGGCTAATTGAAATGGACTCAAACCGATTTACTTCCCTTGGGTCTTATCTAAATACCCTACTATGTATTTTCATTTAGGTCTACTTTCGTTTCTTTTAAAATTAAACAGTTGTTAGTTTAATGAGGAGATTGATATTATAATGTTAATATAACAATAAGTTAGTAAATGGCTGATCGTAGTCGAGGGCGACCCGAAGGCTCCCTTTACAATAGTTACACCATTGAGGTGTAGGGGATGGCGTTACTCCTTTTCCTGGATTGCTCCACTTACTCTTGATCGGTATCTTATAATTCTGAGCGTTAAGCAAGGAGGCACGAAGTAGCATTTTTTGAGTCTTTGTTATGACTCGACTTGGTATCTAGTACCATTGGCGAACAGGATGTACTACAAAGGAGTCCTGGATTAGTGGTGATGATGATTTGGTCTCGAAACCAAGCCTAGTCCCAGAGTCATATTTGATGAAAAGTTTTGTTGGTGGTACTGCCATATTTGTAGCAGCAGTTGTATGAATATTGATAGTTTGAAGTAACCCCCCATTAAAACAAAGAAACAAATACAGAAACAAATTAACAAACAAATAAGCAAAAATCACCCCCCCCAAATCAAACATGCAAGCAAAAAAAAAAAAAAAAGCAAAAACTACAAAACAAACAAACTTTAGGCAAGTCTAATGTGCAATACACATTATATAGGGTGAAACAAAAGGATCAAAATATAATCTATTCATAATAATGAAACTTTTAGATAAATCTATATATTACCAAAATTCTCATAATCGTAGTCTATATGTATATAACTGTCTCCCAGTGAAAAACAGCACATCATAGCGAGATTTTTTTATCAAAGCAATACACTTATATTTCTCTACATTTAAAAATAAAGTAGTTCCCACTCCGATTTTTAACTCTATGGTAATTTTATGGGAGTTTTGTTCTTGTTGAACGTCATTTTTTAAATCCTTTAAATTCTTGAAATAACAGAGATATCTATAAAATGATTATCATTATTCATTTCTAAATAGAAATTACAATATCATTATGGGCCACTATTAATCGTGAACTCCAAAGGTATATGGGTCGTCTTGTTCTAGTGGAACAACATAACCAATCCATATTAGAACAATTTTTGTATAACACAGTAAAAACGACACGTCAAAGTGAGATTTTTGATTGTATAATTGAATCAAAATGCTTTAACTTAAGAAATAAAGCAATTTTCACCCAACTTGCAACTGAATAGCAGGTTGATCTTGTGGATTTCCGGTTTGTGTGAGGTTCAAATATTCCAAATAATATTTTCATGCTTGAAGGACAAATAAAAATTTATTGTCTACTAAGAAGGCTGCATTTGTAAAATGTTTAGTACGTTTATGATAAAATTTAAAGTTTAGACTTCATTATCAAGATGTACCGACAGTACGAATTCCTGTGACTTTCTCTCACCATCCGTCCCTATCGGCTATAGCACTTGATTCTTGGCACCCAGAGCTGATGAATGAAGGTTTTTTTTGGCTGGTGTTTCCATCTGTAAGAGTCCATTGGAAAATGTTAGTTATAACATCGTCCTTATTTCCCCCATAGTGACCAGCATGTCTTGCTCGCCTTTCTTCTTAGGTTTACAAAATGAGAAGTAAATGGCCATATACAACTGCACTTTTGTTGCATGCTGATAACTGGATTTCTTCAAAACAGTACGCCACATCCTTGTCTACTTCCTATTTAGTTATTTTCAGAGGCTTGTCATTGAATAAGTAGATGGCACCATCTTTATTTAAACTCATGAACTTTAATGAAAAAGTTTATTAAACTTTTAATACCCTTTTGCGAGAAAGTACTGAGATATTATATTCTAATGTATCAGTGAGCAATTCTATTGAGAAAGCTACATTTAATGATTCAGAAGGCTGTGTGAAGCTTTAAGGCCGAATGTTCTCCATGCATCAACTATTAATGTTATACATGTAAAATCCAATATCTTCATATTGTAAATTCTTATTAGCAATAGTTTATCGTTTACTGCTGGGGTGAGAAACCTGCAGTTTTAAGACCATACAAAACCTTACGGACGACTTTCAGTGGAATAAGTTAAATTAGAGGTATAATTAAATTCAGACTAAGTTTTTAAATAAATCTTTAAACTTTAGATGTTGTTGTAAGCGTAAGAAAATTGAAGGGAGTACAGCCTTGTAAATAGAAGGAGGATAATTGAATAAAAGTGATGAATCAAGAATCTGCATGGAACACAGAGTCGATATGCCTTTAAAATCTAAACCAATCAACTAAACCATCAATATCGAATATAGTTGTCTTTTATTTACCTATGCGTTTGCTGACATTGCTTTCAGTAAATGAGATGTTGCTACCAGAACATTGTTAGGGAAGTTGATTCTCACTGGGTGCCTTATACTTCTGTCTTTATGCTAAACTATGTTACAGTCGGTAAATTACAGCAGTTTAGAGTGGTTTCTTTGTTTAATGCCATATCAACCTTCGTGGGTTATTTTAAGCCGTCCTTGTAAAAGAACAATAATGTTACTATCTAACCGGGGATAAGAGCGTTCGTACCTTTCGCAAGGCTATTAGTTTGAACGTGAACGACTGCAGTTTGGACTTGCTTACTTCAAGACCGTATTCCAGCATGTTAGCCATTACGCCAAAGAGACTTCTCCCTACTATTCCTTAAACTTGTAGTCTAGAAATAATGAGTGGACTATAGGCGGAAGTCTTGGTAAATGCTACTCTTTGATTATTGCTAAAATTTTCATTGCGTTTTGTTCTGTTGTGATGAGCTGAGAAGGTAGGAGAATCGGTTGATTGAAATCCTATAAAATCCCTTGAATCAATGGAAAGAAAGAATGAAAGAAAAAAATGAAGTGATCAAGAGAAGGGAAAAGATTGAAGTATATAAAGTTATAGTGAGAGAAGAAAAAGAAAGAGATATACAGATAAATATTGTAGGGGTTGGTTCTTCTTCTTCTTCTTCTTCTTCTTCTTCTTCTTCTTCTTCTGTTCTCCCTTGTAGGTATATTTTTATTTCACCAATTTTGGGTTTTGATTCTTCAAATTTTTCGCGGCAAGTCAAATATTGTCGTTCGTGAAATATCACAAAATTTTAAAACTAGTGCGAATTCGCCGGTTGGTGATGAAAAGGAAATATACAGACCCCAAAATGATAGCTTCACAAGCTTATTTTTGCACAAAAATGAACACTTTTTTCGTTTGGAATATATATATATATATATATATATATATATATAGAGGTGGCGACTGGAGTTGAAGGCGATCCGAAGGCTCTTTTTTCAATTGTTACTACTCTGAGGTGTAGGGGAGGGCGCTACTCCTTTCCCTGTATTGCTCCCCTTTACCCTTTATAAGTACCTTTTAAGCAAAGAGGTATTAAGTACCATTTTTGAGTCTTTGGTATGACTCGACTTCGGTCTTCCGGGCCTTTGGTGAACACTCTGCACAGACAATGAGCTAGTTAAAAAAAATTTGAATCCCTCTTTTCTTTCTTAAATTCCCCTCTTGCTTGTTCTTCTTCGTGCTTTTTCCATAAATGTATCTGACCCGTCATTGTGTTTGTCATTTCTTTATTCATTCTCTCGAAGATAGCACCAGCAGGGGCTGTAATATACGCCTACTGCATCTCTGCAAAGGGGTAAGACTCCACCCAACTTACGTCCTGGATGTGACACTAAACTGCATCTGATAGTAAGACACCAGTTTTGAAGCTTTGAGGAATGTCGAGTATCTTTTCACTACTATTACTCCCAGGCCCACTCTGACCCGGAGTGGTAGCAACTGTTAGGGTCCCATCCATGAGTCAAACAGAAATGTTTAATCATTCACTATACTTGAAACATCTGTGTCCAAACATATAATTAATATTAAATTGAATAATTATTGTTGCATACAAATCTTAGAACCATTTCACTGTGGGCACATGGGGTTATAGAATATTTTGATCGTTGTTGGTTATTTATATCTGACTCCGTTAGTTTATTCTTATTCCTCATAATTCGGTGGCATCTTCTTGTCTGTGAAGGCTGCAAAGAAGAAAGGAAGAAAGGCGGAAAGAGAAGATATATTTTCAATTTCTACTTTATTCCATTTGGGTTTTCGTACGGCTACTCTGTAGCGAGGAATATCTTTCTGGAGTGTTTGAGAAATGTCGTTTCTTCCAAATCAGGCATTGAAATATACAAGTCATCTCCGGTGATTAATAAATCCAAATTCAGCGTGATGGTGTCCTGTGGTGTTTTCATGTTGCTTGCTTTGATGTGTCGGCAGCAGACATAACCTGCATGCGAAGCCCCGGGGATTTGGCAAAACAAGTGTGTTTCCTCGCTAGCAGTCGAGTGGAAGAGTCCTTTCAGTCTATGGGTCCTGCTGAAGTGAGTGAATCTCTCCTTTTCTCAGGGACGTTTCCTTTTTTTTTCTCGCGCGTGCGTCATCTTACTTCCTGTCAGAGGCTTCTGGGAGTTTCTGCTCTTTAATTTTTTTTTCATTTTATCTATTTTCTTTTTCTTTCTTCCATTCACTACAGGTATACAAATTGGCTCTGGTTTGTTGAAAAATGTTACCTACAAACTATCTGTTCACAAATCATATACCTTTAATATATATATATATATATATATGTATATATAGGATTTAGTATTAAATAAACTGCAATGGTTGATATGCCTTAAAACACAACCAACCGACTAACCAAACAACTGAGGTCGAAAGTACTTGAGAAAACTACGTTGTCTTGAATTCATTCCATTCAAACGACTCGTACGAAGACTCGAACGGATCAAAGATACGGCAGATACGAAGTGTCTGTCCTATTTAAGCAAAAATGTTTAAAAGATAAAATGCTGGCTAGATACAGACACCCACGCATTATATATATATATATATATATATATATATATATATATATATATATATACTCCATTTAGATACCTACATGAAGATTGATATCCAAGCAATTCGAGTAGTAGCAAAATTTTGTGAATTTTTATGTTCAATATCTATTGCTCTACTTACAAAGTTTTGAACATTGTCTTAGTTTTTACTTGCTATTCTGATATATATATATATATATATATATAAATGCACACGATTATGAGAGTGACATATATGCATACATCCATATATATGTGTGTTCGTGTGTGTATGTACGTATATTTATGCGACCCAGTCGTAAATTGAATAAAACAAAAAAGCCCTAAATATCTACATTCGACATGACTGATAGAAAAACAGATGACGTGCCTGTCTATCTTCAACAGGCCATTAGCGAATGTTCATGAAAGGTATCATGAGAAAATGTACTTGCCTCATTTAATTAAAATTTACATGCGATGCCAACAAAAGCTGGGTAATTATTTTAAATTATTTTAGTTGTTTATGACCCCCGAATGTCGTTTCTATCCTTTCATATGCGCACATCAAATAAAAATGTGCAGCTCTGATTTTAATTTTCTATGACAGGGTTGTCACTTCCACGCATGCGTCACTTTGGTTAGATTTTGTGTTCAACAATGGCCGATTTTATTGCCCAAGACGACAGTAAAATCTGCCACTGTGAAAAAAACCCAAAAAACTCTTGTAATGAATCAGTTTTAGTGCGTTTCGGATATTTCAGATATTCAAATTTCAATCTGAATATGTTGGAACATCAGTTTTATCTTCGAGGTCAGGTGATACTCTGCCAGCACATAAATAAAATTCAAGATTACAAGGCTTTTTAAAAAGAGTGCGAAAAAAAAAAGTACAAACAAAATAAAACACTCCAAAACAGTCTGTCTATTTTACTGTAAATCTTTATAGGTATCTAGCAGTAAAACTGCGGAGGTTCCTTGGTTGAATAGGTTAGTTATTGTAAGAATTCTGGACAGCATCCTAGAATATTGATAGATGAAACCCAGCTGGTGGTCGTTCTGCAAATTGCGGAATAATAATTGATTATCAGGGTTCACGAAATACAGAGCTTTGAACTTGGTAGAACTCAGCTCAAATTGTGCTCAATAGAATAAGGAAAAGTTACTCACTTCTAGGACTTTATAAGATGGAAATGTATTCATGACTATCTATCTATCTATCTATCTATCTATCTATCTATCTTGTTACTATCTCTCTCTCTCTCTCTCTCTCTCTTTCTTTCTCTCTCTCTCTCTCTCTCTATCTATCTATCCATCTATCCATCTATGGACCCAAACAGATGAGTCAGGATACCAGGTCGCGATTGTAGAGGGAATGATGCAGTGTTGTCCAGCCATGCACGGTGATTGTATATCTGGTCTTTAAGATGTTATGCAAACTCAATCTGTTCCAATCTATCCCTGTCGTCGAGGCTAAGAATATGCTGACTGTATCCACTGCAGCGTCCTCATAGGTATGACACCAGTGGTGAGGCTTCAGTTTTTAAATTCTGAAGAGTGTGGTGTACTCATTTATTACCACTACTCCCAGATTCACTCGGACCCAGTGTGGTAATACCTGTTAGGGTCTCATCTATGATTCAAATATATGTTTAAAATTACTAGTATTGGAAAGGAAAGCTTGAAATCGTATAACTGTGTGCAAATGAATGATTATTATTATAAAATAAGAATAGTTACTTAAAAAAAAGACTGATTTTGGCATTAAATAACCCAACAAGGGTTGATACGCCGTAAAAGCAAGCAAGCATCTATCTATCTATATATCTATCACACATAAGTATATATCATAACATTTGCAACTGGAAGAATGTCTTACACATTTGCTTGAAATCTTCGTGAGGAATAATTTCACTCAATGGAGACTTTTTCTTTTAAAACGATTCATTACTTGATTGCGTTGTGACATGTGACAAAAATGAATTGTATACAATAGATGGTGTTCCAAAGTTTTCCCTCAAGCAAAGCTAGACCAGAAAAAATTCATGGCCAATGTTTGATGGTCAACAAGTAGAATCATCCTCTATTACCTCATGAAACCTTGGCAAAACTATCGTAACAGGGAAGTGTTGTCAGAAAATTGATAAAGTGAAGCAAAAATAAACCCCCCAAAAACAAAAGCACCCACCACAAAAAACCTTCAAAAAACAAAACTGTAACGCATCCCACATTGGTCAACCGAAAAGACTACTTTCTCAATAACATCACCCTGGCGCATGTCCCGCAAATGACTGCAGAAATTGAACGAACTGGGCGAAAAAACAACATCCTATCCACTTTACTCACCTGATCTCTCTTCGATCGAACAACACTTTTCCAAGATCCTTGCCAACTTCCTGTGAGGTCATCAACAACCAAGTAACCGCTTAAAATGCCTTTGAAGAATTCATCAGTTCCAGGACCATAGGATTCTATGTTTCCAAAATTAGTAGACTCGATTATTTTTGGTAACGATGCGTAGATTCTAACAGGTCTGATTTTGATTATTAATATCTACTTTGAGTTTTAAAATTGATGTCTAAAAACAACAATTATTCCTTTTATTTCCTTAAAAGTAAAGTTATTATATAAAGATTGGTTATGCAGAATATTATCATCTCTAAAGCAATTAGGGTTACTTTGCAGAACATATCTACACCCACTCCCCACCATCAACAAACAACTTGTTCCATTGCATATCATATTTTTTTCTCTTGAATTAACCAAAAGTTTCTCCAAGTTCCCTCATTGCGAAATATTCACTTTACAATGATTCAAAAACTAAATCTACTTACCTATTAGATTTTTTGCTGAAAGAGTAATATATTTTTGAACAGATTGCCTAATCAGATCCAAAACTGCTTTAGTGTAAAAATTCAAAAATTGAATTGAATGATTTCGGAAATAATATTAAGAAATCAAATTTAAGAGAACATTTTTAGGAACTATTCGATGATTGACTAAACTGAAATTGGTTTGTATAGAGATATTGTAAGAATAGTGTATATGTTCTTTGTGAAGATTCTTTATTGATGTAAAAAGATAGTAAAATTGGGAGATGCTCAAGAGGATGCCCGTTAAGAGATTGCCGCGATGTCATCCTTAAAAAATGTTGCAATTTTCTTGTTCACCAATTTGAAAAAAAAAAAAAAAAAAAAAAAAGAAAAAACAAGAGAAAAGAAAAGAACCCTCGTTCGATACTCTTAAAATACTTTTAAAATATTCTTATTTATTCAAAAAATCTAGAGTATTGGGACTCTTTAATAAAATACATAAACCCGAATCATTTCAATATACGTGGTGCCTTCAATAAGTTTTCAGACTTTTTTTGTACAGGCATTTAAAATTGTCATAGACTCTTGAACATTCACTGTTATTGCTATACATCTTATGAGATGACTGACAAATTTTTATGATTTCAAGTTCAAATGAACAGCTACAGCAGCAATTGGAATACACCCTACTAAAGTCTGGTGAATTTCAAAAATGCAAGTGAGGACACTTTAGAAGAACGACATGCAATAAAATTCTGTTTTAAACTTGGAAAAAATGCCACAGAAACCTATGGAATGCTTCAGACTGCTTTTGGACCACCTTACATGAATCGAGCATCAGTTTTTGAGTGGCATAAGAGATTCAAGGAAGGCACGGAGTCTGTGAGTCTGTGAGGGAGGATGAGAGGTGTGGGAGGCGTAAGGAAGTCAATACACCACAGTTGACTGGCCAAAAGGTTAGGGTTAGGGTTACTATGTTGAGGTTTTAAGGGAGTTCAGGAAGAGATTCCTAGAGAAGAGGCCAGCACTCTTCAAATCGGGTCAGTGGCATTTCCACCAGGACAATGTACCAGTCCACAACTCCATCCTTGTCATTGACTATTTGACCAAGATGGGCATCAAGACAGTTCCTCAGCCTCCCTAAAGTCCAGACCTTGCTCCCTGTAACTTTTGGTTATTTCCTAAGCACACAGGCTGCTGTTATGAGACAATTGAAGAGATGAAAGAGGCTGTGACGAAAGTCACTGACACGCTGACTTCCATGGGGCCTTGCAGTAGTTGTTGGAACGGTACAACAAGTGCATTGCAGCCGGAGGAGATTACTTCGAAGGGGACTAGAGTTTCATGTGTGTACTATCAATAAAAGTGCCCATATGAAAAAAGTCTGGAAACTTATTTAATGATCCTCGTATATGTATTTAATAACCTCTCAGCACGAACAGGATGTGACACAAAGTAAATCTCTTAAGCGGATTTTAACCAGTTTAAATTCAGAGTTTTCGTTCTTATAGATCGGTTGCCATGCCGAGGCTAATGAACACAGACGGCTCAACTATTTACGTAAAACTGTCACTCGCTTTCAATAGCTTGTGAGATTTATCTACCAACCATCTTTTTATAGGAAGTAACAAATGTTATCTACTCAGAATAGCTAAGGAGACACACTTAGCCAAACGGTTATCATCGTAGGAAGTGGAATCGGCGAAACAAGTACAAATCCTGGACAAAGTTGTTTGAATTTCATTTCGCGTTAATGCCCTTGGAAAAGGCTTGAAACCGTTTACTCTTACCCGCCATGAGCAATGATTAAATAGTTGAGCAGTCTTGATTATTTAGCTTTAGTCCGGCAACCTCTCTAGAAGAAGGAAAACTCTGAATTGAAACTAGTTTTACTCTGTTTAAAAGAATGACTTTTTGTCACACCCTGCCCATTCTGGAGTGACAGGGTAAGTACATACTCATAATGCCTTAATTTGGCACTGAACTTCATAAGTAGGACATTTAGTGAGGATCGAACTCACTGGGAATAGCTTAGTGGAAACTAATCCGCAAACCACGTCTCTGGAGCAGGCGCTCCTAAAGTCGCAATGTTGTTGCTTGACTCAATATCCTCATACCATTTTTTTCTTTTTCCTTTTTCACCCTTTTTCTTGTGGTTGTCTGCAAATCTGACGTTTGACCAGTTCAGTGGCGAGTGAGTTCACAAGCAAAATAGCGGCACGCAATTGGGTTGGTACTTGGAATTAATGACTTTAAAATCAGAAAAGACAACAAGGCGTTGTTGCTATGGTGACTGGAACATTTCTTGTCTCTAAGATTTTCGAAGTTGATGAATAGAAAGGAAATGTGAGTTTTAGAGGCTGTCACCAGAAAACCGTCATTGTTGGTTATATATATATATATATATATATATATATATATATATATATTATGTATGAAGGTTGTTTAAAAGGTTTTAAATCTCACCCAGAAGGAAGAGACAGCTGAACATTTTTGTCGTGGCAATACACAATCACTAATTTAGACTTCTGTCTCAATTTCTGTGCAGGTGAGGCATCTACAAAGGTGAGAGTTGTGCAACAAATCTAAAATCTGTGTGAAACTTATAACCTTTTAAACAATGTCTTGACTGTTGATATGACTTCGTCTAGATAAATTGGTGCTGAACCCTCTTTCGATACTTTCTGAATAAATTGTTTTTCGCTTAATACAGGATCGTGTAAGTACAGCACTTATGAGCGATATTTTACTATATATATATATATATATATATGTATATATAAACTATTGTAGAAGAATTTAGCACGTGAGTCTTAAAATATATCACACGTACACACACTGCATCAGAACAAGTGACGTTGGACACAGTAACCGACTGGTTCGATGAATCGAGCGAAACGAATAGGGAAAAAGATATTTGTTGAAAACTCCTGTTTGAATCAAGGGAGGTAACTCATTTAACAAGAACATAACAAGATATACTTTTGAAAGGACGGTTATTTCACATTTAACTTGTGTCACGAGCTATTTGATGGAAAGTCATTTTGAGAATTACATTTTTTCCCTAATTCTATGAGACTTTATTTTTAAAAAATTAACTTCATTAGCAATTCTGAGTGATTAAAATTAACAGTGCATTGATCTCAATAAGCGAATGGGTGATGATGACATATGTGAGAAGCGGTTATCACCAAATTGGTACAGTTGGTTCTAATAACCGATGGTCCTATTTAGTAGAATCCACACACACACACACACACACACACACACACACACACACACACACACACACACACACACACACACACATATATATATATATATATATATATATATATATATTATCACTAGCATGATGATCAAGAGATAGTGAAACTTGAATTTTGGACTTCGGTGATTTTCTTCAATAATAACAAAAATAATAATGATAATAACAATATATATATATATATATATATATATATATATATATATATATATATATATATATTAGTTTTTATATATATTTAATAGCATGGATGCTTATCTGCGATCACTGGTTTCGTGCCATCTTTATTACGACAATCATCAGACAGAGAAAGAAAGATATTGGAGAAATTGTAAAGAAAAATCCCAAAAAATCGAAAAAAAAAACCCAATCAAAAGATTGTGTATAACTCTTTGTGTGTATGTGCTTGTGTGTGTGTGTGTGTTTGTGTGTGTGTGTGTGTTGATTATATTTGCGTATTCTTGTGTGTATTTTTATATGACATCGTTAGTGTGTGTGTGTGTGTGTGATGATACATGCGTCTAGCGGCAGATTTGAGGTTGTCTCCAAAGTACAAGTGTTGCAATTTTTTGCAGACGTTGCGAGACAGAATAAACGTTTGGGCGAATAACAAATTTCTTTTTGTCTAGCGATGATTTTAACTAAGAAACAAATTATCATCATCATTGCATTATGAAGAAAATGAATTTTTTGATTTGATATAGTGGTATAAGAGACATGTTATACTGTAATATACTATGGGGTGTTATGAAATACTAGTATTTATATGTTGGAATATGTTCCGTGTTAAATTGCGATAGCAATTTGTATTAGCTAACAAGGTTGTGTTAATGTTATATTACGTATATGTTATTACAATCTCTGGTGGTATGTGTGTAAGGAATATGGTAAATATACTGAGAATATACTATATGGGGGTGTCCTCGTGGTGTAATGGTTAACACACTGGACTGCGGAAGCGTAGTAAGCGAGTTCGATCTCCAGTCACGCTATTACATTCACTTTCGGACAAATACCTTTGGAAAAGGTATGAACCCCCTTATCCTCCCAGCTATGGGTTAAATAGTACCACTACTGTTCTTCTAGAAGGATGGCTTTGGCATTAAATAACCAACAAATGTTGATATGCCATTAAACAAAGAAACCAAAGCAAACTATACTATATGGTCGCAGATAAGCACCCATACTATTAAATATATATAATAACTGATACATATATATATAATAATAATTATAAACATTTATATATGTATATATATATAAACTGATATATTATTATCATTTAATAGCTCTATAACAGATATTGGGCACTCTCCAAATTATAGCACATTTAGTCTGCCACAACCCACCAAGTGACATAGTGAAAACCATATACTGCTGTAATATATATATATATATATATATCCAAAAGACATTAATAGGAATATCATTTGGTTTAATCCACCTTACAATGAATGTATAACATCCAACATAAGCAGAGTCTTCCTAAACTAAATTACCAATCACTTCCCCAATAATAGCCAAAAACCTTAACAAAAACAACATTAAGGTTAGCTACAGTTGCACAAGCAACATGTCCCAAATAAAAAAAAAGCACAACAACAAAAAAAAAAAAAAAATCACATCCATCAACAGTACAACACATCCTTCTAACCAATGCAATTGTAGGGTCAAAACACATGCCCCCTACTAGGAAGATGCCTATATAAAAAGGTTTTATACAAAGCCACTAACAACTCCGTCAAACATTACATCGGTGCAACCTCGGGCACAATAAAACAGAGAATTTACAATCATGAACTTTCTTTTACAAACAGAGACCTCTCATTCAACACCTCCTTATCTTCGTATATATGGCACCTAAAAGACACAAACATTCTGCAATCGCCTTGAGATACTAAAACTAGCACCTACCTACAACAAAACATAAAAAAATGTCTCCTTTGCCTCCACGAAAAATTAGCCATTATATCCTATCCATCACAAAACACCCTACAAAATAAAAATCTGAAATCTTTTCAAAATGTAGGCCCGAGAACAAACACTTCTCTCACACTTCGACCCATACACATAACGCATCTAACACCTCTAATAAAAACAAAATAATCAAACGACACCACACCACACCTGAAGCACTGTAAGTACCATTTTCCTCCACCAACCATCACAACCGCCACAATATATGTACCATCTTTCTCCATTAACCCCCATACCCTTCTCCATACGCCTCCTCTATCTGTTAAATTTATATTTTTATGAGCGTTAATAATAGACCTCAACACTCTACATTCATCTTATCTACCATGTACACTCCATCTTTTACTACAATAGCGTATAAGTCATACAACGTAAACACAAACCAGATAAATATTGAAAATAACCATCTACACGAGTGAGTTCGAGTCTCATTGGGAGCCCCTTTCATATGGCTTTGTGCCACATCTAAGTAAAATGCTTAGTAAATTACAACCATCAACCCCCCAACTATTACCCATACCTCCCATATCTACCATCTATTTCCTTATTTTTATAATGACAACACTTTGCTCTTCAGTTATAATCATCATCATACATAAAAATAATATTATTGTAACCTCTTCATTATTTTCATTATGTACATACTATCACAGATAACTATAGTATATATAATGTATACGCAATATTTCATCAAATTATAATTATATTTTAGCCCAAATCTCTTTCCTACATATAATACCGACATTGTACCATATTTCTTTGTATATTGCAATACAGTATATCTCTACCCTTTGATATTCATTGTGATTCTGGTCTACCATACTATACCCGCTTAAATACACTCACAAATCAAATCTTTCTTTATTTCCCTCCACATACAATGGTGATGTTTTGTTCCTTAGTTATAATCACCTACACATACAGAAATAGATAAAGAATCTTTCTCCAGAATAATGTAGCAACATCAGATACACTGACGACTAACATCCGGTAAAAAACAACGCGCTGCGCATATACCTTCACATACACATGCACTATATATCACTCACACATACACACACAATAATACGCCACTATAACCCACACAAACACACATACGCACGCACACTCACACATACACACTTACTATCACATGTAAAGATTCCTACACAATCCCAACGGTTTTTGACTGTATTTTTCGATTTTCGATTCATTTCATTTTGTTAACTGCCTGATGATTGTTGTTTTGTAAAAAAACTCCATGAAACCCAGGGGTCGCAGACAAAATTCCATGGCATTAAATATATAAATCTAATATATATATATTTATTATTATTATGTAATAGCTCTATCCTAGATATTGAGCACTCTCCATATTGTATTGCACTTGCTTCGCCACAAACCCACAAAGTGATTTTGTGACAACCAACACTGTTATATATATATATATATATATATATATATATATGTGTGTGTGTGTGTGTGTTTGTGTGTGCGTATGTGTGTGTGCGTTAAAATGAATGGATATGCAACGTTACCTGTTCATTTTACATCGGTTCTTTGTGGTATATCAACTTTTTAAAAAATATTTTAAAAACTAAAAAAATAAAGAACTAACAAGTAAAGCAAAAACAAAAAAAACTTTTCTTCTGACATAGTCCTAAGGTCAAAACTAATTGGGAAAAATGAAATAAATGCAAAACTACAAATAAATATTCCTAGTTGTTTTATCACAATTGTTCGTGTCTCTCAGTCCATCTTTCTCTCTCTCTCTCTCTATATATATATATATATATGTGGCCTAGCGGTTAGAGTGTTCGCCAATGGCCCGGGAGACCTGGGTTCAATCCCAGGTCGAGTCATACCAAAGACTCAAAAAATGGTACTTGATGCCTCCCTGCTTAACACTCAGCATTATAAGGTACGGATCAAGGGTAAAGTGGAGCAATCCAGGGAAAGGAGTTGCGCCCTCCCCTACACCTTGGTGTAGTAAGCTATCGAAAAGGGAGCCTTCGGGTCCCCCTCGACTATGGTCGCCAACTATATATTTTTCAGTCATATTTCTTAACCACATTTTAGAGTAGCATTATTCAAATTACTCTCTCTCTCTCTCTCTCACACACACACACACACACACACGCATATATATATATATATATATATATATATATATATATACGAGGGTCATTAAATAAGAGGAATTTTTTGAAAATGCAAAATAATAATGTTTTTGGAATGTTTTTCCTTAAATGTAGACTCTATACTGTTTGGTATTGATTTTTAGGAAAAATTATTTTAATCTCGCAAAAATATTTGTTTTGAGGCTATTCAAAATGGCGTCAAATCAAACTGAGTTAATCAGGCTTGAACAGAGTCCTGTCATCAAATCTTTGGTGGCTGAGAAGTGCAAACTATGTGAAATTAGCAAAAAAATTACTGATGTCTAAGAAGAAGCATGTTTTAAGAAAAAATGTTTGCGAATTGGTTAAAAATGGTTTGCCCTCTATAAATCTGAATTGAAAAGACAGCCCATGGAGTGAAAATATACTGACTCGCCATTAAAAAAAAGTTCCAGGTGTGGTGGTCAGGAAAGTAGATCATTTCTGAGATATGAAATGACATATCAATTGATTTCTTTGAAAAAAGCATAACTGTAAATAGTGCTTACTATTACCAACTTCTAAAGCCATTTCACCTTATTTATTGAATGACCCTCGTATGTGTATGTGTGTATATACATATATATATAAATACAGGATATAGAAAACCTGTCGGGGGCGATAGATGATTGGGATGGATAGAAAGAAAGAGCGAACGAGAGAGAGAGAGAGAGAGAGAGAGAGAGAGAGAGAGAGAGAGAGAGTCAGGGAAATCCATGCAAACAGCGCTACTTGATATATATATATATATATATATATCATCATCATCACGTCGTGCTGCTAGCATGGATTTCCCTGACTTACTCTTGCCATTCGTCTCAATCATCCATCGCTTCTGGTGGGCCTTCCAGACTACATCCTTCGTCCGTGCAGAACTGTTGTAGTTAAGTTCTTGTTGGTCAGCCAACACTAGCACGTCCGTATGAGGGAGTTCATAAGGAAACCCCTCATGAATTCGTTTTTGCTTCTTCAGCAGTGTCCCTCTTAGTTCATCTTATTTGGATGGTTTTAGAGATAGGAGGTAGCTGCTGTTTCGTGGGATGTTGCTTCCAGGATTTGTTCAATATAGCTCGTAGTATTCTTGTACAGTTAACTTCTAACTTTTTCTCTTTATGCTTAGTCAGCGTCCATGTGGAGCATCAATATAGTAGAATTGACACGACTGCTGCTTGTAAGAAATAGTATTTTATTTTCTCGGTTAGGCTAGACTTTCATATGATCGATAACCTATCGATAGCAGTCCATGCCTTCGCTAGGCGCAAACATGTTATTTTCAGTAGAAGAGGCGCTGTTACCGAAGTACGTGAATTTGTATACTAATTTCAGAGAACATGTGTTTAAAACACATGTACTCCGTTTTTAACGAGCATCATTATGGCTGTCACAGTTTTTTTTTGAGAAACTATACGCTGGTAGTAATTGATCTATCTTACTTTTGTGTATGGAGTCCAATGCCTTGGATAAATCTACAAAAAATAAGAGGGTTACCTCGAGGTTTTTGCACGAAATCCTTTTATGATTGACAGAATCTGTGATGTTTTGGATCGCTTTTTCCGAAAACCATTTTGATTCTTTCGAAGAACTTTCTCAATTTCTGTTTCCTAGCGGTTGAGTAGTTTGGGCATTATAAATCTTAACCGCAATGGAAGTAAGCGTTATGCCTCATTAGTTCTTGGCAATTCTGAGGTCCCCTTTCTTAAGGAAAGGGAAGATGCAACCTTTTGTCCATCTGTCAATTGTGTTCTAGTTATATACGGCGTTTCAATATCGGGTCAGTAAGTCATCGAATTTCCTAGTCTTCCATACTTCAGGAAGCATTTTATCAAGACCGGCAGCTTTCCTGTTTTTAATTTCTGCTAACTAGAATTACGTAGACCTCCCCTTTCCAAGTTTGATGTTTTGTTGTTTATTATAGTTGTATATATATATATATACACACACGGGGAAGTGTGACACGAGATAAATTTTTAAACGGAGTAAAAATTTAGAGTTTTCCTTCTGGATTAATGTCTTTTCCAAGGGCAAAAACGCGAAGCGAAACGCAAAACTTGTCTTGGATTTTAACTTGAGTCACCGATTCCATCTCCTACGTCGATAACCGTCACGTTAAGTGCAGAAAACACCTCCATATATATTTATTGTCCATCTAACCGTTAATATTCGGCAGTTTTTTGTCTCATATGTACCCATATATACGTGAAAAATAAATGGAAAAGTGGATATACTAAAAACACAGACAACGGATTCAGTTCAGAATATTTCGTTCTTTTTTTATGGATAGAACTTTTTCAACTGAGAAGATAGCTTTTTTTCTAAAGTTTAGCAAAAAGAAGAAGTAGATAAGAGTGTATAAATGTGAATATGAAAGGAATTAGGGTCTAAAGACAAAAGACAGAAAAGAAAAGAGAGGGAAATAGAGCTAGGATTGAATAGTGGTGGTAGGTGTTGTTGGTTTTGACTTAATTTCAATGAGAAAAGAGAGAGATAATATGAAGAGTGGGGAAGTTTTGAGGAGGAGTAATGGAAGGGAAGTAAAAGAAGAAATGGTGATATTTATGTTGGGATGGTGGAGGTTTAGATATATTGTTTCGTTAAATTTTTCGACTGCATTGGAATAGCTAATTGAAAAAGAAGATTAGAAATATGGAGATACTGAAGAGAAAAAGTATGGATGCACTGATTTTTTTTATTACAATTTTTTTTATCCATTTTCTATTTTGATATTATTTTCATGTAGGATGATGTTTACTAAATAGGGTGAAATCTTGTAAAATCCAGGTCTTTGTGAAATGTGATTGCTTATGGAAATGATTGCAGATTTAAGCAATCTGCAGGATTTTTTTTCAATGTATGGGTGTAATTAGAGTAGCTTGGGAAAAATTGAAAGTTGCTAAACTTTGAAAAACCTATTTTTCTCAGTTGAAAAAGTTCTCTCAATAAAAAAGAATGAAATATTCTGAACTGAATTCGTTGTCTGTGTTTTAGTATATCCATGTTTCCATTTATTTTTCATTATCTTGTCAGATCTACCAAAAATATCAACCTTTTCTCCACACACACACACACACATATATATATATATACACTCACATATATATATATATAGAGAGAGAGAGTGTGTGTGTGTGAAAGAGTGAGTGACTGTGTGTGTGTGTGTGTGAGAGAGAGAGAGAGAGAGAGAGAGAGAAGGGAGGAATAGTTGATATTGTATGACTGCTATGTTGTAAATTTGTTCAATGAATGGTAACGTAGTTAAACGGTTATATACTGTCGGAGCAACATATATGTTATATCATAGAATCAGATAAATGCAATTTTATATTTATGTGTGTCTCAATCTTATGTCATTTTCAAAATTATCTTCTTGCAGCAACAACTGGAAATGGGAACGACAACAGAAGACATCAGCAAAACGGTGAAAGGGTTCCAATCTGATCTGGAAGGCCTGGAGCGGAAGCAGGAAGAAGTCCTCGATCTGGTCCGGAAATTGGTACGTTCACGTGACCTTTCGCCTAAAAATGCCAGCCATAGCATCCCAAACGACTCGGTGGCTCGCATCGAGTCCGAACTGGCTATCTTCGAGAACAAGATACGCAACTTACACGCCATTTACAGCCAACTGGACAAGAAAATGAACAACCTGATTCGCTCGGACAAAAACTATCGGAAGGGTGGCGTTCACAGCAATGGAAGCAGCAGCGAGGGGATCGTGCCCAATATCCGTACCCAGTACATGAGTAGCAAGTCGGCGGCCCAGATGTCCTATCCGTCAACTCAGAGGGCCGCAGCAGACAACATGGATGACCGCTCTGTTCCAAGAGGTTATGTATTCGAATAGAAAATCCTTTAAATTTTATTCCATCAAATTCTACCATATTACTTCATCTCATTATTATGTGATTCATGTTTGATGCAGTCGAACTGTAAAAATACGGCATACCGTACCGTCCATAAATAAGCACACGCCAAATAATTTTCTATAAAAAAGTTCTTTTGTAAATTGAATATACCAAATATATTCTAAACCAAATATACAAGGTTTTCTTATTTCTTGCGGAACATTATACAATTATGACGGAGATTATTAGATATTATTTATAAGCAAATCTTAAAGGATTGAAAATTCAAAACCAAAAATATGTATATATATGTATTCGTCTTAAACTGAGTATATATATATATATATAAAGAGTCGGTACGAAATTCCCTGATGAGCCGGTGAGGCGAAACTTTAGTAGGAAAATTCCGACTCGCGATTTAATTGTTGTAATTGGCTCTACTTTGTATTGAGCACTCTTGTAATTGTAGCATTGCAGTAATTTACGGTGGGTTTTTCTTTTTATTTTGACCAACTGATTGCATATCTCTTGATTTTTTTCAACTGGTGTGACGAAGTTGGCCTTTTCTTTTTTTTTTGTCCTATGATATTTTTTTCTTTTTCCCCCCGGGCGGTAATTCGAGATATTATTATCTCTAGTTCCTGGCGTTTTTTTTTCTTTTTTCCTGTAATCGTGAATGCTGGGAGATAGTAGGTTAGTAAATATATATATATATATATATATATATATATATGTGTGTGTGTACACAACCCCTCCTCTACGATTTGACACAAAGTCAGTTTATGTATAGATATATGCACCCCCCACACATGAAATCCTATTTTTTCTTATACAAGTGTGGTCATTTAATTTAAATTTATTAAAATATTCCACTCAAAATAATAAAATCCTTGTATTTTTGTTTTGAAGGAAAAATAAATTCTTTATAAAAAATTCTTATGGGCGTTATTCTACTATTAGTCAAAGGATTTAATAAGTGACTTAAAATTTTCCAATCATAGGTCATCCCATAAAATATATTTATTAAGAAAAAATATCACATACATACACATATGCAGAGCGCATCGCGACTAGCGATCTTGGACACAATAACAAGCTGATCCAATGAATCGAACGAAGCAAATAGTTAAAAAAGGTGTTCATAAAAAAAACTCTTGTTTGGAGCAAAAGAGGGAACTTATTCAGTAAGAACTTTCCAAGGTATACTTTTGAAATTACGGTTATTCACATTTAACTTTAATGGCGAGGTAGTTGATAAGAAATCATTTTGAAAACTAAAGATAAGTCCAAAAATAAGCACACCTCATATATATCTATGCAATTCAATTTTTGGTTACAAAGTTTCTGTACTCTAGATGGGTTTGGTTTCTTTGTTTAATGGCATATCAACCTTTGTTGGTTATTTAATGCCAATGTTATTCTCCTAGAAGACTAACCCATAGCTGGGAGGATAAGGGGGTTTATAACTTTCCCAAGGGTATTTGCCCGAAAGTGAACGTAATAGCGCGACTGGAGTACGAACTCGCTTACTACGATTCTACAGTCCATCGCTTTAACCATTACACCACGAGGAGGACATCCCCCTGTACTCTAGAGTCTGGTTACAAATGATACCGAATAATACCCGTTTTGATTCTATAATGTATATCTTGAAATAGTAAAAATTGTGGTGTGTTTAGTTTTAAAAAAATATGAAGAAAAATCGTATGGGTGTACTCATTTATGGGTGAGACTGTCTTAACTTGGTAAAATTTCTTTAGTAATCTATACAAATTTAAGAAATATTTAGTATTCTTATTTTTGCTTCTTGAGCATGTATGTATATTTGCAACTACTCCCTCATGAACAGGATGTGAAACAAGATCGATTTTTAAGCAGAGTAATTCAGATTTTAATTCAATCTCTTTTTCCTAGACTGGTTACCTTTCCACAGCTAAAGAGCCCAGTATACCTTACTATTTTACTCATAGCTAGGAGGAGAATAAAAGGATTCATGCCGTTTCCTGGTTGGTTGGTTGGTTATTTAATGCTAAATCTTGTTTATATATATATATATGTGTGTGTGTGTGTGTGCGTGTGTGTGTGTGTGTATAACCAAGAATCGGTCACATTAAGATGATAAATTTATTTCCATCCTGTTAGTAAGTTGATTCTTTAGACTATCGATTTATATCAATGCTTTTTAGCAGGATGGAAATAAATTTATTATCTTAATGTGACCGATTGTTTTTGTTTTTTTAAATAATTTGCTCTATGGATTTAATTTCCATTGAGCTCTTGACCGAGATTACTTAAATTTAATATTCTATTTTTGAATATTTTAATTGTCCTGTTTAGAATTATTCCCAACTCCGGATTTACTAGTTTAAATACTGTCTTATATATATATATATATATATATATATATATATATATATATATATATGATTTGTAAACGAATACTTTGCAGATGAGATTTTTTAACGAACCAGAGACCATTTGTTTACACACAGTTGAATGGTTCCAAGTATTGCTATGTATCATTGATAATTCAATTTAGCATCACTCATTTGTTTACGCATAGTCAACTGGTTAGAAAGTTTTATTTGATACATAAATGGAACTCAAACAGGTACTACCCTTCGGGTCAAAGTGGACCTGGGAGTAATGGCAATAAAGGAGTGTTCCACATTACCCAAAGCCTCAGATGTAGTTTAGTATCATATCCAGGATAATCTTTGGGGAGATTTTTTTTACTCCTCTGCAGGAATGCAGTCGGTATATTCTACAGCTCCAGCCGACTGAGCTGCATTTTCCTCGGGCAGTAACACTTCACTTAGGATTTGAACACGGCTTGCCGTGTCCATTTTTTACGATGACAACCTTTACGCTAAGCGCAGCTTCTGCTTCACAAGTAAAACTGTTTGCTTTCTGGTTTCGTACGAGGATCATTAAATAAGTTTCCAGACTCTTTTCGTATGGGCACTTTTATTGATAGTACACACATGTAACTCTAGTGCCCTTCGAAGTAATCTCCTCCGGCTGCAATGCACTTGTGGTACCATTCCAACAACTTCTGGAAGGCCCCATGGAAGTCCTCTTGTGTGAGCGTGTCAGTGACCTTCGTCACAGCTCCTTTCATCTCCTCAATTGTCTCATAACGACAGCCTCTGAGCTTAGGGAATAACCAAAAGTCACAGGGAGCAAGGTCTGGACCATAGGGAGGGTAAGGAAATGTCTTGATGCCCATCTTGGTCAAATAGTCTGTGACAAGGATGGAGTTGTGGACTGGTGCATTGTCCTGGTGGAAATGCCACTGACCCGATTTGAGTGGGTGTCCTCGTGGTGTAATGGTTAAAGCGATGGACTGCGGAATCGATGTACTCGAGTTCGTACTCCAGTCGCGCTATTACGTTCACTTTCGGACAAATACCCTTGGGAAAGGTATGAACCCAGTTATCCTCCCAGTTATGGGTTAAATAGTACCACTACTGTTCTTCTAGGAGAATGGTTTTGGCATTAAATAACCTAAAAAGAGTTGATATGCCATTAAACAAAGAAACCATGACCCGATTTGAAGAATGCTGGCCTCTTCCCAAGGAATCTCTTCCTGAACTCCCTTAAAACCTCAACATAGTAACTCTAACCCTAACCCTTTGGCCAATCAACTGTGGTGTTCTGACTTCCTTACTCCTCCCACACCCCTCAACATCTCTCATAGACTCCCTGCCTTCCTTGAATCTCTTATGCCATTCAAAAACTGATGCTCGATTCATGCAAAATGGTCGAAAAGCAGTCTGAAGCATTCCATACGTTTCTGTGGCATTTTTTCCAAGTTTAAAACTGAATCTTATTGCATATCGTTCTTCTAAAGTGTCCTCACGTCCAGATTGCATTTTTAAATTCACCAGCTGTGACAATCAAGCTTTAGTAGTGTGTATTCCAATTGCTGCTGTAGCTGTTCATTTGAACCTGAAATCATAAAAATTAGTCAGTCGTCTCATAAGATGTATAGCAATAAGATACTGAATTTTCAAGAGTCTATGACAATTTTAAATGCCTGTACAAAAAAAAAAAAAAGTCTGGAAACTTATTGAATTCACCACGTATGTAGATATTTGGGGATCCGAGCTAATTGGTGGACATCTATATTACATATATGAGATATTTTTTAAATATCTTTTACTCATCTGAAGTGTTGATTTTTCTCTTGTCTTTTTTATTTATTTATTTGATTTCTCTTTTCTTGTGAATAGTCTGCCAGTGTGTGCTGTGTAACGGACAGCTCCGGAAGGATTCTAGTTTTCAACTCTTCCTTCATCTTTGATTGAATTTGATAAAAGACGGTATAACATATTCTATTGGCAAGAAATCAGTAACAAATACTGGAAATTTAGGAATGTTTAGTTTCTTACTTAGACATTTCATATCTATCCCCTTGGTATATATAAAAAGTTATGTGAGACTACCGCATGAATATGATCCTAAAGTTTTGAAAAATGCAAGCCAGTAAAAAGCCCTGTACAGTGTGTCCACAATACTGGAAAAAAATCGAAAATATGTTGTTTGAAGAGTATCAACAAGCAATGATTTTTTACAAAAAACTAGGTCTTTTTAAGACTACATGTATCCAGAAGTTTCGCAGATCGTAACATTGATGATCATATAAATTCATCGTACGTGAATTAAGGGCAGTACTTAACATTGTGGTCCTTTTTCATATCTTAAATTTTACATTACTCATAAGTGCACTAATAGCATGAGAGAGAGAGAGAGAGAAAACTATTAGAATCCAAGTTTTGATCCCGTGAGCGCTATTTCAAAGTTGAAAACTGTAAATGAAACCAAGGGAAAATAACTGGTATAAATGCGTGTCAGAAAGTCGATGATCGCTTTGACATAATATTTATATTGTAAACAGGACTTCCTACGTCTAAAATAATATAAAATGAGAATTTTTCGAAATTGAAAAATTGGTTGAGTAGAGAAAGACTGTTAGTATGCCATTACAAAATTAAAAAAAAGATTGCGAAAAAAAAAGATTGCGAAAAGAAAGATTGCGAAAAAAAAAGATTGCGAAAAAAAAGATTGCGAAAAAAAAGATTGCGAAAAAAAAAAGATTGCGAAAAAAAATTATTTTTAGCGGCATACAGAAGATCTATCTCTACTCAATTTTTTTGAGATTGACAAATTGGTTGAGAAGAGGTAGATCTTCTGTATGCCACAAAAAAACAAAACCAAAAATAAAAAACGCGAAAAAAATATTGTAAAAAAAAAAATAAATAAATAAACATGCGAAAATAAATTTGCGGAAGATTACTTTTTCTATTTTTCATGACGGGACCCAGGTGGTTTAGATGTTCAAATTATTTTAATTGTTGTCAGCGAGAAAAATAAAAAAAGACGTTGACGTGTCAAAAAGTAAAAAAAATCCGCAATATCAAAAGATATATGTCAAAATGAATATTTTTAGAATACAAACTGTGACAAAAGTTTCACGTCTAATTTGCCGCCCTTAGAATATTTAAAAAGAATATTCTTTATAAAAGAAAAACATTATTGATCGGGATATAGTTATTTATGAATAATACTGCATATGCAGACACCAAATCTTTACCGAAAAATTAGTTATTCAAAATTTGATGTCTACATGGGTAAATATGTAATTTAATTTTCATTGTTATAATTATTTAACTGCTTTGCTTTATATTGCTTATATATTGTCATATTTCCTCACAGATTGCCATGACATCTACACCAGTGGTCAGTACTTGAGTGGACTGTACCAAATCCAACCGAAGAGTGCGCCCCAACTTGACCATGCCTATTGTGAGATGATTAATGGCACAGGATGGACAGTTTTTCAGCGCCGATTGGAGGGGCTCACCAACTTTACCCGCGGCTGGCTGGAATATCGTTATGGTTTCGGAAACCCCTATGGAGAATTCTGGGCGGGAAACGATTTTCTTCATCTCATGACGTCACAGAAGCAGTACATTCTTCGAATTGATCTCTGGGATTGGCAAGGTACTCGGCGATATGCCGAATATGACTTTTTTGAAGTTGGATCCGAGTGGGACAAGTATAAACTGAGCGTTAGTGCTTATCAGGGTAACGCCGGCGACTCATTAAGTTATCACAACGGCATGGCTTTCAGCACGAAGGATGCTGACAATGATCTTCACCGCGAGCACTGCGCGGCCGAGATGAAATCAGGATGGTGGTTTAACGGCTGCTTCTCGAGCAATTTAAACGGGGTCTACCATAAAGGCTGGTATACTAGTCGAGGCTCAAGTTTCCCCGACGGCATCGTCTGGTTCACAATGAAGGAGTCTGAGTACTACTCAGCAAAAAAAGTCGAGATGAAATTGAGGCCGAAATATCTATGAATAACAAAGGAAAAAAAATCAACAAAAAACAAACATTAACAAAAAGTAAACAAAATAAAACAAAATAAAAATAAACAAAACAATAACGGAAAACTCAATTTTATTTGTTAGCTGCAAATTTAGTATCGATAGAGTTTCCTGAATTTCAAACCGTTGTTAGATTTAAACTTCTTTCATCTTAAAAAAAGATGACGACCAAATAATCGACCAAAAAAATAATAAATAAACAGAAAGTAGATTTCGATAAACGTTGATGAAATTAATCAATATATTAAAAAATAAAAAACAAAGAAAACAATAAATCTAAATCTGTTAAGACGCCTTTCGCTTTAAATGTGGTATACGATCGTTCGAAAACAAAAAACGAAAATAATATTTACTTAGTTAGTCAAGTTTTATGTAATTTTATTGGTATCAAACAAGCTTGGAAAATCTGGTCCCAGAAATTCAAGGTACGAAAAGTTCGGTTATAAATAATTTGGTCTTAAAAAATTATGATCACTAACTGCGATTAAAAGTTTCACGTCGTTGTCCTCAAAAGGTTCGATAAAAAATTCATTATTTGGAAATGGTTTGGGATGTATTTATTCATGGGCAATACTCTATATTTCAAAGTCAAATTTTTGCGCAAAATATCTTAAAGCGCTCGATGCTTTGAATAAAAAAAGAGGAAAAGAAAAAAATTTAAAAAGACAAAAATATTGAAGGTGGAGTTAGGTAAATGCCATTATTTAAGCTTTGCTTCATCTAGCTCACACAACCTATTCTTGTTAAATAGTCACCCATCTAGATGCTGTACTGGGTCATCGCAGCTTAACTCCGGTGATCAGTCGAGAGCCGTTGCTCCCGATAAATCTCGACCATACACCCCCCCCCAAACTAAGCATAGCTTGGATTTGGCATAAGGTCAAAAGTATAAGGCATCACGTGAGGATCAAACTCAGTACTTAGCACTAATGTGAGTAACTACCTTGTTAACCATTACGCTACCATTGCGTAAATGTTGATATTCATTAAGCTTTAATAAAAAAAAAGTTACGATCATCAACATTCAGTTAACATTTAGATTTTACTTCGACTGGCTCACGCGTTGCTTAGACAACCAACTGTTATTAAATAGTTACCCTTCTAAGTGCTGAGCCGGATAATCACTGCTTAACTTCGGTATCAATAAAAAAAAGAAAAGAAAAAAATTTGCATAGCTTGGATTTGGTTCTAGGTCACATCTATAAGGCACCAAGTGAGGATCAAATTCACCACTCGGTCGTAATTAATTTGAGTAACTAGCTCGATTTCATTACACCACGATGAGGTGGTAACCCCTGCATGAATGTTATTTACTAAGTTTTGCCTAGTTTAGTATGCAGGTTGCTTCCTAAGTTTTCATCCATCCCGGAACCGAACAGGCTCATCGCTTCGGTCACCTGACAGGAACCAATAATTTCAACCAAACACCATTGTGTAAATGTTGACAGAAAAATTGATTGTTAAATATTAAGACCAAATTTTATCGGCCGAATTTATTAAAACCGAATTTTTGGACCACTTGTATCCAAGACAGATGATAACCAAATATCAATTATTAAATCTGAAAAGTAACTTCAGTTTTTCGGTTTACTGATATTTTTATATCAATTAGATATTTTTTTGGCAAAATACAGCATCACTCATTGATAAATACACCCATAACGAAAAAAAATATTTGGGTTTTATTATTTCTAATGGGACATTATACAATCAAAACGAATATTATTCGATATTATTTATTACCAAACTCTAGAGCATTAAATCTCTGTAAACACAAATAAGTACACCCTTTATAAACAGTGTGTTCCAAAAATGTACACATACTTTAATTTATCATAAATAAAATATTTATTAAGATATATTCAAGTTTTATAATCCAAGTTAAAGAAGACAAGTAAGGGATATTTAAAGGTATCGCAGATGTTAGAATTGATGACCATTCTGATCCAATCATAGCTGATACTGTGAACTGACAGATTTTCAAATATCACTGAGTTATCCCGGGTGTTCAAACTGATAACCTTTCTTTTTAAGGCACTGTTGATAACACAGATAGAATTACAAATTTTATGAAACCTTTCAATTGGATTTTGGGTGCAAACTGTTTCAATTGTTACTCTCACCTCATTCATTGTTGCAGATTTTGTGCTAATTGGCTCAATTAAATGCTACAATTGCTTCTACTGGGTACTTCAGAACCCGCACGTTACGATTGAACACCATGTAAACTTAGCAAAGGTAATAATGTGGTGTGAATTATCAGTCATGGGTTTAATTGGACCATTCTTTTTTTGAAAATACAGTGTCTAATCAAAGTGTGTATACATTTTTGGGACACCCTATATATGGAGAAAAATTGAAAAACAAAGTAATCTAAAAGTGATGAATTTATTATGAAGGGAAGTCAACGTTAAAACGGTATTGTATTTTATTTAAACATCCATCGTTGTTCTATCAACATTTGTTACACCATCTTAAAGTCCTGATGAAGGTTCATTAAAAGCGAAACGTTTTAACGTTGACTTTCCTTCATAGTAAATCCATCACTTTTGGATTACTTTCTTTTTCTATTTTCTTAATTTCCATTATTTGTTTCCACACCCTATATATTTATAAAATCGTGCTGCAATTTTATTATTGGTTATATAAATGTGCTGAAATTTTATTATTACGTATTTTTCATAACCAAATTCTAAAGCACTGAAACTGTAACCAAAAATATGAATATGTAGCAATCTAAAAATGAGTTCTTCTACTTATGCAATCTTATTTTTCGGGACAATTCTAGTGTTGTAGAGTTTGGTAACGAATAATACAAAATAATATCCTTTCTACAATGAATAATAAAATACTGATAGCTTTGATTTAAATGATGAATAAGTTTTTATAAACAAAAATGTTTGTGGCATTTATTCATAGGTGATACTGTATAATATAATATAATATAATATAATATAATATAATATAACTGGGGTGGTCAGACTTGCTTAATATGATATAATAAATTTGAAATGTTTCAGAGCGTTAAACACAAACAAAAAATTTACACAAGCATTAAATAAACTTAGAAACAAAAAAAAAAAAAAAATAGTAAAATTTGTTCCTGTGTATAGTTTCCAAAATAATTTATTTATATGAATTCAAGTAAAACCCAAAACTTACATATATGCCAAAAATTTTGAAAATATTCGCTGATAATTCTTTTAGCTACATTAAATCTTGTATTCGGATTTAAATTTTTAATTTTTTTTTAACTAACAGTGAATAATAAACTCATGTCTTAACCGAGTACAGTCATAATTTATAGGAAATCGTTTTACAACTTGAAAGGCTTTTTCTTATTCATCTTTTCTATTGACTATAATAAGAAAAAGAAAATATAATTCTCGATAATATAACATAATATGATATAATATGATATAATATAATATAATTAAAGATTTTGCCTGAATATATTCACATGTTAAATAATTTTGAATTTCTGATCTGCCCGTAACATCACAAATTAAAGGAACTGTTTTTTTTTTAAATTAGGCTGAATTTTTTCTAAAATTAATTGATAGCTCACGTAACACTGATAATTTAGTATTTTCAGAAATTTTAACGGATTGACAAAATGAACTATTTGCAAGTAATGGTTCAAATTTAGTATTTTCCTGATGATATTTTCTTATTAAAAAAACCTCATTAAGTCCAAAAATGTCTTTAATATGATCTCATAACTCAGAAAATAATTCTGATGTTACTTTCACGTCCAAGAAAACATGAAATTCAAATGAATTAATTTGTATATCTCAGTGTTTTGGCAATACTCCTTTATTGAAACATATTTTAGTTTACTGAAACGCAAGGTTATATTTAACCATTACTCGAAGATGAGGTGGTTACCATTGCGTTAATGTTGTTATTTACTAAGCTTTGTTAATAGTCGGTACAAAATATCATATACTATAGACTGGTATACTATATAAAAAAAATTACTAGATATATTAGGGTTAGAAAACTTTTTTCTCTTTAATAATAATAATAATAATAATAATTCTTTCTTTGCTCTTTTTAAAAATATATTCTTCGAGTATTTGAGTTGCCGCATTCACATAATTCTCAATGCTGGCAAATCTTAATTATAAGTTTTTTCCTTACGAGTTTTCACACTAGAGCTTTTCCCTGGAGTCCTAGTGGCCACAAGTATCGGCTTTCCAGAACTCCTCTAAGAATTCTAATTGATCTCAGCAATATTTTTATCCGAACGATTTCAAAATTTTCCTCGGATTTCTCGTTTTTTCTATTCTCTTCTCTAGTTTCTTGGGGATTGGTTCGAATGCTCCGAATATGGTTGGTATTACTGTCACATTCATATTCCAGAACTTTTTAAAAACTCTTTAGTAAGATTAAGATATTTTTCGAGCTTTTCGCTTTCCTTTCTTCGAACTCTGTGAACTGCTGAAACGGCAAAGTCCACTAGCTGACACGTTCATTTTTTCTTGTTTGTCACGACTTTGTCTGGCCTTCTTGTCGGAATTAGGTGATCCAATATTATCTCGAAGTCCAAGAGAATTTTGTGCTTTTTTTCTGGGACAGTTTCTGGTTGGTGTCTGCACCATTTATCTGTATTATTATTATTATTATTATTATTATTATTATTATTATTATTATTATTATTTTACTCATTTGAGTTTTTCACATCAGAGTTTCACTGACAGCAAGTCTCCTCAAGTCTCCCGGACTCTTCTCAGTATCCTGGCCGTTCTCCATAATGTAGTTGTTTGAATAGTATCCACTCGTCCGCCAACCTCCAAGTCCTCCAGTCCTTTTAGTAATCCTTTAGTTACTGTTCCAAACGCACCAATTACAATTGGTATAATTGTCACCAGCATGTTTCATAGTTTTTTCGATTTCCTAGCAAGGTCGAGGTACTTATCCCTCTTTTCACATTCTTTCAGTTTCATTCTTTGGCCAGCCGGGACAGCAAAGTCGACAATTTTGCAAGTTCTCTTTTTTTTTTCTTGATTATTATTATTATTA